>OX104134.1:27474951-27641134 GCA_944470555.2 Heterobilharzia americana | reverse complement strand
AGTCAATCAAAACTATTGAAGGCCCTGCTAGTTATGAAACGAACAAGGAAATATCACTTTACAGTGTACATAGAGTGCTCAAGTTTAGATAATAATAAGTACTGTCTTCATTTAAGGGTAATCCAGTTTACAAGCGCCGTCAAACTCATAATTTTTGAGAGTTTACGAACTGGTATCTAGTAATAAACAAATTACATATCAAGTCATTAGTGTGCAAAATCTTATTAAAATTTGCTGAAATTCATGAGACGGATATGGATTCCCATCTCCCGCCTCACAGGCAGATTTCACTAGCAATATCAAAGGCGCGAAGTGTTCAAAGTTTGCGTCATAAACAACCAACGTTGTTAGACCATTCGCAACGTTTGCTATTTAGTAATATAACGGTTCATTACTTAGAATGATCTTCAGTTTTCAGCCTTGCTAACCACAAAGGACCCCATTTACACAATCTGAAATATCAATAAAGTATCCGCAGTTAAATAGCCAACGTGTATGGCTATATCAATGCATTTCCAGGTCATCATGTTACATTTAAAGGCAGTATGGATTGATTCTACTGGGAATACTTGTTGTATTAGATAAAAATAGGTGTCGAAAAAGTCAATAGTCCCAGCGTCGTAGGCGGCATCACTTGAGAAGCGTATTTGATGCATAGAAAGTTTCATATGGAAAGGTCTCTTGGTACAGAGTACTAGAAAATGTGTAGTGTGGAGCCATTGCAGGTAAGTGACATTCTGAGCCAATATGTAAATTGGTCTCTGGTTTAATCATCTGTTCGGAATGTCTCTGCTACTAATACTGTCGGGGATGATCAGACGGTTCATCGCAAATAGAATCACGACCAGTAGGTGAGTTAATTTTGAAGATGGTCCAGAATTCGAGAAAGAGTGGGAGCAGTCCAATAATCATGGACGTCAATGAGCAGGTATTATTCTTATTGAGTAATCATGTTCAGACTGAACTTCAGCACCAAATATCGACCTGCAGCTGATTCTGCAAATGGGAAAAGAAAGAAGAAGTACGAGTAGATATGGAAAAGGAAATTACTATGCTATCAAATTTGGAGAAGAGAGAAGTCCCTATTCTTTTTGACTTATTCAGACTTTACGCAGATTTTCATGCACATGTGTGAAGTCAACCACATAGTTCTTCCACTATAAGATTCTTAATTTTCTGGAGGGGTGCACCGTAGTGGCTTGGAGAGGTAAAAAGTATTCTTACAATTCGTTATACGGAGAGGAGCCAGCATTCACACCCTTGTATGCAATCGTATAGCAACCTGCATTATAATAATAGTAATAATGATATATTTCATACAACAAAGGTTACATGAATACAAACCAGTTTACAGGTTTGATCACTTTGATAATGAGAAATGACTATCATGTACAATGTTAAGCTATACATTAGATGCTGTGATTTATGGCATATAAGGGGTGTGTTGAAGCAGGCTCAGTTCGAATTCAAAGATTATCCGGTTATCGTTTGGATCTTCCAATATTCTTGAAGGTGAGGCCGCATCACATTCATGACCTTGAGGTGTGCGCGTTCGTCATAAGGCTTTGATGGCAATATTTCTCACTGACGAGTGCGATTTGTAGGATTCCATTTGAATGCAGGACTGGTTAAGTAAATCTGAAAAGTGAATAACAAAAGCGAACAGCAGGCTAAATTTGTTACAGGAGCACAAAAATACGCAGGAGTAGATCGACCATGATACATCTGGGTGAGTTTGTACTGACTGTTAAACTTACTTGAGGAAGTGTCCAGAACCGACTGTTTAGAGGTAAGCTTAGGTGGAAGAAGATGAAGGTGCGCACGACAGTAATGCAAGTCAGTCTGAAGCTGAAGATATCACTACGAAATAGAAAGATTAGAGGATATTTGACCAGGTATTAACTTGTTATATACCTATGTACAAGCGTATGATGAAGTTATAAACATTTAGGTGAAATTCGTGGTTTTTTTGTTCTTAGGACCACCACCCTTTGTCTGGTCACGAGGGGGATGATCATGGTGTTGCCTGTTGAGTATTACCATATCGGGTCTACCGAAACTATGTTGGTGCAGAGTACTTAGATGTAAGTACTGATGACAAAGGGCAAATAATAAAGAGTTGCATGCTATGAAAATGCACCGACAGACAGTTCTTTTATCTTTTCGGAGTAGAGAGATTACTTTAAGGGACGATTTTTAGGAAGTAGGTGTTAAGTCGTGAGATTGGTTAGGTTGTGAAGAAAAGTAGGTTACATTTGAGTATCTAATGAGTTCACTGTGGCATATCGTGTTGCACTCCGCTTCCTGTTCACCCTTGGTCATTAAGGGAACTGGAGGGTTTTAATAAAACCGATTCTTACATTTAGAGGTCTGAGTATGTTCACAGCGAACGCAATGGCTTGTCCATTGTTATGTGCCGATCGCTTCATTGTGCCTCGTATTTGTGGATATCGTATGAATGTCAAGGAATTTATAGATATCCTTGATAAGAAAGAACTCTTTGAGTAGACGCCAAAACTAAAATGAGGACATGCAAGAGCGAATAAAGTGTGGAAGCTCATTCCACAACCTGCTGTACTGTAACATAAAGGATCGTGACCTAAGTTTAAGGCGGTGCTTCTCCACGGGTACAGTGCATTCACGATTGCATAGACTATATGAGGACACAGGCCTAAAAGTGGGAGCACTGGCGTGAGTAATGCCACGCAAAGGGCGGAAAAATAGGTTAGGGTTTGGCTTAAGGTGTCTCAGCCAAAGTGGGTGAGTTTTCAGTTTCTTACACCTTTCCTCATAATCAGGTTCTTCGTGACGGCCCAGTACACAGCAGGTAAACTTTCTTTGAACATTCCCAGTTAGTATCCTATCCGAAGCATACATATTGCTGAAGATGATTGTGCCATATTCAAGTACTGGATGGATCATTGCCTTGAATAAAAGCAGTCTGGCCTCAGTGGCATGTACGTACTCAAGCAAAAGGTCAACCGAGCGCCTGAACCTGGAGGCAAGTGACTGGGCATATTCCGTAAACGTTAAGTTCTGAGAATACCCAATACCTAAATCACATACTGAGTTATAAGATTGCAGCACAGAATCGCCAAGGTGTAAACTGACGTCTGGATGAGAGTTATTGAAACAGAGAATTCCGCATTTACTATGGTTAAGTGGCAGTTGCCATGTTTCACTCCAAACGAACAAATTTGTCAGGTCTTCCTGGGTTCGATTAAAACCCCGACTTAGTGATGAGTGGGGAAAGGTATATACAATTTTTAGGTCATCAGCAAACAGGTAGGGTTTACCATATTTTATCATGTTAGAAATATCACTTATGTAAAGGAGAAAGAGTAAGGGTCCCAACACACTACCTTGAATGACGCCACTCAGACTAGGCTGTGGGGAGGGATAGGTGTGAATGAACTTTACCATTTGAGTACGCCACCTAAGGAGTGTGCTTTTCCACGACAATAGTCGCTAATTCCAAATGATTGAAGCTTAAGAATTAATCGATTATGAGGCACTTCATCAAATGTTTTTTTGAAGTCAAAAAATAGAGCAGTTACGAAGAGACCTTCATCTCGTCTGCAGGTGACCTCCTCAAAATAATGCAGTAGGCAAGTACTACATGAACGACCTTTTAAGGAACCATGCTGCACAGGGGAAAGTAACTGGTGCGCAGCCACGTGATCATCGATTTCTTGCACAACCACCTCTTCCATGATACGAGGGACTACAGATGTAATGTTTATGAGACGATAATTTTGAATGTCTGACGTCGACCCAGATTCATACGTGGGAGATATGTATGACAGCTTCCAGCGGTCAAGGTAGCATTCCTCAGCAAAGGATAATGAGAATAGCTTCATGAGAATCAATGGTATGTCTTCACTGCTGTTCCTAAGCATAACAAACCGGATCCCATCGGGTCCGGCAGAATATGAGTCTTTTAGTGAAGCAACTGCATCATCTATCTTTCTCTGTGTAAAAGAAACATTACCTGGTGAGTGGTGTGGTGGAATGGGCATTTGTATGTTTAGCACACTATCTTCATGCGTGAAGCAGCTTCCATAATGCTTACTAAACAGCTCACAGATCTTGCTTCGACCATCATGAAGAATGTCCCCACCAATGATCAGACTGCTGGAAATAAGTCTAGATAAGTTTGCACGGGGTTTTAGAATTCTCACTAATGAATGATTATCACCTCTTTGTGCATTGCAGCTAGTTTCTTGCTTGATTGCTTTCGGTAACTTATTTGATTTGAAGTTCTCATGAGCAATTTTTAATGAGACAAGGGATGAAAAAGTCATTAGATAGACAGAAGTTTCTGGCGTGTCTGCGCATGCCGTTGCGTATATTTTCAGGGATGAAATTCACTTTCGGCCTTCTAATTAATACCGATACCTCCGGAGCAATATGATCGTGAATTACATTCATGGAACTGTAGTAGATGTCACTTAGTTTACAGGCTGAGCTACTGGTGGAGTAAAAACCCCAGTTCAAGCATCGCAACATGTATTGTATCTCTTCTCAGATGGTATCTTTATATCGTCTACCTGTGATTGTTTTTGACCTGAGAGCTAACGTAGTTCTGGGGGATAGTCAGAAGTCAGAAGCCCGGGAATTCTGGACCGGCTTGAAGAGTGAAAGGCAATAATCCATTGGTGAAAACGAGGCCAAGTATTCTATTATGTTTAGTTGGTTGCATTACATGTTGGCGCTATCCTCCAGAATCCAACATATTAATAAAATTACCGGACCGCCAAGGAGAAGTAAGTGACTGCCACTTGGTGTCAGGCATATTAAAGTCTCCGCACGCGAGTTTCATGCAGTAAGGTAGTGTTGTTACCTAGGTGAACACTTCTGCAAGCCTGTCGTCATAACCTACAGTAGAGCAAGGAGGACGGCAGATACACCCTAAGAAAACAGTCATAGCATTTGGAAACTTCGCCACAACCCGCAATGAGTCACTGAACGAATTAAGTCCTGAAGTACTGTAATTTGTCGCAGCAATGTCGGACCAGACATAAATGATGCAACCACCACCTCTACCATTATATCTATCTCCCCTAAACCGAGTACAATTGTCGACAGAGATATCACTATCAGCAGTGTCTGGAGTACAGCAAGATTCAGTGATAAATATTTGGCAGGGGTTAGACATGGTCGACAACACAGTGATCTCACTTATTTTGTTGCGTATGGAAAGGGCGTTAATCAGACGGAAGGTCAAAGAATGGGATACGCAATAGCACCTAAACCTGTTTTCGGAAAGCATTTTCTCGCAGGTTAGATAGAACTGTAGCGGTGGGAAATGTGGGGTAGAATTCAGCTTCGGGGACATAATGGGGGAATAAGATGCTACTGGGTCACTACTAATATTATCCTTCATTGTGTTGGGTGTTGACCCACTGTATATGAGCCGGGAGGATGACAGGTTGGCTTAATATCTTCCCCACCACTGTAGCGGCTGTGAGTTAGGGTTGAGAGTAATAATAATAATAATAATATATATTTCATACAACAAAGGTTACATGAATACAAACCAGTTTACAGGTTTGATCACTTTGATAATGAGAAATGACTATCATGTACAATGTTAAGCTATACATTAGATGCTGTGATTTATGGCATATAAGGGGTGTGTTGAAGCAGGCTCAGTTCGAATTCAAAGATTATCCGGTTATCGTTTGGATCTTCCAATATTCTTGAAGGTGAGGCCGCATCACATTCATGACCTTGAGGTGTGCGCGTTCGTCATAAGGCTTTGATGGCAATATTTCTCACTGACGAGTGCGATTTGTAGGATTCCATTTGAATGCAGGACTGGTTAAGTAAATCTGAAAAGTGAATAACAAAAGCGAGCAGCAGGCGGAATTCGAAATAGCTGATTCGACAGCGTCATCAACTGAACAGCAAAAGGCGCTAATAATTTTTGAAGTCCGCTAAAACTTGAGTATCCAGAATGAGCCCTGGGTATGGATGTCTACGGAAATGAGCCAAGTAAGTCTGTGGTTTCACTTCTGCATGGGAAGGGGTATGGTGCAATATGTTGCGGAGCCAGTATCACAGTCTGCATCTGAAAAGCAGGTCTCCAACTAGGTGATATTTTTGTACTGGGGCGAGCATATATTGGATTTGAATGTTGTGTAGATGGGTGTGAGGAGAACAGCCTATCGTCTCTCCTGTAGCCCTTGTTTTCTTGACTATGGAAGACATTTGTGTTCTGATTATTCCCATGCATTTTCCCTTTCTTTTGCTACCTTGTATGAATCCTACCTTTCTGTTGGTTAGCGGGGATGCCATAGTACTTGGTGTCATGTCGATGGATGTCGTGAATGTGTCTGCGTAAGGAAACGGGGTCCCTCTTCGAATGGCTTTATAACTAATAGGTTTAACAGTCTGAATATAACTACTTCGAGGCCGGCTAAAACGTTTCTGTGCCATTGGCTCTGGTGGTATACTCGAACTAGGACTTTTGGGTTCAGATTTTCAAAACATGGCACTTTGTGGCCGTGCACTGTCAACACAACTAGAGGTCAACACGGTATCTGAGGGCAGTAAACGCTTGTCAGCGTGACTGCATCTGGAGGATGCTGGTTTCTTCGATAAACTCAGGGGAGTCAGGTGCGTATCGGACGTATCATTACCGTCGCCATCCACAACAACATCATCTGAGAATAAATCTGCATAACTGGCGGAGATTTCACCTTCAGTTTCGGCGTTTACTACCATATTGGATGGCGAAACAGTAGCAACTTATGTACTTGCAGCAATATACTCGGTCAGCCTTTTTTGATCTACATTACAATGTCATCCGATGTGAGGAGATGGCTCCCAGGCGCCAGTATGCTTCTGGTGGCCATTGGTTTCAATGACGTTTCCAGAGGGACTTCATAAGGTTTCTAAACACGTGTCCGTCTCTGACATGGGGTAAGATCTGGAAGTACCCTAACATTCTCACAGCTTCTTAAGGGTCTTACAGATTTCTGTGAACCTCAGGTGTCTCGTATCGAGGAGTGAGCTAAACTGGAATAATATTGGACAGGGTTCATTTATTAGTCCTCTTCCTAAGACGCCGGACTGTGCAAACAGACTCATGCAAACCACAGGCTTCGAGGAGATCATTTTTAACGTGTCTTAATGCAAAACTCTCGGGGACACTGAGGACAATGGATTTGGGCGACGAAGTCAATCGTTTGTTGGCTTCAGTAGCTACAAAGTTCACTAATGTTTCACACTTGATAAGGTTCTCCACTGATAAGTCCATTGTAGGGTTGTGTAGGCAAATCAGAGGTGTAAGACAGTTCAGTTTACGCTGAAGATTGGCCATCGCATCACTGTTGTCAACAATATTACGCCTGTTCGCGGTAACACCATTGTATACGTCAGTCACGAGGTCAGAAAGATCGACAGAAGGACCATGAGTAAATAAACCATTTCATACCCTAGTGAAGGATTCAAAACTTTTGACCTCTTAGCTTTATGGATTGGTTTGTCTGCGCTAACCATAAGGCTACTCATGTTAAGACTACAAGGCGCAGACATAAAGAGGCAAACATTTATTGTCTGACAGTAAAATAGCCAGATTAAAGACTTACCTGCAACGCAGATTAAAGTTATTAGTTGTCTTTCAATCTCAGCTTTCGCAGTAAACTTGTAAGTAAAGCAACAAGGTGCTACAGCTTCCCGTCAAATAGCGAACACTGAAGTCCAGACCGAAGTTCACATGCTGATGGAAATCAGATATATGCAACCAGTAGATGAGAAAATGGCAGCAACATTTAGCGGATAACGTTTATGTGTAGTAGCTTTAACTTGCAGGCGAAAAATGTAACTATATAGTAGCCAGATGGCCAAAATCCAAAAGCGCGAGGAAAGCGTAGAAGGTGTAACGCACGCTTTGTACCACCCTAGGTGCTTCGAAATTCGTGGGCCTGTAAACCACTACCAACTTGATGATGCCTGTGAACCGGCCTCCCTCAGGTTAACTTCATAACACAAGAACAAAATATTTGTATGTTTGTTAGGTGTCAGTCCACGGTTTAAAGGGTTTGGATGAAGTTGCCTGGGCCCACTTCGATAGCAAGGGCGTTCTAGTAAGTTTCTAAAGCAGAAGCAAGCCATGTTTGCCTACGAGATCAGGCATAAGCTTTACACAATCGTCAAAAAGTATTTTCGGTTGTACCAAAGCCAAAGAAGGTTCAGCGAAATTTTGCTTGTGTACAAGTCCCCCCAGATGAGAGAGACTGTTCATAACGCCTCCATTAGTCTCGTGTTTATCGTAATGCCGGTGTATTAATATTGCAAGAAAACCGGTTGCAAAACTTACAAGATGTTTGCTTAGTCTTTTTAAATGGTTTCAAAATGTTTCGGAGGGATTGGTGTGGTGCTGCGAAAAAGTACGATGAGAGTATAGTTACATTTATCAACACTCAGTGATGTTAATGAAACAGTGCATGTTGCGTTAATTCTACAGATAATGTAGACTGTATCACTGTTAGGCGTACTCACAAACATTTTTGTAAAAAAGTTGAATTCATTTACATCACTGAAGTTTTGCACGACTTTTGACCACAGTTGTTCTAAGTTCACCGGATCCGCTGAAAAATGGACGGAAATGTCTGCTCCCAAAACATACAGTTCATTGTCTGATATTCGCGGTGATTTTATCCCTTGTGACTTCAGCTTCCAGTGTTCTTTTGGTCACAGTAACCTGGTTGGTTTTTCAACTCCTTCTGGTGCCGCATTAGACTTGACCCTCGTTGATAAAATTGGTATAGAACTCCGAAACGTGCACCAGTGGTGGGGTTAGATCAGTGTATTTTTCTTATGCTTTCAAAATATGTGGCAAACAGTAGAAATGTGCTTTCGCATACCAGTCTTGCAAGGATATACACTGGAGCTTTAGGTATGACGATATGCATGGACTCAGATTCATGTCGCGAGACAAAGAGTGAGGCACACTTGAAAAGAATGTTCTGTATGACACAAGTGATGCTACTATATGTCATCCTATATTTTGCCTTGATATTTGCTGCTCAGCTGAAATAAAGCTTCTAAAGTTTGATAGACTTTCCCCGTCGCGATCAAAAAATTGAGATCAGAAAAAGAAAACCGTACAAACCGATGGTTGATAGTGGTGCTAAACGACCCCACTACCAGGCTGGGTCCGGAACAAAACGCCCCAATTCAATGTGCAACCAGAAGATTGTTATGCTGTGTTCAAGTTAACCACTAAAACCTTCTGAAAGCCCCGGACTAGAAGGCATGCCCGATGTTTTTCTTATGCAAAAGGCTGACATTCTCTGTTGCGCGAAGTGTTAACAAGTCAACATCTTCTGGGGCAAGAATGAAAACCCGACTGGTCCCAATAACCACACTATTCCTGAAAAACACTGGGCAAACTGTTGCTTTCTATGCCTGAACCTCTTTTGTAAGCACTCAGAGACCCAAATCAGTTTGGTTAAAGACCGAGAACCAGTACTTCAGACGCTGCAGTTGCCTAGGTCATAATATCATTGCCAGTATGGGCGCATGTGCGACGCTAGATCCGCCCTCCCACACCACACTTCTGCCCCCGATTCCGTCCATAGACCCTCTTTATTGAACTAGCTTGCCGGAGTCCCGGACTCCAAACTGGTTTGATTCTTATTTTTCTGGGAGAACATGGTACGGTCTGTGTAGACGGGAATACTCCACTTCGCCGGCGTCTCTCAAGGTGCCCTTCTTTCCTTTTCTTTTTTTCCTCCCTCTTTGCATGGCTTACAAACCTCAGCTAAGGCTAACTTTGTTAATTGCGCAGATGATCTGGAGTATCCATTCTGATCATCTCGTCAGATTGTTTTCATTTCGATAATTTCCCGACCGAGACTGGTCCCTGGCATTCCTCAAGTGACGTCACATTCAGCCTCTGTCGAGGCTAAACGGTTAATTTTAGCTTAGAATATGGATAGGACCTTTTTAGATGACATCTTCCTCGTGACTGTTGTCTTATAGATGGCAATGGTGTAGGTTATGTATCAAGCTTGACCCATCTTAGCCTGAACTTTTAAATGAACAGGTAAGTTTTTCACCCTCATATTATTAATTTAACATGAGAAAAGCCAGTTTGCGGGCATCATCACATTGATATATGTCAAAAATCTACAGGGCTTTACGAGTCCTGAATAGTACAGAGGGTATGTCATTAAACTTTATTCGAAACATCAGAAGATCCTGCTAGGTTATGAAACGAACTTTTCAGCGCATACGGAGCGTTAAAGTTAAGATAATAATGGTTCTTAGCCTCATATAATGGATTTAACACGAGAGGTACCACTTTACTAGGATCGTCCAATTGATGATTCTTGAAAGTTTACAAAATAGCGTTTAGTATTAAATGATTCACCCATCAAGTCACCGACGTGCATAATCTTATTAAAACTAGCTGCAATCCACCGGACGGGGCGTAGATTTTCATCTCCTATCGAACAGACAGGTTCCACTATTGGGAACAGATGCGCTCAATGTTCAAAATTTGCGGTATAACCAGCCGACGTTGTTGGTCCAGTTGAAGTCTATCCGTTATAAAGTTCTTCCGTTTCTAGCTTTGCTAACCACAAGAACCCTACGTATATGATCTGCAGTATCGCTAAAGTATTCACAGTTACATAAACAAGGTTTTTCTCGGTTCTCTCACACCTTATCGATGTCACGGAGAATTCTTCGCTAGACCTTTCGTATAAGAAAACAGACTGACTCAGCCTCGACTTCTACTTTTCGTTAACTTCTGAGTTTTACCCATAATTACTTGTTGCCCCACCGGGAAAAGAAACGACACTGCGTTCAGCTGGATTTTAAAAGTTGTTAGTGTAGCAATCGGTTCGCCACTAACCGTGCTTCTAGATGCCACCGTGGACAGTCATCCAGACTCATGTGGACAGTCAGCTGAAATTCTTTTATCTGATGACAAGCATTCCCTACACCTGCACCTCTCTCGATCTCTCACCTCAGGGGAGACAAGTAGCAAGCATATTAATCTCTGTGCAAGCACAACTGCACAAAAAATTCAAACTTATTTCGTTTTTGCATAGTGTGAAGAAAATTGTCTTGTCAACCAACTTTACAACTTCGAACAGTTATCACGTCTGCGAAGTCATTAAACATTTCAACAATCATGCTATCCTTCATAATATATTACCAAGCGGCACCATAGCACGGAAATTCTATCAAGCTTGTGTTCGACGGCAAGTGTACTATTATGACCCAGTGATTTTCCGCATATCTCCTGAAGTGCAGGAAAATGAGATTGCGGATGTTGCACAGGAAAGTTGAACTTTGATAACAAACGAGATTCTCTATTTCCTGTTGTGACGCCTTCGTTGCGTAAAGAACGCGTGGTGATAACTATCTTCCAGTTGAAACAGCCTTACATAGGAAAAAGTAGACAAGGCAGGAACAGGAGGCCGCGACAACTACTATCCTTTGAAGCTCAAAAAGGTTTGCTGGTATATTTTACCAAAGAGCGTAGCTGTTCTCTGTCTTATAGTTCACGGTGTTAGTATGTGAATTTCATACGTGAAGCCGCACTTTTTTCGTTGGTGCGCAGCTGTGATAGACGGGCAACACTTCGGCAAGAACAAAATTTACAGGAGATGGGGGTGTGCAAGTGAGTGGGAAGAAAAGAAAAGTAATAACGAGGAGTGCTGTGTTGTTAGGTCGTATGTGGGAGGCAGGTGATGAAAGTAGGATGTGATATACCTACGGCAAACAATAAGGCCAGGCGTAACCACTTACACTACAGGATAAAACACCTGAATTATTTATAGGAAAAGGTGAAAGCCGAGAGTATGGGAGAAATAAGCATCAGATAAAAGAGCACAACTGTGCTGAAGTTTGTGACCAGGCACTTGTCGAAGACAACAAGCTCACACCACGCATTCATAACGACGGTTAGCCCATGTCAATACATTTGGTATTTAAAAGCTCTAATGGAGTAGGAGCAATAGGCATCGTGTATTCTTTCACACGATATTGGTTACATGATTATATCTTTTTGTCGATTTCTTGTTGTGCTTAGCTCACTATTACTGTATATATATAGTAACATAACAATGTATTCTGTCTGGATAATTTAAGGCCACACTGTTATATGTAGGCGGCATATTCCCATCCTTTTAAACTGCATACCCTACCGCCAATCGCACATCTCACCTGAAACCTATTGTAAGAATGAGACGATCAAAAGCAAAGCGTTTAAAGATAGATAGCTCTAGCGATAATAATACAAGAGTTGGTTCCACTTATATTTCAGGCTGCGACTGAAACTCTATTGCGTCACATGACCCAGATCCCGACGAATTTGCGCCACTCGTCGGGGCCGAAATCATTGTGCCGGTCATGAATGACATCAAGGAACATAGAGAGGAAATTGACAGTATTAACTCTATGATAGGTGGAATCGAGAGAGTAGTTGAGGACTTCTAACCCTTAGCATATCTTTTTTAGGGAACACAACAACCTAGTCACAAACCATGTTGAAGAAGCTGGGACGCTAATAGATTAATTGGCAACTGAAATACTGGAGAGGCTGGCATCTCAGCAGGCAATAGTATATAATGTCCCAGATGCCGTGTCTTTGGATGTCGTCAAGAAAAGGGTGTTAGACTCATATGGCATGACGCCCATGCACCGTGGCTATAAGCTTCTCTTCAAGAAAGCAGCACGCTAAGTTGCCACATTCTTTTCAAGTTCACCACCTCATATGATGCCAAAAGGTTCATTAACTATCAGGATCATAAAAGACTAAACAGTAATTTTAAAACTATTACAATTGTGCAGGGCAAAACTCCTTTTCAGTGCAGAAGGCAAAGGAGAAAAGGTCTTGTCGCTTTGACACATGCAAACTGTGAAGGTACCGGATGCACTGAGAAACAATTGAATAGTCCTGCTATGACCAGTAATCCTGTCTCGCTAGCCACCGTGGTAGTAAAGCAATCACGAGTGGACTTGGACCCGAGTAATCCGGATTCTTTAGTTTCTCATGAAACCTCAACTATCAGCACTAACCTCCCTAAGGTGACCATAGAAAAAACCCTTTAGCTGATAGTAACGTCACTAGACACAGACCTGCGGGCAAAACCGTGTACTTAAGACCTACAGAGCTCCCGAAAAAAGTCATTTTTAGACGCATTTCATCTAGCAATGGCGAAGAAAACTTCGTAGCTGATATAGTTGCCATAGACGAAACCGCTATTGGATCTATGGGAAGCAAGGCATCTTGAAAAGAAAATCCACCGAAAGGTCAAGTTACACACCTAACCCCAACCGTCAGAAGGAGACACTACAACAGCGTGAAGGCATCAGACATAAGACAGCGCCCTTGATCACGTTAACCCAGCCATCAGGGCTCTAACAGGATCCCATGTGTCATACTAAATACACTCATGTCATACTGGTCACACATACCCTGCCCAAACCTACATCGGCACCCGGATGACCCTAGCCAGTACTATGTGAATGTATATAACTGCTCCCCTAATGCCATCCCTACGTTAAAAAAAATAAATAAATGTTTTATTCTCACATTGATAAAGTTTAGTATGAGAAAAGCCAGTTTACAGGCTTCATCAAGTTGATACATCTCAAAATATCTACAAGACCACGAGTCCTGAGTGGTACTGACGGAGTGTCATCAAACTCGTTTGAAGACAGCCGGAGCCCCCGCTGATTATGAACCGAACAAGGCAACATCACCCTTCAGCGTATGCAGAGTGTTGAAGTCTAGATAATAATATTATCCTCACATAGAGAGTTTAATATAGGGGATACCAGTTTACAAGCATCGTTAAATTCGTAATTTTCTAAAGTTTGCAAACTGGTATTCATTATCAAAATTTTTCGGATCCCGAGCGACACGTGCCACCGATGGTTCATAGGGTGGTTTCATCCGCCAGAAACATGAGCCTGGAGCTACCGCCCTCGACTTGCACCGATCATAAACTGCACTGTACGTCACCAGTAACAGTGAACAGCGCATCAACTTCGTATACGCCCCCTCAAAAAGCGAGCGATCATAAATCATTGGACAACGAAATCACACCGGTCACATCTCCATTCGCCACCGCTGAGTCTCATCATGTCCGTCAAATGACTTAAGTATGGGAAACTTCTCTAGGTAACCAGACGTACAAGATATTGTGAGACACTTCGCAAGCCACAGTAACCTTTTCACACTTCTGCTCATCAATTCACTGTCGTTGCAGAAGAAAATTTCTGGCTTGAGAATGATAGTTTGGCCAACTAAATCTACAGTGATATTAATCACTGAATCATGGTGCCCTACCTCGGTCCTCGATGTAGACTTGTGCATGGATGGTTATACCCTTTATTGCACTGACCGGGATCACAAGTGTGGAGAAGGTTGTCTGATTTACGTGCGTAGTCTCGCCGCAGCTGACAAGACTGAAGATGATACATTAAACGCGCTGCCTGATTCAATATGGGTTATTATGAACGGTCCTAACTGTAAAATCCCGTAGGCTGTGCTTATAGAACACCATGTTCATGAAGGGAAACTAATGAGCTTATTGCTCAATCATTTTCCCATGCTGTGTCCATCAACGCTGACTTCAAACTGCCCGAAGTTGACTGGGAAACCGGTCGTGGCCCACAAAGCTCCGATGAAATGCCTACTGTCTTAGATTGCATGGATGGAAACAATGCGTTTATTCACCCGCACATGGGGGCAGTACGCTGGATCCAGTCTTTTGCCGTGACATCGGCCCAGTCACCAAGTACGTTGGTGGTGAATTCTCTAGCGGTGACCACAGAATGATTTTCTGTTGTCTACGAATCTTCCCTCTTCGTGAGGGAAACAAGGAACCTATGAGAAATACCTAGTATCGTAACTACAAAAGCATAGACTGGGAGGCATTCATCGAGCTCCTCGGGTGCAGCCCATGGGATGAGTATTTCATGACAGCCTTATTAACAGAGTCACTTCCGTTTTTCTATGGAAATATAATGCTATGTCTAGATATCGTTGCCCCTATAAGAGCAGTTAAGGTGACGAAGAATGGGGACCAGTATATCCCTAGAATGCTTCGGAACAAATTACGGAAATTGTCTAAGCTGTAGCATCCCTCTAAAGGCTTTCTGGCGCTGCACTCAATCTACGATACTCATCAAGCAATTAAAACTTTACGTGCACGAGACTCAATAAGAGAAGAGCTGAATGCCCTCAAAAGTGGATCTAGGATACATAGTCTGACCTCCCTTTTGAACAAACGTTTGCAGGCATCGAGAGACATAGCTTGTTTATTACACAATGGAATGGTCTGTCACGATCCCCTAGAAATTTGTGAGCTATTTAGCGAATACTTCGCAAAATTCAGTCTTCGCACACTTGACCCCACCACTCTTACACTGCTCACTACAGATTCATGCGCCAATGTGAATTTTGCTGTCAAAAGTAACACAGAGGCTGTCATGAACTTACGACTATCAACAGGTATGGGGATAGACAACCTAAACTCAATCGTCATCAGGAACAGTGATGATGATATATCTCTGTTCCTGCTTAAGATATTCACTCTATCAATGGAAGGTGGCGTATACCCCACCGAATGAAAAACTAGCTACATAGTGCCTCGCTAGAAGTCTGGGGACAGGTCGAACACCAATAATTACAGACCGCAAACATAACACCGGTCCTCTCCAGAATTATAGAAAAAGTAATTAAGAGCAGCGTCTCTGATTACCTATTAACAGAAAACTTAATCAAAAAGTCCCAGCATGGTTTCATGAAGAACAGGTCCTGTGTTACTTGCCACTTGATTCCTTCAACTTCACCACTAGTAAACTTGAGATACGTAAAGTCGTCATGGTTCTGTACTTTGATATATCAAAGGCATTTGATAAGGTGTCCCATAATGTACTCCTTAATAAGCTACGATCAGTTGGTATTTGCAACCCCTTACGTAGTTGGATAGAATTATTTCTTAGTGATCGTGCTCAGATCGTGAAGGTAAACCCCGTGCAGTCTGAACCTAAATACATAACTAACGGAGTTACACAGGGAAGTGTCCTTGGGCTTCTGTTATTCATAATCTACATCAACAGTGTGTGTGGCTGCTTCAGCGAAGGCAAAATATTCCTATACGCCGATGACTTGAAGGTTGTGTACACTTGTCACTCTCATGAACTGCGTAACACCCTGGATACTGCCCTACAGGAACTAGGTAATCTTGCATCATGGTGTGCCATCATGGAGTCCCGCCTTGAATTCAATAGTGACAAATGCGGTTGGCTTACTATAGGTAGCGACAACCGTGACCTGACCCTCGAGTTATGCGGAAAGCAGCTACCTAGACCATCTTCTGTGCTAGATCTTGGCATCGGGCATTCCAGAGACTTGACATTCTCGAACCGAGCAGAGCGTATCAGATCCAAGTCAAGGAAACTCTTGGGATGTACCATTCGTAACTTCTATAGCACTGAATCACGGGTTCTACTCTATAAAGTGTACATTCGCCCACTTTTAGAATATATCCCGTTTATTCTCAGTGGCCTTCGTAGAAGCGATAAGCTGAAAGTTGAAGGAACTGACTGTAATCTAGACTACACGTCCAGATGTGACATGTTGGGGAAGTAAAAGTTACCATGCATCAAATACACTTCTGGAATGATGCTGTTTATGCTAATATGAACGATGCCTGAAGTCTACGTATAGCTGCCACCAATTGGACTGCTAACCAATTCAGCGTCTACTTCCATCTACTACTAGAAGTATTCCCAGTGGAATTAATTTGTACTACGTTTAAACCACACGGTGAACTAAAAATGCATTGATGTAGACACTCACCTTGGTTATATAACTGTGAATACTTACTGATACTCCAGATCGTATAAATAGGCTCTTCGTGGTCAGCAAGGCTAAAAGCTGAAGAACTTTCTAGTGAATGGATGCTTATATTACTAGATAAGAAAATGTGCAAATGGACTAACAAAGTCGTCTGGTTATAACGCAAACCTCGAACATGGCGTGCCTTCGTCGATGATAGTGGAACCTATCTGTGTAGTGACAGATAAAAATCCATGCCCGTCTCTGAATTTGCAGCAAGTTTTAACAAGTTTGTGAGTATCAGTAACTTGCTATGTGAGTTATATGATTCCAGACACCATTCCGTAAACTTTCAAAATCATCAGATTGACGGGGCTTGGGGACTGGTATCTGTCATGTTCAATCCATTATATGGGAATAAGAGATTTTTTATCTCCGCTTTGACGCACCGCATATGCTGAAAGTGGTACTTTCTTTGCCTCGTAACCGCAATCTGATGTTTCTGATGGAGTTAAACGACTTCCCCCTGCACCACTAAGGACCCGTAAATCTTGCAGGTCTTTCGAAATACATCAATGTGATCATGCCTGCAAACTAGATTTTCTCCGGTTGAATTACTGATTTAAGAATAAAAATTTATTATATAATATTATGAAAGCAACTAAATTTATTCTTATGCTCGGCTTCGCCTAAAAATAATAAAAGTAAAATATATTTCCTGATATACTTGCATGAAACATTACTACACGCATGAATAAGTTACTATACAAATTACATGTATATCTATGGCGGGCAATCTCGACTCCCACCCACGCTGTCACTAGAGGGCATGAGCACTGCACTCTTATTTAACGAAACATTCCAGAAGAATAAGTGCGCAAAAATTTACATGTCGGATAAGTACAAGCATCATCTTCACGTTAACAAAAAACAAGGTTCGCATCTCGAAATTAAATGTGTCAACTGAAGCAAAACAAAGCTTGAAGCTAATACTTCCATTTCAGCACGCTGTACATTTTTCTTCGGCTAATGATGGAAATTTCGCAGGGGAATATTTTCAAGTTGTTTGCTTATTTCCATGTTAAGTTTCTGGAACAGATTTGGTCGAGCCCCCTGAATACACTCCGGACATACTTTTCTTTTCTGCAATTAGTGATTCCGGACTGCACTGATGATCTCTGGGTTAGACCATGCAGGCCTGCCAGAAGATAGGTTGTAAAATCATGATGCGATTGTCCAAAAGTTAGCACAAGAGTTACTGCTTCTCCGTCTTGGCTGATGATATATCTGTGTTGGGAGATGACATGGGTTCTAATAATAGGCAAATGAAATACTAACTCAACGAGATGCTTGGAGTGAATACGAGTAGTACGACTGTTCTTCCCCACCCCCTATACTTCACTGAGCCACGAAAATCAAAAGGCAAAAGGTGGCCTGCGACTGAAGAACGACAAAACCTTTATTAGACAGATACACTGCATACACACATTTACGAAACCCTCAGAAATGAAGCCATAAGTGAACCAATCCGACTGGTTGTATGACTTCGAATTCATCCAATCAGGTTATCGTGTCAGTACATGCAGAAATCACGATCTGATCCTGATTTGAAAACAAATTCTCTATTGGCGGGCTTTTTTGTCGATACCCATCATCTGACATGTGGTTTTTAGGTCTTGATTGACCATCTGGTTTCTCATACGAGACGTTAGGAAGACTTTCATAAATTATAGCATATACTGCCCCAACTGACATGGTAGGTGAAACTAGAAGTTCTCAGCTACACGACAGCATGAAATTTATATTCTCAAGTGTTTACTAGATAAAGCATATACAAGGAAAGGTAAGTAAGGAGAAACGTGAACAAAAAGCTCATTCCTTGCTGGAATTCTCGCTTCTGTCCCTGCCTGACGCTTTGCCTCTTTTTTTCCGTTGGTGAAAAGAAATTCACTTCTGAACGTTGGTTTGTTCGACATTGAAAATTAATTATTTAAGGGATAGACACTGGTCGAAACTACCCTCCATACGAAGTAGCCAGTGTTACTGCATTCTCAATACCTGACTATAACAGACAGAACCAGAGAATGTACGTCCCGCCACAACTTCGCAATCATCAGGAAGTGAAATCATGAATGAAGCACGAAAAATGAGCTACCTGGGTTTATTCCCTCGAAACTTCAATCATTAGCCCAAGGAAGATGCACAAGGTGCTGAAATGGAAGTATTAGCTTCAAGCTTTGTTTTGCTTCAGTTGACACATTTAATTTCGAGATGCGAACCTTGTTTTTTGTTAACGTGAAGATGATGCTTGTACTTATCCGACATGTAAATTTTTGCGCACTTATTCTTCTGGAATGTTTCGTTAAATAAGAGTGCAGTGCTCATGCCCTCTAGTGACAGCGTGGGTGGGAGTCGAGATTGCCCGCCATAGATATACATGTAATTTGTATAGTAGCTTATTCATGCCTGTATATTGGGGAATAAATATTATTACTGCATTATTATCTCAGAGGGTTCTCCCTGCAGAACTGAGACGTTTGTTAGCCTCAGTGTCGTCCCACGACTCTTGAGATCATCAGCCCATGATACTAGGCATGAATTTAGGCTAGCTGGGAGAATGTTAATGTTATCCAGGAACAATAGTGGACCAAGAATAGAAACCTGAAACACTGTACCCAGCATCGGAAGCCATTGAGACAAGGTGGAGCCCATATCAGTCGATTGTAACCGGCCGTTAGGGTAACTCCTAAATCAACTGATTAGCCTCCGTGTGCCTCAGTAAGCTTTACGTTCTTACACAGAAATTCATGGTTTACCCCGCCAGTCATCGGAAAGTTCGACTGAACTGACGTGGATGGGCTTTTTTGCTTAAATGAGGTGGTCCAACTATCCACACTATCAACTAGTTGGGGTTATACGAACTTCTGGTTTAAACTCACTGTTCGCAGTCGGACAGACTTGAGTTCTTCAGTAAATAATCACGAAACGTGCCATTACCCACTCCATCCATAAACCTTACAACCGAAGGGACCGAAGGGACTGCGGTCAAAGCAGCTAGTTTGTTCTCAACTTTTTGTGCCTAGAGGTTACCCACTCATTTCCGGTCAGACGCCAATTCGCCTTCTCGAAAGGAATATCCGAATAGGTTTGGGGCGGGACAGTTAGAACATCAACACACTCCTTGAGAAGTCTTGGATTGGGGGGCCCAAGCTCTAAATAACAGCCCCTCTGCATTTCGAGAACCTTCCTGTCGCGCCTCTTCCCTTCCGCTTGACAGGAGTTGTTTTGAAATTCCTGAGCTGGCAGGTTCAATATTCACAGTGGCTTCACCCCGAAACTTATTCGGGAATACCCTGCGGAAATGTCGATGCATCACACAGGGTCAATTGCACGGCCCATAACACACAAGTGGTGACAAGCTGCTTACTCATTGATCACTTTGTTTTCAAAAAAGAAAGTTGATCAGCTAGTTCATCCGTAACACTTTCTTCAGTGCATGGGAGACCAGCTAAAAGCAGTGTTGCAGGGTATTATACCTGACGGTTCATGCCTAAGGCCTCGCGTGCTCAATTCTGGTCCTTCTTGATTACCATTACGCGAGGGGTCTGGAGTGATAAGGTGCCAGTCGTCAGGAAAATTAATCCCTGTCAAGTGGTAACGTGAGTCAAGATTTTTCAGCAACGGTCCTAATTGGAGGGTTTAGGGTTACCACATTAGTTCTGCTAATAATCTGCGAAGCCCTGTGCAACATGGCACAGTCTTCTTTCGGAGACCCATGGAAAAATATAGGGGAACAATAGAAGGGAACAGGCAGGAAGGAACGGTTCTAGAACATAAGGAGGGATTCTGGGTTGTACCAGGTACCCTAGCTCCAGATATAGAGAGCCAGCCAGACAATTTTTTGGGGGATTTGTGTGATGAGGGGGGACCAGGAAGGTTTCGAAGAAAAACAAACACCGAGATGAGTCACACCTTTAACATTGCGCGGTGGAACGAGAAAACAGGAACTATGAGAAATGTGCGGTTTACAGAGGCTATGTCTGAAACCAAAGTTTCTAGTCTGACCTTTTAAAGAATTAAGCTCGGAGAGCCACCGTACAGCAGTGTACGAGAAATCTTTCAGTCGGGAAGGATCCGTTGAAGAGGAGACAGGTGTGAAATCTTTCAGGCCATTGGCGTTTGTAATAAAACTAATGCCAGCTGGAGATGGTAAGTCATGCAGAAAGGCGAAGGACCGGGTGAAAGGGCTGCTCCTCGGGGAACACTAGTCGCACTAAACAATGAGGTGGAGCACCTCCTCAGTGGACAACATACTTTTTTCCTCTCAGAAAAATAGGGATACAGCCAGCCGACTGTCCAGGACTCGGTAGAAGTTTCACCCACTTTGTCCAACGTAGGAGGCTTTGGGACAGAATCAGGTGCTGAAGCATAGCTTAAAGATGCACACCTGGCATACTTGAGATTTTTTATCAAGATGATAAGGAATATTTTGATGTTGAAGAGTGATGGCATTCACAGTACTTCTGCTTTCACGTGTGAATTTGCTAGGGTCTCAAAAGACTATCAGTGGGGATTCAAGCATAGGTACTGTTAGCCTCCCGTTATTTCCAAGGACCGAGAGACAACTGCAGTTGGCTAGAATTTCGGTCGTGACCCTGAAATTCCTGACCCAAGTACAGGCACTGTTTTAATATCATTTCACGCATGCAGGCACTGTGTATTCTGAAAACAGTCTACTAAAAATGCTAGCTAGTGGATAGCATAAGATATCAGCACACTCCGTAATTACGAAGACCAACACACCATATGGATCTAAACTGTGTGAAGAGTCCGGTGATTTAAGACATTTGAAAATATCTTCCTTGATGAATTTCGGACAATATTCTTCCTTAGGAATGTGTTAACAAAGTGGGATGGGACAGGTGGGTCGGCAAGTGGACAGTTCTTTCAAAGCACAAAAGCCAGTTAGTGTGAGGTGGTTTGGTGGATCACCGGACAAATATAATCCAGTGTGACAATTGGACCGTCACCCTCCCCTTCCATTATTCAGTAAAATCTCACATGATTCCCCTTCAGTGTTCTTCACAGATGTACCTGGTGATTTACCCTATCTTTTCTACTTTTCATAGTTCATCCACTGCAGATGCCCCTCTCTTCTTTCTGTAGTTTGTACTATCAGAAATCTCCATTGGTTTGTTTCTGACCGTTCACACTGTATGAACTTACGAATGTTTGACTTAGGTCGGGTGAACTGAGTCTGTCCACCTCTTCGTGGAGAAACCGAAGAAGCATTCTCAACAGAGGCATGGAGAATTGTGTTCCTGAACACCTAGCCTGACAACAGAGGAAGGTGAAGGGGTAAAATGGGAAACAAACAGGAAAGTAGGTGATGTTAGGGAAGCTGATTATGAAAGGCTGAATAAGAGCAGAAAATGGAGGAAAGTAGATTTGCATAAGAAAACCGGAAAAGGGAAACCATCAATGCAACTGAGCAACTATACAGATTAAAGTATGACGACAATTCCCCAGTTCTTTCTCCAACTTCACATGCATTTCTTCAATTCTAGTCTGGCTTCCAGATCAGGTGAATTATCGAAATTTAGCCAAGTGTAAATTTATAGCTCCGGTTAAAGCTTTTCATAGTCGGTTTTCGTGTAATTGTTTACTGGCGTTTGATCCGAGGTGACTTGATATAAAAGTGTTGGAAGAAGCTCGTGCGGTACTCCTCTTCTCATCAGGGGCTCCGATTCGACACGGTGGGTTCTGTAGTGGACTGGGTGCTTAGAACATGATCTAGTCACGAAGCCCTGGCACCAGATACCCAGCAAGCGTTGTGAAAGACATATCCAGTCAAGCAGTTCGCCAATATTGATTTACGAAATTCTCCGGCTCTGCTGGAGAAAGTTGAAATCGACGATAATGAAGAGGCCAGGAAAGTTCAAATCCAGGGTTTCTCTGATGTGATGTTAAGTGTTGTTGAGGCCCATGGGGTACAATTTTAAACTACCACCGGACAGTCGGTGCAGTTGGTGCTACACCAAGGACATTTATTTCCGCCAGTTCTTCAGGGGCGGGAAATCCCCTGGGCCTCCAATGAAGGGCAGATGTAAGAGGCAACGCCGCTCTCTGATTGATGTTATGTAATCTGTGCGCCATGTTTCACCGAAAGCCACTATGCTTGGGCAATCCTTTCCAATCAGTGGCTTCATCTCAGGTACATTGTGGCAAAGACCTTGTACATTGCTTTGGGTTCAGCGAATAAGATCATTAAGACCTAGAGTCATAGGAGCTGGTTAAGCCAAGGAGACTTTATTACCAGCCAGTAAGGGGGTGGCTTTTCAACTGAAGCCACTCAGTAGAAGTGGAACAAACTTTGCGCGAAAGGCAAAATGTGACGACAAAATTACCGAACACCCAAGTGGGTGTAGTACTTGCTGGAGGGAGCTGCAATTTTATTTCAATCGGGAAAAGAAGCTGCGAAATGCGCTGAAGCACATGGCAAACCACAACACAAGAAATATACCACGATAAAATTCTGGCCAGAAAGATAAGTTTAGAATGATACTTATATGTCCGGGCCTACAAAAGTGGCTTGAGTAGACTCCTTTGCTGGCTTGCGTAGAGCCAGCTGGACCTCCAAGAAAATGCCAAAGGAAAGACTATCATACTTTCAAGAGGCTTTCTATCAAGACTTCGGAATTATGCTTATGAGGACTTGACAGACATGGTGGCTGATCACTAATTACCCGTATTTATAGAAAATCCATGTGTGCTGTGACAGGAAAGAACATAGGAGGGTTGCCAGGTGGGATGAGTGTATTCGGTAGACAACGCCGAAATGCCGGTACTTTCCGACTACAAGGCTACAATATCGCTTACAAGCGAAGGGAAAAAACACGACAAGGTACCAAGTATCGTGGATGGTGGGTCATTTTTCTTCAGCCAAAAGACTTGACATAGCCGGCCTCTTAAAGGCTGGTAACACATTCTTAACTCAATCTACTTCCCGAACTCCCGGTTCTCATATTCTCTTTCATTGTACCTATAGCAGTGTGCATGTCCCGCGCTACAAGATATCAGGGCCAAGGTTGTTAGTCTTGGAATAATGGCTTTCTGTGAAGCATGGCTCACGGAGGACCTAAAAGATGGGGAAGTTCGTGTAGGGCAGCTCAACCTAGTCCTGAGGGATAGATCGGAGGGGCCAGAAGGCGGCTCTGCTCTTTACACCTGTCCTACCTGTGGAACTCCCTTCAGCAGTCATTACAGCCCCATTACCTGATACTTTCAAACAGAGGTTAAATGCATATCTTGAGTTCTATGGTACCGATGTGCTGTATTCAAGGAGCTTTCGTCATCTACAGGTCAGGAGCAACAGTACCACGGCGAGGCCAGACTAATTAATAATCGATTATCTCTGCCCTTTTAGGCTTTTCGGGACCAGGAAAGGGGTTGTGATCATTCCAAACTCAGAACGTACCCTGATAAAACAGACGTAGAACCCAAGGAACCGTCGTTCACCAATTCTACAGCACAAAGTTCGAAGTTCGAAGTCCGTCAAAAGTGTGAAGGTCAGCATAAGTATTAAATCTCGTCAGCCCTAAGCCATCCATCAAGGGAATTATTATCATAGGGGCATACTCTTGTCTAGAGGGCTGCTGAGAGTCCAAAGACAGTACTGCCTGAGAGTGTAAACCTAGTGGTTTAACCGTTAGTAAAGCTCTGCCGATGAGACAACCGTGGAGAGTAGCCACTTGTCCGAACGTATTCTGAAGTATCGCTGAATAAGATGAAAGGGTCGATCAATAGCAGGCAGTTGCAGTGGCAGAGGTTGAGGTTAAACTGGGGTAGCATGTAACTCCGCTGATAGTAGTAATGAGGACAGTCTAAATGTGGTAGTCAGTGGGGCTGCTATGAAGGGAGCAAGCCAATATGAGTCTGAACCAATGTCCTTTTGAAGTTAGGAAGGGAAAGTTATGGCTTGAAGCTCTAGATGGATTTGTGAAAAGCTGCCCTACGCCTAGTGAAAAGTCGCATCAAAGTGGTACTAGAATCAGTTTAGGGAGAAATGAGTTTCTTTCACATTTCACCTATTCTGCTTCGTAATAGCGAAAGCCAATAGGTTCAAAAGTGGTTACATTTACCTTACATTTTCGAAAATTGATGTTGAGTTATACGGCAAAAGGTCTAATCGAGAAGTTTGTGTTTCGAAGTAGAATTTGTTTATATCGCTAATGTTACAAGGCGCAGGGGACAATTCTACCTCCATTTGTAAGATGAACGCCCCGGACTTCTCGATTATAGGATGTCGTGTGAGCATTATATCTAAGGCTAAAATAAGATATGAGGGAAACCTGCATTCCATAGATTTTGACACACCTAACGAACCAGTCATTACACTTTCGAAAGGTAAGATGAATACCATACTTGTCTACTAATCTTAGTTTGGTCTTTCGGCACTGAAGACCGCCAGTGTGAAAGGCCGGTAGCCCCGAGGAACGAAGAGTACAATCAAGTAGTTTTTCGGGGTCGGGACCTTGATGATGTACGTGTTGTGCAGTCCTCAGTGTTTTTAAATGAGGACTCAGCGATCGTTAGTGCTGCACCTGGTGTTAGTCCTTCGTTACTTACTGATGTTTGTGTATTTAGTCTGCCTTGTCTCATCCTCCGGGTATGCCACCACATGAAGGCCGGGGTCGTGCAGGTAAGTCTTCTGTTATCTCATGCTGAGGTGGTTAGATCCCAACCCCGGCCGCATTCCAACAATATGCTCTGAAGTTACTCCCACAGCTGCAACACAATCCGTCTCACTTGATAGTTTGACTCAGAACAACTGTTTGACTTCTTCATCCTCCCAGGTGCCCTCTGTCGGTTCTCGTCCAGGGACAGTACACTCTGACCACCCTCAGACTTCCGATGGTCGTGGGCCTAGGCCATTTGGAGATGGACGCAGCGACATAGATCCTGGCATATTTAGTGCTTTCGGAAGAACAAATGTGGCTGGGCAAGGTTTACCAGAGTCAGGAACTGGTGCAGGAAGACGTTCTATCATAGGGTCCGGTCACGAATATTCGCACTCATGGGTTAACCATGATCATGGGATTAGAAAAGTGGATATGTATAGAAATTCATCAAATTATAACCAGGTTCATGATTACTCAAGGAACAGACCTGTAGGTTATACTCAACAGTGGTCAAACCATCGTGTTCTAGGGGAACTAGCCACAGTTATAATGGCTGGAGTGGGCGTTTAGGGGGTGGTCATGAGTGGTCCAAATTTCGGACTGGTGTACCTGCAACAGTAGGAGAGACCACAAACTTCTCAGGTGAATATGACTATGAAAGGGCTAATGCAGAACTTGCTGCAGAGTTGGAAAAGATATGCATAAGCTCAGTAGGTACGACTTCTGACTATGATTTCTGTTTTTAGAAGGCAGGTTCATCCAATGCTTCTGTCGACAACACGGAGAACGATGGTAGCAGCGCAACTGGTGATGAAAATGCATGCTATGATAAATCGAAGTCGTTTTTCGATACAATCAGCTCAGAGATGATGGACCGTGCAAATGGGTAAGTTTTATTTATGGATATAAATTGCAATGGAAACTCGGGGCAAATGGCGTGACTGTGCAATGCGATTCACCCCGACCTTTTTAGATTTGTTCTGCGTTTTATTTCATTCAGGCTTGTGCTTTTTCATTTCCCCCCACTTATTCAACAAACTGCCGTAGTATTCATGACTGCAGAAGGTCCCTTTGTAATTGATAACTACTCCAATTGCTCTAAGCTCTGTATGCAAAATAACTAAGGAAAAAAATCGCATGTTCTTTGATCATACTTTTATTACGAGTCAGTCTTTACTTCCGAATTGCTTCCTCCAACGACATCGGATATCGCTACCTGCCGCTATTGATTGTCTTTCTTTTCCCCTCTCTGAAAGTGAGTGTAGCTGTGAAAATTAGTGGACACTACCTTAGTACACAATCACATTCTCACCTTCCTGGTCTCTTAGGTTGTGAAACCAATCTTTCATAGACTAGTTTCCATCAAAACTGCTTGCGCGTTGCGGTTGCGTAAGTCGGAAATTTGTAATTGCTCCTTAGAAATAATAATCGTATATGCTAATGACAATTTTGAAGAGTCACTTCGATGCTTTTATGCTTGATACCTTCCTCCAACTTCAGACGTTGATCATTGTTGCTACCTTGACAAACGGATGATGGTTTGCATCTCCTTTAGATATTTTGTAGGCGTTATCCGAACTTACTATAGCTTTTCCGTCTGCTTTTGAAAACAGTTTTCTGAGAAAAGGCTGTACGAAAAGTGCGTTTACAGTTTACTAATTACTTACAAAGTCGATTTCCAGCACAATTCACCTTCATTGAACATACGACAGCCAGTTTGAGTTCACAACAGCGAACTGCTTACCCTTCAAGTACACCATTAAAAGCTTGTTACCGTCCATCTGAAAAGGAGATGTGATTACTTTAAGGTTATGACGTTAAATGAAAAAATTGAAATCACCAGAACACAATACATTTCGTTAATGTACAAACAATGCAAAAGTTATCTATATAAGCATGAACAAATGTTAAATGCAATGGCACTACTACCTTATGTCTTTGGAACCATACGATAACGAAGGTCATCATTATACAATCTCATTTTATGTATGATACATAGGAGTTTGGGATTGCAATACGGACACATGAAATCAGTCCTGTCAACCGCAATAGTATCCTTATTAGGTGACAGTTGTGAAGCTTCGTATACGGAGATGACACATGAGTCAAGTGGCGTCTGGAGTACGGCCTTTGGGTTTAAGATCAGCATCCCGTCCTTCCTAGTGCTGGTTATAGCAGCTGGTTTACCTTGAGAAGTAAACGCTTTATCAGAAGACGTGGCGGAGATGCGAATCCCTCTCTTTGTGCATACTCGTTTACAAACGTCAGCTGTACCAACCAGAAAGGGTATACACCTGTTCTTTTACAGGGTCTCCTATTCGCAAAACCGAGCAGTCACTCTTATCAGCTTGATGAATTCAAGGCAGCCATGTTTGACATACGCAGGCAAATGTATAACTGGATGCACGTTGTACACCACCTGCTTGGTTCCGTAAATGCATCAGTGATTGTTAACAAAGTGCCTTAGTTGCTGAGCAGCGACATCTGAGAACTGTAAACAGTACTTAGGATGACAGGATGTATATGGGCACTGACAATTCCATGAAGTTAAGGTATAGGAAACATACCTTACTTTCGATCTGCCGACAACTACTTCCAAAAACTTGTTGACTTCTTGACAGCACCAAGACATCTGAGATGTATTCAATCAAGATGAAAGCGTGTCTCTGTCTAGTCTCTAAAAATGTGAATGAGCTTTGTGGTGGAGTTTATTCTCCCATACGAAACAATAGGTCTGATCGACATTTTTGCTCTTTCACGGGAAAAGCCATATGGAAACCTTCCCGGTGACATTCAGCTTCACACGGCACATCTTTCTATGTATGGCCGAATATCATTTTAACTGATGAACAGGTCGAGGTGTCGAATACCACAGCTGTTAACTTCACGGGAACAAGACGGTTTACATCAGCTACTGGGCCGCCGTTCTTCAAAATACCCGATGACTCCGTAATGATCTCATCAAGGTATCTAGTTTGATGAAGCCACCGTAAACACTAATTAAGACATTTGTTGTCACTTAAGAAATTCTATCTAGAACAGACCACAGTTCCTGAGAAGAATCATGAAACGGTGACTGCATCAATATTTAGTTGCAGCTCGATAGCCTCACAAGTTTCTATCCCTTCGTATTGCCGTATTAGCATACTTAGCTTCTTTTCAAACCAATATTAGAGGTGTTAACGGGATCCAATTCGCTCTCAAGCAGCTTTTAGGTGCTGGGTTCAAATTGTTCAAGGACCTGATGGGACTCCTGGCACAAGTTAATGTACAATTTATGAAATTCTTTTCCGGGCTCTAAGCAATATGTCTTGCATCAGACATAAATCAGTAGCTGCACGGAAAAGGTCGTCGCGCATTGCATTTTCGTCATTCCGTTCCATCAGATGCACCTATCTAGCAGATACAGTGTACCTTCACGGTTGACCTTCATCTGCATCTGCCATTCATCAATTGCAATGCTATGGAGGGTGTACTCAGCTCTAACCTCTTTGGAAACACCTTAAATGGATGTTAGGATAAGAAATGTGAAGGCATACTGCGATCCACATTAATTTTTAACTGCTATTTTCTAACGTATTTGGGAAACCTGTGAAGGTTGCCTCAAGTTAAAGTTCTCATGAACCCTTCGGGAATTATGCCCTACGTCAAACGCAATATATCCTTCACACTATCATCATTCACATTCCTACGTCGACGAAAAAGTGTACTTCGATCAGTAACACGCTTTCGTCCATTTACGAGTATGTTTACATAAGAATTATAACAGTATGTAACAGGCGTTTACATGCCACACTACTAGAAGGTATTGCACTGGTATCCACTATAAATCTTACCTAATTTGTAAAGTTATGTGATCGACGTCACTGGAACAAAGAGAGTTGCTTGAAAGTAAATTACGCACTGATGGTTACCATTTGAATAAACAACAGTGGATACCTGCAGCTTAACTGTCACGCTTGCGGCCTACTACCTAGCCGTGACTGACACTTACATTGCAAGATAATCTGTATTATGGAGTGCAATACTGTTAGGAAAACCATGAGATATGGGCTTCTTTAAGCCAGACTGAAATTGTGCCATCTTCAGCTGTATGGTATTCACATCCTGCGGTCAAGAATTTATTCACTAGAAATTTAAGCTACTAGAAAATAGTAAGTAGTATATATATATATCAAATTAGGCATTTAAACAAGGTATTTGAGTGATCGAATATCATTGCTAGATAGACAGACCTAAGTGTTAGCTGATGTACAGGAATTAGATGTGGATGTATCTGGTCGCAGTCACGGTTTTTGTCAGTCTTTATAGGACGAGAAATCCTTTTACAACCACAGGGAAATTAGTCTGAGAAGTGTCTAGGTTCCGTAACCATTAGAAGCCTCAGTGAAGCTCAAAAACAGAAAATCAGACCTGGAGGTTTTAAATCTGGTCATGAGTATATCGTCCGGATCCTGAGACACTGGCTGAATTTGGGAACTTTTACTACTAGTCCACCGATCAAGAAATCGTACAGTGGTATCTCAGCGGAGTCCTAGTATATCATTGTTGAAGGCCCTGTTTTCTAAAACCCCTGTGCTAGTTAAAGCTTATGGTGAGTTATGTACTTTGAGTAGTGTTTTTCAAGGATATCCCCTCCATTTTTATTTTCCCACGTGTATGCTCATTAAGTTCTCGCTCTGCTCGTCCAACTTTGCCGGTATTTACTTTACCGCATGAAACTTTTTGGCAGACGTGAACTACATGGGCAGCATGATCGTTTTGAGTGAAGAGAAGAAAGTGACAGTTTTGGAATGTTTAGGATGCTTTTTATTCCCACTGAAATGCAGACTATTTCTTTAGAACTAAGCTAAATTGATGTCTTATCTAGAAATGGAGGGTAAAGCGGTTGCGCCCGTTGACCACTTCGCTCACTTGAGGAGATGAATTAGCTCTGACATATCAGTAACCGAAGGGATCTCTTCATAGGTGAAAAAGGGCCGATAGGCTGTCCCCAAAATACTCAGTATACTACTAAGGATCCAAATGTGCTGCGAATCGTTTCCTTTACATTACGAAAAATGGCCATGATTAGACATTATATGTGTTCGCCTACGGTTGCCGTTGTGTGATTAATCTTTTCGTCAAATTACATTGTTACTAGCATGACGTTTAGGCATGAAAGGTAAGTCAGTTAATAGGGTTTTAAAGCGTCGTTAATATGTGTAAAACACTTTGGTAGGATGAAGTTCCATATTTGATTTGTCTATTTGATGTAGTGATAGTGTTACTTACTGGATGACGTTTCCAGTGTAAATTGCCGCTCATGATCACAATTCTCGATTTTCACAGTCCCATCACCGCATTCTTTGTTTTTTATTGGTAGTAGAATTTTCCATATCCCTGGTATAAATGCTGCGTCATTCTTATGGCACAAATACTGGGTGATGATTGAGGGTGAAATGAGAATTTGAACAGTGGCCGGATTTAAACCAAGTGACCACCGGGTTTCCGGCTCGATACCCTAACAACTGAGCCACGAGGTCCAACTGCTGACCAGATTTTTCGGTGTCGATTCAATAATTAATCTTTCTCCACCTAAATGTATTGGGGGTTTAATCCCACTCTATTGTGTAGTTGTATGTTGATGCATCCATTGCAATAGCCGAATTTTCTAGATTATTGATCGTATCGAGGTGTCATTCTGCATTTGGCTAGATTCCTATGTTTTGATAGTCTAATTGACCCCAATCGGCTAGTTTGACGTGTGTACTCGACCTCACAATCATTGCATCAAATTTAGTAAATCAGATTGTTTTGGGTAATTGAATCTATCGGATCCGTCATCAAGTAAGTAGTACTGTATCACTGTGTGCTATGTCAAATAAACAAATATAATATGGAGTTGTAAACCGTTGTCTACTCGCGTGTAAGAAATGCATCACAGGGAAAATCATCACCCTTACGGTGTTACCTGAACTAGGGTTAGGTTTGAAATGATCAAAGATAACCACACAAAAAAAAATAGCATAAGTTCTTGAAGTCTGACTGTTGGTCTTAGATATAATGAAAGGTGTCAACTTCCAGGTAAAAATTGACGTGACAACTGAATTTAATGTTTGGAGACTGGGTGATATTGCTTAGAATCAATTTCACAGTCTTCATCTCAATCCTTTTCTTCCTAATCATCACTGGCTTCCGGTTACTCCTTTCCGCATCAATGTCTATCATCTAGTTACCTTTCGTCTTGTTGTGCTGGACAGGTAATTGGTTCATTGTTTGGTATGTCTGACTCTGGGTTGATGTCTACTGACAACTGCACATATCAGTGCTCCTTCACTTTGATAATGTACTTAACTGCCGTTGTATCATCCCACTGGTTCGGCTACTAAGTTACGTGCAGTATTACGTCCCATGTAATGGATTTTTCAGGAGCACTCCGATAACTAACTGTATGTTAGGGAACATCTTGGTTGGTAAATTGCTGGAATTTGTCATTTGTATCTGGAAAACGAGATTGCATTTGGCTTAATTGTTTCAATGTTATTTTGTGCTCACCAGCACATCAACATGCTTTTTTCCACTTTGATGCATTTTTCTACGGCAAGATTATTTTTATGGTGCCTACAGTTGGTGTTGAAACCTGTCGGGGTATTTTGGTATTAACCTGGAATTTGTTTTTAGAGTTTCAGGCTCAATTCGTTTTTATGTATCATTTTGTTACCAATTTCGACGGAACAGCTTTTATGTACTTTTTTTTCTCGGGTTAAGGTTTCCACACTCGATTCGTTTATTAATAGTTTTGGTATGAGTCGTTGAACATAAAGACGATAGCGAAGTAGTTTCCACTTGTTATTTTACTACATATTTAGATATTGTTATTCGTTTGTCTGATTTACGACAATCTTTATCCATTTTGTTTATTATACAGCTGTGAGACATGGCCATCGAAAGTAGAGATATTAGGGGGTTACAGGATTTTGATCACCGGTGTTTTTGCAGAGTTTCTCACGTATGCTTGAACTTCATTTTTGTCTACTTTGATATTGCTCGTTTTCTGCCCACTTTTTTGCATGCTTCTGTGAAGCGTGGCGACTCTAATTGGTGCACTTGTGTGGGAGGTTTCACGTCTACTTTGACTGATTTTCAACGATGTTATTTTCATTTTCAGTGTAAATCCTCAGGGGATGAATAGGCGAGATGAAAGACTCCTCAACTCAGCCACTTTTGGTGCTATCCCACAACAATACCCAAGACGAATGAGTTATAATCAACGGTCATTTGGTTATGGACAGCGAAGAGGGGTAATGCATCTAGTGGTAACTTCTGGCGATCAAATGGCAGTGGAAACAAACATGCATTTACGAACTCACCTCACACTCCTCTTCCAACATCTGAACGAGCTGGCTGACCGTAACTTTGTACATTTCACTGGGAGTAGTTTAACAAATGCCATCGGCTTGATGGAAAATAAGAAGTAATAATTGACTATTTCAGTCGTTTCACGTGGATCATTCTCACCAGACCCCAAAGCTGTACGAGATTAATTTATTTATCCCTATTTTTTTTAACGAAAATGCGAACTGTAAAAACAGGGTTGTCGTATATGTTCTTTTTGCATACTCGGATGTAGAGAAGAACTGTTCTCTTTTGTTCTTTAGTGCGATTGCATATATTATTTATTACTATCATCATCATTGTTATTACTATTGTACAAACTTCCGAATCTGTCTGTCAGTACACTACTTGGGTTCAAATAATTTAAATTTTCTTATCTGACAATCATTTAAATAGTTGCTTCTCCTATTTGTGTCAATTGATGATACATCTCGTAGCTATCGTTGACTGGATTTAACCCCTATTTGGTTGCTATCCCGCTTCCTTGGGTAATCGTTATTTCTGCACTTAAGGAGTGTGTGCAGAATAAATTTCTTCAAAGATATTTCACACTGGCTGCCAGAATACTGTTAGTCTGCATTTGTACAGTTGATATATTACTACAGATTGAAAATTATAGTATCCAGAGAAAAAGCGCTAACAAAAATCGTGTTAGTTATTCAACGGTTAGTGGTGCGTTTTTAGATTCATTGTCAATCTAACATTATTTCACAATAGGAAGTTCATTACCAAAAGTATTTTCAACAACCTGACTGAGTGCACCCTTGGGGTCGGGATCACACATAGTAATGGTTCGTCTCGTTAAATGAGGCATTTCTTTTTGGTATCTTGGTGCACCCGGGATTTCCGTTGGAAACGATGAACTCCTCATTTTAAGTCAACGTACCAATTTGTACCATCATTAAGATTTCATTTGGGGTTAGTACAAATCAGTATCTTTCCTGTAAATGATAAACCTCAGGTGACATGATGATTGAATTGCCCACCATGCTCCTAAGGCTATCTGAAATGAAATAAGAGTATGAATAACACAAGAACTAAGACACTTGTAGGATAAGATGAGCTCATTTTGTTTCAGTCTTTCACCAGATGCAAGGAGCCTACAATTGAAATGAAATATTGATAGTATGTTGAAATACATAGAGATTGGAAATCCAAAATTAACAGCAAGTTAATGAGTCGAGGAAATGCAAGGTTAATAATCACAAAACTTAGCCAAAACCAACGGCAATTTATGTCTGATGAGATAGAAAATTCTGAAGCTGTGGAGAAAGTGGGGGGGGGGGGGCAACGAAAAGGCACGAGTGCGAAAGATGAGGTTGCTAGATGGTAGGCTGCGTAATTACACGGAAAGCGGGCAGGCTGATGGGTTAGTGGTCAGTAGGTGGTTGATGAAGAGATGATGGAATCGAAAAAGGAGAATCACTCACCATACTCAATAAACCACACACCGTTACCGGGTTGAAAGCTAACCTCAGTCTCGAAGTGTTAGTTGGATGGAGGCTACCGGCAGGGAGCCTGGGCCCAGGTCCCATGCTTGTTGGCACTTGTTATCACGACGCGTCTGCAGTCCCGGCGGAACTGACGTCCAGCCTGGAGTCCGAATCCGCATCACCCAGTGATGTGGTCGGCGATGTTACCACTTAACTGCTCGGTTGACGACAGATCCTGTAGGACTGGATCAGATACATCGATTGATCATACTGAGCTGCCAAGTCTGGTTTCCACATTGCTAAATGATTGATAGAATTCGGTCAGCACATAGCACTAGACAATGCGAAGTCGATTACCCTCCAATGACCAATGAATGTAAGTCTCTAAGTTCGCAGGTTAGGTTGAAAATGTTTGATAGGGAGAGCTTCCGCAAACCATAACAAACATGGCGTTCTTCGCTTGTTGATTGTGCTGAAAGATTGAAAAGCATCTATTTGATGTCATGTTTCCATCAGGTGCCTGGCGATTCCACTTTTGCTATTTCGCGGTTTCGACTTCGCTATCTTCCAGGCGCAGATTTTTTGGAATATGTTCATAAAGTTGAGTAGATGCCCTTACTACATACTTGCTTACACAAACAAAGATAGATTGATATACACAGTTGGAGGTGACGTGCTGGATATTTGTCTGCTTTAGGCTGTGCTATTTAGCATTCTGTATTGCAAACTGAGATCAGTCTGGGAGCAGGGGAGCTCCTCAGTGCAAATTTATTTTTCTGTCTGTTCTTTCAGATATCTCATCACTCTCGAATGATAGACTAAGGGAAACAGGTTCCTTCTCAAAAGTTGGGTGTTTGGGTCTCAATAAATTATTTTTCATGCTTCAAGATGAATTCGGGTATCCATTCTCTGTAAGTCTTCTCAATGGTGGCGAATTCTTCGTATTTGTCTTTTGAGCGTAGGGTTATTATTCTAGTGAAGAACCTCCTGACTAAACTAGTCCTGTAGCTGACAGGACAGAAACTATTGTAGGGAGAGGGGTAATCAATCCACTTGCCTTTCCATGGGATACGAAATTGAGAACATATTCAGTTTTTTTGGGTCTGAGGGTAATGGGGAGATCTAATTACATTTGGGAAAACGGCCCGCCTGTCATTAGACGACTAATGGTGAAACCTGATTAGTATAAGAAAATGTAATTCCATTTCGACTGATTTGTTAGATGTATCACACGGTGGAGCAGTATTATTTACGGGATTACGTTAAGGACAATTTTTCGTCCCGAGTCATATGTATCAAAATAACTACAACTTCGAGACATGGCTTTTATAGTAATTCAGTAAGTAATGCTTTTCAACTATGATGCGTCTAACGAATCAACTAGAACGATATGAAACCTGTTATATTGATCTTAGAGGCTAGCAGAGGAATTTAGGTTGCGCATTCCATCCTATTTGGGACTCGATAGCCGGACGTACCTACACCCCAGTGTGTTATGTTGTTCCACCGAGGATCGAACTCAGTGCCCTTCACTTCAAAAGCTTTACGCACTGTGACACAATAGCCACCTCTTGTGCAACGAGTGTCAGTTGTGATGAATGAAACGTGGTTGCTTAGACCTCCGAAGGTGGAGTGGGATTCGGACTTTAAACTCGTCGGTTGAAAGTAAACTCCGTATATCAATCAGTCACAGCTTACCAATACTAATTCCAAATTAATCTGGCCTAATTCCCACTAGGTTGTTTACTGCAAAGTTTTGGATTTGAAAAGTGAACTGTTTCTATCATATGGTTGACCTCGGGGTCACTTCATAAAATCATACAAGCTAAAATATTTTATTCGAAAGAATTAAGTAGATCGTTACGACTGTATCACTGGATTCTAAGTCAGTATAGGTTTCATTGCTATTCCAGTCTCAACTATACTAAGAAAGATCACTCTGATGTATATCAATTAGACTTGAGTTCTCTCTACTACCCATAAGAATCTATCTTTGTCCTGTTTATCTCTTCTATTCGATGTTTTACAACAGCTAATATAATCTTTGGCTAGTTTGTGCCTTGATATACTTGTGTATGATTACGTAACTTCTACGCATACCATTATAATACCTCTCGCAGTGTCTTTTGCTATCGAAGTGTGAGAGTCGTAGATTGAAAAGTCAACTGCACTTAATTGCATAAAGTAAGAATACTCATGTTTCAGGAGAGTTTTGAAACGTTTTCCCATGCTGATTTATAGGTTTTTTGTGAATGTATTCAGAACAGTCATTGTGCTGCATCGTCATGGAGGGAATCAAGATGCTCTGGATTCAAAATTACGACCGGAACAGGCTGGCTGTTTTCAGGAAGAACAAATCATGTGCGGATCAAATTGCAACGCTACGCTACGCATCATCATAGAATAGAGCATAAAATGGCAGTCAATTGGATCTTTACTTCAGCTTGATTGATTTTGAAAAGGCCTTTGATAGCGTTGACTGAGAAGTAATTTTTCAGGCAGCTGCTTCAACACTACGCTTTTAATGCCACAAACCTTTTTCAACCTCGTTCAACAGCTATATGCTGTATGATGCTACATGCCAAGTGATTCACAATGGGAAGCTCAGTGATGCCTTTGAAGTGAAAACAGGAGTAGGACAAGGTTGCCAGTTACTATCATCCATGATCTTCCCGATTGTGGTTGACTGGATCATGCAGCGGACCGTGGGGAGCGAGAAGAGGGGAATACGCTAGCTGGACGATGAAAAGAGCCTAGAAGATTTGGATTTCGCCGACGATGATTCATGTCTGTCTTATGGCATAAACTTGATCTACAGGTGAAAACTAACAAGTTGACAGAAGAAGCAGGGCAGAGAAGACAGGACTTCAAGTGAATGTAGAGAAGACAGAGGTGATGAAGATATCCAACCAACAACAGCGTGAACAACAAGAGGCACAATCACCATGAACGGGAGGGACGTAAAGGAAGTAGTCTCTTTCACCTACCCAGGCAAGACAGAATCGTTTCAGCTACAGGTGGCACAGACAAAGATGTCAAAGCCAGGATCGGAAAAGCAAGACAATCTTTCATTAATCTGAAATCAGTGTGGAGATCTACTGCACTCAGCATGTGGAACAAGATCCGGATTTTTAACACTAATGTCAAGTCAGTGCTGCTATATGGTTCAGAGAGTTGGAGCATCACGAAAAACGCTTCCAACAAACTGAAGATATACATTCATCAACAGCTGCGTACACTGGCTCGATGCTGAAGATCAGACCAGATGGCCAGAAAGAATAGGCAACAAGGAACTCTAGCAACGAACCAACCAAGAATCTACTATACAACAATATGCAGAAGAAAGTGGAGATGGATTGGGCATAAACTGAGAAGGTTGACTGGGGACATCACGCGCCAGGCCAGGCTGTCGCGTGGAATTCAAAGGGGAAACGACGAGTTGGGCGCCCGAGGGGAGGGTGTCACGGAGGAGATCATGTGAGGAAGAAATGAAAGCTTATGGGCAGTCGTGGTGACAGGTTGAAAAGACTGCAGAGAAGAGAGTGGAATGGAGGCGTGCTACTGAAGCCCTATGTTCCACTAGGAATCCAAGGAAAAAAATAAATAAAAATAATTCAGAACAAAAACTTCGTACAACTTCGGCATCAAGGGGTAGGCTATACAGAATGAGGAAGCAACAATTAGAAGATACAAAAACTGAAAATAGACAGGTTCTTACGGAGGCAGTCTCAAACGTACATGCAATGAGGCACTCGGTACTTATGCCTCACTTTTCGATAATAAAAAAAAGTAAAAAGGCTACAAGACTGTCACTGGTTCCCATTATGAGCTATATCTGTTGTCGTTTCAGGCCGTTGAGTTGCGTGAACTGCGGGACTTCAGAAAATTTTGAAGTACTTACAAGTACTAATGTAACGTAACTATCTTGCATCGCATATCGTCATGCTCTACGCTGGTCACTTCTCACAACTATTCCCAGTGCAAGTGGATTAGTGGGAACAGTACTGAGGTCAGGGAAAAGGTACTAGGGAAGTCGATTGACGAGGTGAACTTTTGTCGACAGAGATGGCTTGGACATGTGAACATGGCGAGCCACCGCCTGCCTCCACGTGCCATACTAGGGGAAGTTGATAAAGGGTTCAAGATGGCCAGATCAAGACGTGGCACCAGTTGATGAAGTCCATGACTTGGCCTGAGCCGTGTGGGTAGATGTAGACTGCTTGGTGGAGGTCTCCGAGACGAAAGGAATTAGTGGTTGATGACTCTTGGTGCAGATGTATTCACTCCTTGACATCTGAAGTTTGAATATTCACACTAACCTCTATCTTCAGATTATTTATTCTCTCACACAGCTATGTCTACTTCACTATCAATCTTCTTCATTCCTCTTGCTGTTTATGTACTACTGTGGATCATGGCTACTTGGATCGATGGATTTGTGTTCTAGGTTCTACGTTGATTTTGTCTATCTGTCTGAAGATCACTGGAGGTGGTGTTTTAAGATGATCTCGCTCAATTGATGATGGTCTCCATAACGCCCAACATTGATACTACCTCACCTCAGAGGTACTTAGATAGCATTCCCACCAAATACTAGCAGTCCTACGGAAGTAACTATGGTCGAACAGTGTCGTCGAAACTCTTCAGCTCACAGAGGTCAGGTTCCATGAGTGTAGAAAAGAACTGCCCACACCGAAGCTTTTTATACCTGATCTTCTACAAAAAGGCTAACACTACTACGTGCCAAAGGTAGCCCAGATTGGTGTTTATCGATTTCGCTTTCAATGTCCAGTTGGAAATCTTACAAATCATACCTCCATTAGCACCCACTGAACTGTCCGGGCTTAAATGTCTCGACATATTCCAACGGTTCACCACAAGTAGTGAGTGCAAGTACAGGTTCCTGCCAATCTTTTAAGAGCGTCTGAACTTCGATGGTGCGAAGCATATAACATACTTATGATCACCTAGCACTAACTAGGTTCTATTTCAGTAGCATGCATATAATCGGACAGTAACATGATACTATCCGATTATTCGAAATTGAAAAGTCTTCCACCTATTTACAAGCCGATACCAGATAGATTGGTCTCCATAATGTTGCCGGTAGAAAATTTAGGAAAAAGTGGCGAAACTGGCAGCCCTACCCTAACCACGCCTTTGGTTTGGAGCAGTGGAGAGATCTATAAGTCCTCATTCTACCTGAGGCGCTAGAGCGTAGGCGTTTCAAGATTCTTAAAAACTCCTCAAGGACATCACAAGTCTTCCACAGACAACCTTAGAATACAGCTCCAGTATCAAGAAATACAACCATGCGTGTTACAGTCTTTGAGCTTCTGGTGGGAAGGTAAACAAACATATGACCAAAAGGAGAATGACCTAGCTTCCAATATTCGACACTGTTTGCAGCAGTTTGATATTCCGATTGTTATCAAGCACATTAAGCAGACAGGTACAAAGCGGTGGGATGTTAAATTTACGTCTAGAGTATTGCCCTCATCCTTAAAAAGAACAGGTAGCAGATTGTCTGGTTTGGGTACCTTCTAGAGCTTTGGAACTCAGAGTTCTTTAGACGGGTTGGTATTAACTGATAGTGGAGCACAACATTGAAGTCGGGTGTTGGTAGAGCAGTAGACCAGTTGACTTGCCTTTCAAAGTGTTCCACTCAGCTTCCCAGGGGTCTGTAAAGGCTACGGATAGGCATAATATTTGCTTTGTAGGCTGTCTCACTGAAACAGAGCTTCTTGCTACCTGTGGCTCAGATGAACTGGAATAGCTTCCAACTATGCCTAATGTGCGTTCTGATCACCGGTCTTCTCTTAGTCCCTACATAAGTATTGCTTGATTTGTCGCTTAAGGGACTCATACACACCACTGTAGTACCTGCCTCTTACTATAGACCGACAAGCGTCGAGAGGTTTGCAGGAATTTGCAGAGACCTAGCTTTTATTAACGGATTTATTCACTGTAGAGGGTGCGGCAGTCCTGAATATATCCCTAACGTCTGCAACTAGTTGTTTGTGGTCATTATTATTGCATATTTGAATGGGAGAGACGAACACCAGTTAACACCATGGTGATAAGACAGACAGATCAACTCAGAACCTGCTTTATAAATGAATTGATGCAAATGATCATACTTCACAGCAGCATGCCAGGAAGAACTGCATAGTAAAGGTGATATTCAGCAAAATAATTGGTAGGCAGAAACGGAATAAACTGTTGACACTTAACAGTGTTGAAGATTTCGAAGTTCATAGAGATTGTACACGTGGAGTCACATATCTCGTATATATATATATATATATATATATATATATATATATATATATATATATATATATATATATATATATATATATGAATATTAATTCCAATGTAGTTAGTTTTTGCACTAATATACTGATAAGTATGCCTCGGGAAGCAGTTAGAAATGAGCTCAATAGTGACCATGAGCTTACACTATGAACTAAGTGATAGATGATGTCATCTTAAGAGCACAGCTATAACTAAATTCCACAATGCTTAAGTTTCAGAATAAAATATTGAAACAAACAAAAGGAGATGCTATAGGATATATCCCCCATCGTGGTTGATGCATTTACTAATAGTTGAGAACGGATGGCTGTGAAAAAATTAGTCTGGCTTCAAAAGTATCGTTTCGATATACAGACGACACGTTTACAGTGTTGAAACTGGAGCACATGCGCAGTTTCTTTACACATATAAATTCAGTAGTCAAAACAGTTCAGTTCGCCTATGAATTACATAATAGTGAAGGGGAATTAGCGATGTTAGGTTGCTTAATAAAACGAAAACAAGATGGGAGTTTAGACACTAGTGTCTGCAGAAAATCTTCATATTCAAATCATTACTTAGATTGTTTTGTGCTGTTTGCGTATTTTGGTAACAGTTGTCTCTGAGTTGGTGATTGTTTAACTTGAGAAACAGACGATACATATGAATATGTTAGTGACTGTTTCGTTGACAACTATAGTTCTTTTGATTTTTGATTGCTGGTAAGCACTGATACCATGTTTACTTCATGTTTTTTTTCGTGTGAGGAATATTTTCATCAATAGCTTTCACACTATGTAATCACCTTCCTTTTTAGTTTTCTGTTACAGAGGGGATTTCAACATCAACTTCCGTTTACTCATTTCATTCATTTTGATCTGAATGCACTGACGCTTACACATGTGAAGAAGGCAAAATAATACATTTCTAGTTGTACGTGGTGTCATCAGCTCTAATTTCAGGCATACTTTGTCCTTGTCATCATTTCCTTTCGAAGACCATTTCAGAATTGAAAACAAAGGACCATCATGAAATACAAAGTCTTCAGGGATTCGGTAATAAGTTAAGGAAGCATAAAATTAGAAAGCTCATGCTTCTAGTCAACAGTCAATTATATACAAACCCTTCCTCGAAAACCGAATTGAAGCATAAATACCAGTTAACTGATAAGCTTGTAATTTCTCCTTTGTTTTACTGGATCGAATTGTTCGACCTTTATTGGCATATGGGCTCCTATGCGGATGCCTCGATATTATATAAATGTTAATTAAAGCAACTTACTTGGTAATTTACTCGGGTCTTGGTGGGAACAACATCATTCACTGGGGTGCAGGTACATCTAGCTGCCTAGTCCCAAATAAGACGAAACGCGCATCCTAGATTTTTCTACTAGCCACAACAAAATAAATAACAGTTACCTTTTTGTGGAACTATATCTGGAATGTAGGTAGGTATCTGCCAGTGGTCATGATTTTAATCCTCTCTGTAAATAACTTAGTTTCAATGTCGTAATCATCCTGCAAGTTTAGTTTATAGCACGTTCTATCAGTTATCGACTTTGTTCATTCGCAACGAGATGTAGGAATGTTGTTGTTATCAGATAAACCTTTCTGCTTATTACATATTAATCTGCGTATATTTTATTATCACACACATCTGTTGTGTGTGATTACATTGACATGATTATGAACAATAATTTATGCTCGAAACTTCATCAAGTAAATAATACTAGATCACTGTGTGTTACAAATCAAATAAACAAATCTAATATGGGATTAAATTCTACCATAGTGCCCAAGATTTACACGTATATTAAAGGTATTTCAAACCATTTTATCTCTCCACTGATTCTACATAGCGTAATGTAGAGAATCACAACTGTGATCTGATTAATCACGTGATTTAAACCAACAGAAATCGATTCCTAAAACAGATTAATTTTGCTGCTTCTATCATGAGAGTAGGACATTATTTCACGCTACTCACCAATAATAAGTAGCATAAAGGTAAGATCTATCTATCCTCGCCGGAATCGGAGAGACAAAATGACGCCGGTTGGTGAAAGCCTTCGAAAAGCCAGTCGGCCTATGTGTCTTCTGTCTCTCGATGAAAGCGAAAGTAAACGTAGGGACATGGAATGTCCGAACCATGTTTCAACCAAGCAGGGCTGTCCAGATTGCCAAAGAGATGAGAATATATAGCATAGAAGTGCTGGGAATCTGCGAAAGCAGATGGTACGGAAGTGGGTTCTCCAAACTCTTAACTACAGAGTCAATAATCAACTCCTATATTGTTATCCAGACGACAATCACGAGCACACTGAGTTTTCGAGTGGCAATCAAGATGTCCCCGATAGCATCAAAGGCTCTCGAGCAATGGGAAACAATCTCCTCAACGATCAGGATTATGACAGCAATTATCAACTCAAAGGAAGGAAAGTCACAATGATACAATGCTACGCTAGGCACCTACAAATAGTGCGGATCAAGAGAAGAGGGAGGAATTCTGCAGACAACTGCAGTCAGTACTGGACAAGAGTCCAGTTGGCAACATCAAAGCTCATTCAAACTGGGAGCGGACAACACAGGAAGAGAACTCATGATTGGTCGAGAAGCATTCGTTTGTGAAATTATATATATATATATATATATATATATATATATATATATATATATATATATATATATATATAAAAGATTATTTTCAGTTAAAAAGATTTGAAGTGAATGAAATAAACTGGCAGCTTCGTTTCAATTATTGAGTTTTAAAAATCGCTGTTCAACAAGTTGACAAGTTGATTGCTCCAGTCCACTATAGCAAGTAAGCACTTTTCAGTAGCATCCTAAATAGAAAAAAAATTACCAGTGACAAAGTACTTAACTTTTATTTGATAAAGATAGCAACAAAATATCAAAAATTATTCTGCCTACCAGAATAAGCTAGAAGAAAGAATAGAAAGTGTCATCTGTGCAACAGAAATACGCTAATTTTATTAAATAATGTAAGCCTGATTTATATGTCGGTGGATTATTTTAATGAAGAGACATTCTATTTGGTATTTTGACGCTAGAAAATGAAGCAGAGAAGGAGTTCATAACACGGTGGTTACATAAATAGCAACAACAAATGAATCAGAGATCACAATGAATACGAAATAATGCACAATTCAATTGAAGATAAACCAGATGATGTTATTAGGGATGTTACTTTAGTCGAAAGCTAAACAGATTTACGTATATGACAGTTTTTGTCTTTTTCTAAGTGTGCCAAGTGAGGTCGTACACCTTGCTGGCACCAAAATATAACTAGCTGGAAAATACTTGGACATTTTCGACACCGTCAACCGATATCTCAATTATTTAAGGCTTGGTATATCTGCATATGGTCTTGCAATTTTAGAAGTTCCATTTAGTCTGCCTGCTTTAAGCTAACATACTTGAATAAGTTTGAATTATTAACCTAAATAATTATTATTTGTAATGAATATACATCAGCCTTCTTAGGGCTCTTAAATAGTTGTAAGAGAATTTCTTTTTATACTTTCTTATCACTACCTGTAAACTATGTAGGATACTAATAACAGTTAATTATGTGCTTACTTGGTGTGAAAGACTGTTTTCGTGTCAGAAAAAAAGGCCATAATAATTACATTTTAAACGGGTAGAGGAAGTTATCAGATTATAGTATTCTTTAGTTTGGAGCGTGTATTGAAAATGTGATGGATAAAATTTCCTAGCCGCACTGGTGGTAAAACAAGGTACTGGTTACTCGGTAGTGAACGACAAATGCATTTTACTGAACATTGTCAATAAACGTTATGAGAAAACTATTTATATCATGATATGAATATGGACAATAAATCGTGTCCGAAACGTTATCCAGTAAATGATATTATTTCACTGTGTGACGTTTTTAATAAACAGATTAAAAAGGAATTACAGTCTATCAAAGTGCCCAAGTTCTACTCTTATATTTTTCGTCGGTTGTTTCCCTACTACCTACAAAATTCATAAATTATGCTGCATTGTCACAATTACCTTCACATAGCATATAAACGTACCCATCGTCTGAGGTCTACTGCAGGGCATTTATAAGAGTTGCCTTAACGCAGTTTTATATTACACTAGGGATTTTTATTTATAAGTGTCTACTTGATGATATAAACTTTGAAACAAACTTGTAGTATGATAGTGATCTTTTTTAATGATATTTCGTTCTCAACCTTGATTACTAAGTTGCTGTGTGGAACCAGCCTCTGATAGTTATTTGATGTTGGTTTATTGTTGACGCAGATGTTAAAATAGACATCCTTTCAGATTTGATACTAAATCAGTGTTCAGCAGCAAAGTGGTCCTGAAATAGAATTATGGAGTAGTTTTGACGCCTGGCGTTGATTAAAACTTGTTAACTTCACGTTAAACAGAAACAACAACTAAGTGTGTATTTCTAACAATTGATACTTCTCTCAATCTTGCGTAAATAACTGACGAGAACTTCATTGGACTCAATAATTCGTAACAGTCTGGAACTCAAGCAGCTCATATTGTTAAGCGCTGTAGTCAGTACTTCTGGTAATTTTGAGTCACTAGTTGCCAGTGATGGACTACATTGTGTCATTCATTTAATGCCATCTAGTTTTCAGCGCTAAACAATCACACTACGGCTAATACTATTAATCACACTACTACTACGATGACGACTACTTAGAGAATGTTTCCTTGGGTCTTTCTGAACTACTGTGTCACAAATTTAAACTTTGTGTCAATAAGCAGACTAATATCTCATCTTTCTTTGCACTGAAAGAACTTGATTATTTTAGGTAATGTTATTTCACAGTAATTCACATTAACACAGTTTTATTGCAGGATGCAACCTGAAGTTCATCTGTCAAATAAAGCCTTAGTATCAGAAGTCACATTTCTCAGTAAATGTTTGCATTTTAGTCTGTTAGTCAGGATTTCTTAAAATACAGTCTTACAAAAGGAGAATTATGCTAAAGTTCTGAATTTCGTGAGATTAAACGACTTCACTCCTTCTTTCCACTAACATCTAACAGAAAATCTATCCTAATGGTCTAAAAAATCGTAGTTTAGTAAAAACTAGGTCAGCGTTAAGTAACAGAAGAATTACAGTTATTTCACAAGCAACAAGTCGCCATCTAAGTGCCTATACAGTAACATTTTTGTCTATCTCGTTCAACATTGGAGGTTTTAAAGATATAGTCTTGAGATAACTGTCAAAAAATACAAACTCTAGTTTCGTGGTATTTAACACCTATTATATCTAATCGAATGATAAATGCAGTGCTATATTTAATCAATTAACATATTGGCTACCTTATACTAATTAAGCAATGGATTTTGACTGATAATAGAAATTTAAGCACAACATTTGTTAAAAATAACCCGAACACTGACGTGAAAAAAATGTCACATGTTAAGCAAATGGCTGAAATTCCGAACACCTAATGCTCATTTGTATTAGAAGACAAACAAGAAACATGGAAGTATTCACTGACGTGCATAGAAGAGAAACTCAGCAGTTATCTGTATCTGTATAAATTGTTAGAAGATCATATTAAAAACCGCAGGGAACATATCATTCTGATCAATAATGAATTGAAATTCAACTTCCTTTTCTAATGCTTCAACTGGTGCTCATCAAAGTGTTCTTAACACCTTTTTAAACATTCATCTTGTAGTTTTCATCTTGGTAATCAGAGTACTCTATTTTAATTACTTTACTGAACCATTTTGTCTCGGCTATAAGCATTAAAAATATAGAGCAAATGCAAATTGTACGAATTACCTTAAAACATTTAAAAATAGCATTAGTTTATAAGAATTTTGAAATAATGTCCATGCTTTTCATGGCTTTGACCTCCCTTAACTCAATGGGCATCCTGATTCGATTTACACTTTGGTGGAAATGCGCAATACAGAGTTAGTGTATGCAGACGGTAACCTGCCACTGAGGTTTCACTGATATAATCATTGACACTACAGGTCCTTTGAATTCATAATTCACATCAGGGTCACCCAAGAGTTAGTTTGAAGTACTGAGTTTTGTATTTAAATCCTTTGATTGATTTGAAATAGGGAAACACAATGAGATTCAGGGATTTAGTAGACAAGCTCCATGTTCATATGATCTCCTTTGTCAAATTTTGGTATCAAGCGCCAACGTGAAAACAAGGTCATATGTGCGACTAAGTAGAAACTTTCACTGTTTTCTGAGTAAAATCCTGGAAATCTTCAACTGAAAGAATGGATGTGTGTCTAGTTGTGATTGAAAAATATCTTATATAAGCAAAAGGCGAAATGGTTTCCTAAAGAGCTGTCAGAGTACTGATCACACTGAATTTACTTCTTTTTAAAGAACCCATTGGTACAGAGAACTTGGAAACAAGCTTATGTCTACAGTACAAGGTTGTAATCACCATGTCATTAGCATTGTAAGCAGAATTATATTCAGAATAGTCAGTCGTTATCTTACTGATCCGAGTAAGAGACAGTACATGAGGAAATATGATGGTAACTTATTCCTACATGACGTTTGGCATGATTAATGGAACACGATGTTTACTGAGCATTACAAAAACCAAGGTCAGCTAAAAATGAAAATAAACTGTGAGAGAAATGAAGCAAACATTTTAGTCTTAAGTGTCAGCCAAGATTCTGTTCATATTACCATAAAAATTCCTAATTTGTCATCCCAAACAAATTAATGCAAGTCATATTTGTGTGGATGGTGCTTCACAGAATTAAAAATAGTCTTCTGCAAAACCATTGGTTATACTCGTTAACCCAGTCATCCTTTCAGTAGCAAACTCTCGTTACATTTCTTGCAGTGTCCCTTTCAATCAACACCTGGCTCCTGATTTGCAGTGCTTCTCATATGTTGTTACTTATATTATGCTGTCATTGAGTGGACCAAATTGATCAGTCTCTGTTGGCATATGGGCTCCTGAGTAGATACCTCGATATTGCCTGTATTTTCGCTTTTACATTATTAGAACTTGTCAGTTGGGTGTATCTGTCTTCCCGTGAGTGCTTTTGTTTGCTCTAAGACTAGAACTCGGGACCTATCGCTTCAAATGCCAGAGCGTTATGCACTAGGCCACTGAGTCACGATAGCCACTTTCTGTGCAACGGGTATAAGTTTTATGTTATTACTTGTGTCAGTCTTAGCCGGAATACTATCGCTCACTGGGGGGAGATACATCCAGCTGACTAGCGCCAACTGCGAAGAAATGCGTATCTTGTGCTAGCCACTATCCATAATTAATATAAAAGGAGCCTCATAGCCTAGACTTTTCGCACTTTCTCTTTCCACATAAACTGTACCTTTCATTGCGCGATGGTTTTCTTAAGGATTTTTCTATAGTCCTATTCATAAAATATAAACCTTATGGGATAAATTATGAAGAAAAATTTGACCTTCTTTAAATAAATCTGGTAGTTTGACGTAGATGGTCAGTATTTTTTGGCCTTCTATCGATTGATTACATAACGTCTGTTCACGCAACATATGACGTATCAATCGAGATAACCGATCGATAGATTTTGAATTGTTATTAAAACAAATTGTCCGGATTTGTCAACGCACATAAAGTAGGATTCCATTACTGAGAAAAAATTAAATTTTTTCTCACTTTTACATGCATCTATGGGATTATAATAAATCCAAATGCTGAAGTTTATTTTATTTCATTACTTTTGTAAAAGATTTAGTGTTTCTACTGTAATAAATGGTGTAATTTGAAGTCACATGTTCTGACACAAGTATTTACATAGCCTAAATGGATATGACCGTAATCAGATATATGATTTGAAACTGTAATGAAAAAAGTCCTTGAAAATTTTATCTTCAGGTAAGTTCTTTCAAAGTGTGATAAACTGGCTTGCTGTGCTCGTTTTTTAAGTGCATTTCTACCAAATTTACTAAGACTTAGACAGATCTAAAACTGAATTTTAATTTTCATGTCACTGATTGGTATGAAAACAAGCAGATGTCGATGATTTGGTAGGACAGTATTCATATAGTTTCATAATATGGTGATGAAGTAGACAATTCATATCCGTTGGTAGTCAGGTAATAAACTAAGTTTTGAACCTAAAATCAACTGAGATCATCGTAGCATTTTCAACAACTGGCCCGAATGAATAAACGTTTGTGCATGCTTGCCTTTCTAAAGTGATACAACATTTGAGTACTCCAAAAACTATTAAATCAAGTGAAATTAATAGGACTATTTGTAAAGATTATAGGAATTTAAGGATGTTGATTTATGCTTGTCATTTCCAGGTGTGTATTACACCAGATAGAACTGGTAGGTCTATATTGGCATATATGTTACTGTGCGGATTCCTCCATATTGCCTACTGAATCAGGGGCCTGTATGCATGCAGAGATCGTTGATTTCAGTCTCACGTACTTGCAGTGTATTACAGCTGATGTCTATCGCACAAAGGATCAGTGTTGCTTTAATGAATGACATGGACAAATGAAGTTCAAACTAAAGGCTGAGCAGAAATATGCTACAGGCGAAATCTGGTGGTTTTTATCTCATTCACATGTTGAGTCATTAGTTTGGGTTTGAAACATAAATGGCTACCTGGTGCTTCTTGGTTTTCAATTTTTTTTTAGCTAATTTAATTTTATGAAAAAACTCCCTTGAATAGGAAAATAAGTGCAAAACTGAACACTTTATTGATAACTGTACGAAAACGTGAAATCACTGAATACGTCCATCATAAAAAAACAGCACTTTATGTAGAATAAGTGTAAACTGAAAGCAGTGGTGAATAACAAACATTTTCAGGATTGAAAATGTTATTTTTCTTAAGATTTAGTGCATGCATGCCTTCCTATTTGGTACAGCTGATGAACAAGTATTAGAACTAACCTCAAAATAGCTGGAAGGAACAAAAAGATGGTGGTATACAACCGTTTCACATTTAAATAAATACTTTGTAGTCAAGTGCGGAAAGAATAATTGGTAAAACCATCAGGTATATGCATACCTATTGAACAGTTTCAAAAGTAGAGGGTTAAAAACAACTTCTAGGTAACATGAAGTTATTTTTTTAGTAAATTTATACTTTCAATGAGTTTCTGCGATACAATATGTTTAAGTTATTTTTCACTGCCGAAAAAAGACTGATGAGTCAGCTAGACCAAATATCATAAATTGTAATTGATCAAACTTTCAGGGTCAGGTCTTGAACTGTGTAGGACTTTGTTTATTTTTTCAAAAGACGAAAAATGAATTTAGGAGATAATCCAAGTTGTTTCTGAATTCAGCTTGCTTCCGTCTTGGTAACTGAAGATAGGCTTTATAAAGTGAACTGCATAAACCACCTGTTTACACTTTCCCGGTTTTAATTATAAAAAGGACTGTCGTTTTACCCTGTTTTAATAATTTCAGCTGGTGGGTAAGTAAATAGTTAGACACTGATGTTACTTACTTTTGACCAACTGATATAACGCGTACAACTCTTATATACACTATGTCTATCAAGCCGATGAAGAGTAAAATTTTTATGATGGTAGTTCCACCCATGGTGTACAAACTGTTTCCAAGTTGACTGTTTGAAATGAGAGGAGTTACTGTCAATTTCTAGGAATGAGGAATCAGAGTCAGATGTCTAGCCCCTTGGTTGGTCAGATGAAATGAAATAATGACACTTCAGTACTTCTTGCAGCCTCCAAACAATCTAAACAGACAACGTTGATTAGCATTAGGTGGGTAATACATGAATATACGCGAAAAGAACAATAGATGACATTAACAACTATTTATTGAGTAATAACTCAAACGGTACGTGAACAAATCAGGAGATCAGAGAATTCTTAAAACCAGCTTTCCAATAAGAATGATATAAAGCAATGAAACTATTATCATCCCAACAAATGTCTCAAGTGAAACGATTCAAAATCTTTTCAACTTATCTCCTAGGTAATCCATTCATTTGCACTGAATTGGGAAGCACTTTTGCTGAAGTGAAATTATAGTGTCTTATAAATAATTTTTATAATTATGTTATAATGTCTATCACTTTTTCGTTGCATCTCAAACTTTAGGCGGTTTAATATTTTCAATAGAGAAATTAAAAATAAGATACTTAGTAAAAAATATTTTTTTAAGGTTTTATTTCTTAGCTGTACATTCGAAGCGATCACCATAACAGTAGTAACAGTTACAGTTGTGTAAGTGGAATAATTGCAAAAATAGATCACAAGATCTTCCAGGTCTCTTAAAGGATTTTTATGATTCAACTAATGGACTTTATGCAAATGTACTTGCCTCAGTCTTTGGTGCTGTCATAACTAACTTGATATTTCCACTTAAAAGCCCGAAGGAAACTCCCTTTTCAGAAGTCGTTTGAATGAATAAAGAATATTCTTTTCGATAATTTATTCTTCAGGTTCAACAAGTTGAGGAATTATGCATCAACAATAGTGAGATTCTGCTAAACAGTTTGTTGATAATATTGCACAGTTGAGGAATAAAGTTCAGAAAAGTCTTGTATGAACGTGAATGGTAGGATGTTGTTACTGGGATTCATTTCAGAACAACTGAATATCCTGGCGATTATGCTGCTTAGGTGACAGTTTAATAAAATATTAGAAAGACGTTTTTGAGAGCTGCATGAAACAGACTAGGGAAGATAATTTAAGGAATTACAGCTTAATAGAATGTTACTTATATAGGGGGAAAATGGGTTAAGATAATTGTTAAAATTACTTCAGATCACAAGGATGAAGCGGTATCTACAGTACGGAATGGAGTCGTATTGGATAGGATGCCAATGAACTTGTGCACTCCAAATTGGGTCAGGATTGTTGTAGCGGCAACGCAACTGAGGTTGTTTGTTCCCGATTCCTGCTACTTCTGCACTTCGAGGGAACTTGAGCCAGGTACCTTTTGGCAGGTTGATGAAAACACGGTACAGAGTGGGAAACCATTAATTCACATCCACCTTATGGTTAGTTTCAAGCACGTGTACTACATCTTTACTTAACCACGCTGAGGTGTTCGTGAGGGGGCGGCAGACGTAAATGGTTCCACAGGGCAGTCGAACTGATAGACACAACGAGAAGTGGCCAGTTTAGTTAATTCATCCTTCAGTTTGTGTTACCCCTGGACATGTGGAAACGAAATTTCTGACCAGCACACATCAAAAGATCTCTGAATTGATCTGCTAAGTTTATGAATTGATATCTCGCTGAGAACGTCACCTCTAAATTGTACCCGAATGTATAGTGTTTTTTTTGCTAGCTGTTGGAACATCATTTATTCCCATTTTGGTAATCATTTGTTTATTTATGAATTTTGTAGGTCATCTATTTTCAATTAGTGTATTGCGCAGAATCAACAGTTCCCCCTTAAATGTATCTTCCGAACGTGTAGCCATTATTCTGTGACTTAAAGTTTTACTAGATTTCTTTTATACCGAAGGGGAACGAAGTTGAGGAAGTCAGTGTATTACCCCATCCACACACTTTTCCTGAGCGAATTCCTCTTTGTCGACCCATCTTAAGAGAAGAGCATCAAGAAAAGCTGTCTCATGTGAACTTCATCGCTGGGTGTACTGCGTTGAATCTGTTGAGTAACTTCGACCAGTCCATGATTTCTACGCACAGGATGAATATGAATAAGAAATTGTACCCAAAACATTATCATGTATTACTGTTTCACTGTGTGACGTTTCAAGCAAACAGACTAAAAGAGAATAAGTATCTACCAGAACGCCCAAGTTTTACTCGCATACTACTGAAAGTGACTTATTGGAAAATCTGTGATCCGTTTTCATATTCACTTTAATACGTGAAGTTACTATTTTCTACGTATCATTCTTCTCAGCTTTACTTGTCTCCATTATTTACTTTTAAAGTCGTCATCAATTTCCCAGGTAAATAATTAGGTTCTCTGTTATAGCTGTGTTTGCCATGCCTCATCCTCCAACAGCAGTGACAATTTAAATTGAGAAAAATCTAGGTTGTGACATCCAAAGGTTTTTGCTTATAGTCATGATGCTACCTTAATGTTTTATTTATCGTCCGTAAACTAAGATAATACCACATAGCGGCTAAACTATGCTGCAGAAGTTATCACTTAGAATCTCATCAGTGCTGGCTTTATGGATGTTACTTTTTGAAAAAAAAGTATTCTCAACCGACATTATTCAGCTGGAAACTTGGTGGAAACCAGAATATGTCAGATGATCGTTTTGTCGAAGATAGGACAGCTTTAACTATGGACTATGTCATCTTTGTGGATGAAAATAGCCTCGGAATACCTTTGTTTTGCGTATAACTGCTGGAAGACGACATCAGTCTTCGTAACCAACAAAAATTCATCCACCATTTAATATACAGATGTTTGATAGGATTCGCAGCAAATCAATGTTGAGTGACTATGGTATGGTATTTAGTCACTTTTATGTTCTGTTAATTAGGTGGATCATACATTTTCAGGCTCTGAATATTTTTAATCTAGCAAGTTAAGGGAGATGTTTATCGTGCACTAATATTAAACTTGTAGTGGACGCAGAAGTTCTTAACACGAGGAATTAAGAATCTGTTATCTGTAGTTACTAAAACAAGGAACAAGGATATAAAAATATTTACAAAATTAGAAATTTAAGCAGAGAGTCAATAAGTACCGCAAATATTGTCAAAAATAGGGTCACTTCAATATGTTATCACTGAGTTCAATCTACTAGAAATTTGGTCTCCGTAACACAATTTGAAGGACACAAGGATGTGATGATGGTGAAACTTGTGAGACACAGCAGTAGAATAGATTGCTAAAAAACTTGGAAATAAAAGATGGGTTTCCTGAAAATGTTTTCCAAAACACTACTTATTATAGTGTGGAATAAGACTGCCAAAATCTTTATAAGAAGCAGTAAACTCATGGAGCCTCTTACAACTAATCACTTTGTTCCGAAGTTTCCGGTAAAAGCATGTAAATCAATATGCAATTACCAGATTGCTTGAAGAGAGAAAAATCAGCAGAACTCTCAAATCTAGATAGGCTTCAAAATAGGCAAGATCGTTGTAAATGCATATAAACAATAGCGTTTTGTATACATTTTTGACATTGCAATACACCTTCTGCTATATTACAGCCTTTACCATTACGGAGGAACTGAGCGACCATTGAGAGTGGAGTCTGAAGGTTGTTGTTCAGGTGTCCACACTCCCGCGCACGAATAAGTATATAACCCAGGTTATTTCAATAAGACATCGTTAGAATATAAAAAGTGGTGACTAGGTTATAAAACTACTAGTACTTACCTCAGGCAGAAGCAGAAACTAGAAGAACGAAGTAGGAGCGAGTCACCACATATTTTGATACAAGTGACTCCCAAGTAACAGAGGCTGTATCCATAAAAAACTGGGTATTGCGGATAAACAACTTCCTTCTTGTACATAGGTCAAAGAAAATTTATAAAGCGTAGAAAATGACATGAAGAAATATAGTTTTCAATTTAAAGACAAAAAAGTTATTTATACAGTCTTCATCAACTTGAGTACTTATGTTTGTGAGCCAGTATAATATGAACTAGTTTAAGGATAAAATTCGAGCATGGTAATGAGATTTGAAACAGGATATCATCAGTGTGCTAGAGAATGAAAAGAGGAGGTTCATAAAAATTATTAACCCAGTGGAGAACATTGCTACACAGTGGTTTTGGAGTGAGATTTAAAGGGAGACTTACTAAACAACACTGCAGTTCATCATTAGGTCCTTTAAGTGTTATAGATTACCTACTCGTTTTGCAAGACTTTCATTGCACCCGTAAAGTTCTAACATTTTTGCATGTGACACAAGGGAGAAATTACCATGTCGGGTTGGAAGTTACAGATTGAACAGTTTCATCTAACATCATTCCGTGGCTAAAACTTTTGTGAGATTCACTTTTTGATTAAGGAAAGGTTTTGGTGATTATAGACGTGGAAGAAAAGCCAATTATATGAATATCGTTAACAATGCTAAAAAAGGTGAAACTCTACTATATCTGTCGCCAGAAGTATGGATCAGCCACTTGAAAATTGTTTCATATCAATAACGTCTGGTTGTAGCACAACGATAGAAGAGTATTTTATTCACGAACATAAAGTGCTTGTCTTCCGTTAGTGTTTTTGCACCAATCGTAGCTTATTTCAACTATGTAGACTGTTCATGGTTATTCATTCAGCTTTTTGAGTGAATTTTCATCGATTTGGAGTATGTTCAGAATCTCTTGGCGTTGAGAATCACCTCAGCTGGCATAGAGATATATAACCGAAAGTAATTAGTTATCTTAGGTTGCTATCCAGTATACACAAAAGAAAACCCTAATATACAGCCAGTTTCTAAACATGATAGTCGATTAAAAATTAAAGTTTAAATTCAATGGGTGAAGTTGCATAAACACAACAGAGTTAAAACTGGGAATGACCGTGTCCAGTTTTTGTTTTATCTGTTACATAGTACAATCATTACTTGCTATATAATTCAAGCAATCTGTATATAAGCATCTTTCAGAAACAAAACAATGCACTATTATAACAAAATATCATTTATGGCTCAAAAACAGATTTCACTCAGAAAGTGTGTTCAGACCAAAGATGTTATACAACTAAAATGTAAGTTAATAATACGTATAGTTTCGGTCATGAGGCTATGATATTCAAGTGAAGATAAGGGTTTCAGTTTTGAGTAGCTGTATACATTAAAAATGCCGCCATTCTTCATTTTAATTCGAAGCAGATAGATTTCAGGTGGGGCTTAAAGTCATCCATGGGTGTTATTTTTCATGTGTAAAAATGCGTATTTTTTGTGTTATGTTCGCATATACTTTGAAATGAAAACTGTTATCATAAATCATTTTCGCTGAAATATGAAGCTTCAGTTTACTCCTCTGTTTTGTGAGCACCCTTATTTATAAGTAAGCATACTTACTTTCCACTTAAGAAAGGGAAACACAGCCAATACTTTACATATGAATAAACGCTAAGAAACACGATTCAGTGACAGTCAGCACTTTAAAAACTATACAAATGGGTGAAATATGCAAACAGAAAGCAGAAAATATGCATTTTCACATGGGACGCCATAGCCTAAAACAAGTACAATGACACCCGGAGATGAGTTTCAGACTCACCACGGATTTTTTGGTTGAAATCAAAGAAGAGTTTCACTGGGGGACGGCTTGCGCTTCCAGCTGAAACTAACAACAGTAGTGTTGAAATCAATAGCTTTTTATGCTTCAGAAACTGTTGACCTTCGGAGGTATTATAACTGAACTATGAATGTCCTAACATTGGTCACTGGTAAACAGTCACTGTGTATAGAGAAGTTCAAAAATTTGAAAGTAAGCGAGAGACATTGATCTCTTATTAAAATGTACCTTTTCATCTGTTTAAAGACATTATATCAAAAGGTAAGCAATGATTCAAAATAATCTAATGCATTTATGTTTATTGCATAGATAAACAGAAAACAGAAACAGACCATCTGGTCATTGATCCTAAAACAGGTGTTAAAGCTTCAGATGATACTGAAAACAAATAGATTTTATTCCAATCTGATTGGATTACAAAGTCGATTCAAGGTCATATATATGATTGAATTTATAAGTAGCGGGGAAATTTGTAGCACATATATGTCTTTAGTATAATAAGAAAAAACCTTGAAGTATTTCCAAGGTCACGGGAAAAATTGTGTTATTCTAAATTGGCAAGGATCATATTCAGTCAACAGAACCATATATATTCAACCAGTTAAATAGTTAATTCTGATTAGAAATATGTACTTTTCGATTTCATAAGTATGAATTAAAACTGTACATTTTATTTCTTAATTTCTACCATCCTTCAAGTATCAGCCAAAGGGAAGGAGTGTGCATTATTTTATCAATGAAATTTTCTCGTGTAAACAAACGAAAATAGTTCCTGTGAGGTAAGTGTTTGTTTTTCGTGCTTGTTACCTTTCTTATTTACCACTGATTCAGATATGAATATATCATTACTAACCTACATGTGGTAAAAATGTTGGCTTAAATTCCTCATTGTTACTGGATACCGTATACGGCGCTCAGTAATCATTGTTTTCCAGACTTTTCTCTCTATGGTTTCCGAAATACAAGTTTAACTACCAAGTTACTCAAAAATAGAAAACACTGAATGACTGCATAGGTTCTAAGAAAAGCTGTTACACGCTTACTGAACCAGGATCCAAGTAAACATGGAGTCTGTAAAACAAAATAAGTTTGTTGCATATCACCTAACAGATTTCAGATGTAATAAATCTCATTTTGATCCTTTAGAAATAGGTTGTATCTCCAAAAACTAATCTAATGAGGTGATCCAAATAAAAAGCCTCTAAAATCTACCACATTTAGGTTATCACTTAAAAAGGCGTCGGATAACAATACTGTAATAAATAAATTATCATTTGACTATCTGAGATAGCTGTAGTTTGGCAGACTAGTATTTATACTGGGTGACGATTGAAGGTGGGATGAAAATTTATACTGCGGCTGGAGACTTAAATCGTAGCTCAGCTGGTAGGGCACCAGGTTGGAAACCTGATGGCCATTGGTTCGAATCCGGCAACTGTCCTAATTTTCATTTCACCTGCAATCATCATCCAGCATACATAAACTAACTTGATGAACAATAATACATGCAAAAGTTAAACTTAGGAATCTGGTAGCATATAACTGCCTGTTAATTTGCTTGGTAGCTATTCCCTACAGTGAAAACGTGTTAACCACTGGATGGCAATACGAAAAATCAGTTTGATCATCTGAAATAGCCGTGGTTTGGCAGACTTGTAATAATACTGGGCGTTGATTGAGGGTGAAATCAAAATCTGTTCCACGGCAGGATTCAAAACAGCAGTTGGATCTTGCCGCTTAGTTGGAAGAGCATCGACCGGAAACACGTTGATCGCTAGTTCGAATCCTGTTTGGCCCTGATTCTCATTCCACTCCCAAGCATCACCCAGTATCAATAAAAATAATATCTGTTGCTCACTAACATTTCAAAGATAATTGCACCACACTAAAATATTGTCTTCATCGTTTTGTTTCTTCACTCTCATTTGTGCTATGAATAGTAGGGATTTCCAGACATTGCTAATAAGTTTTGACTCGTCTAGGTTGCATGTGTTGGATGTCGATTCGGTAAGCAAAGCTTCAGCTATCATTTTTAGAAGTTGAACAACCGTGTTGATAGTGATAATTAATAAACAAAATGTGTATTATCAGCTATATGTCATCAAAAGGTCATCGAAACAGAGGCACTGAAATCCAGTTACTGAATCCTAAGCTCTGCATACAGAAGAAATACGTCCATTCTTTCATTGTGTCCTTGTTATTATTCTTCCTTGAGTTTCTTCATTGCTTCAGCATTCATCTATTTCTTACTGATGGGTAATATTTATTATTTTTAATTTATCTTTCTTCGTCTTTACCTGTTAGTTCCAATTTCTCATTAAATTTCTTGTATTATTTTACTTTGATTACTGATTATAATATGTAAGTAATAATTGTGAGTTTCAGCTTGCTAAGGTTTATGTTGTTTTCCCGCCTGAGGGCAATCAGATCAAAAACCAGGTAAAATTGAAACACATTATCAACGTACACCTTGATAGATATGGTAATTCAATTTTACTGGTTACAGATAGCAGAATACAGTAAATGCACAGAGTATGGTTTAGTATGTAGGAAATGCAAACCATCCTTCTGATTAACGTTCCGGGAAGAATTTTAAAATCTGGTCTTTTGCAGAAACAATGAAATATTTTGCGAGTGTCTTGGGATCAAAGCTCTGTGGTTTAAATCAACCCAAACACTTTCGAAAGCAAAGCTAAGGCGTTGAAATTTTTGCAGACCACCAATATACTCAAACCACTGGGATATGAGGCACGGTCTCTCAGATTGGACTTATCGCCAGATACCCCAGTGGCTGCACCAGCAGCTACTGCTGATCACTGGAAGTGATGAAACTTGTGTCATACACTCCTGGTTGTGGAAGGGTCTTCGGAAGCTATCCGTATGGGTGGTGACGGTTGGTTGATCTGGGAAACTGGAGAAGGTCTAGTAAACCGAAGTAAGCAGAAAGTCCTAGAGAATAAAGTTGAAGAGTTAAAACTTTTCTACTTACTTCCCGAATACTCAACCTGACGTTTTTAGAATAAATTCAATTTATGAATTGAGACGAGGAAGACAAAGTAATTCAACTTAAGTTTTGATATTCTCTCAAACTTTGAGATATATCCATTTGAACGGATAACTACTTAAAAAAGTAACTGACAAAGTTAATACTGAACCTCAGGGTGGCATTCATCGCAGACTGACGTCAGTTGGAGAACCGGTGAAAGCTTAGGAGTACCCCTAACAGTTGTTATGTCCCATTATGGGATACCTCAATAGAGCGAACCCATAGCTATAAGTCAAGCTGTTCACATTATCCAATCGTTGTCAGTTCGCAATATACCGCTACCACCCACCAGTTCTATCACTGGGCATCTAATTCATTTTTGACTTGATAAATCCCACAGGAGGATATTAGGGAGTAATATAAGTGAGAAGGTTAGGTGACTAACACGCCGACCGCGTACACAAATTGATCATATATGTAGTGCTTAGCACCGATAATAAGGATCTTGTGTTGCATTTCAAGTCATTTAAAAAATAACTAATTAAAAAGTTTCCCATCTTTGTTCTGTAAATGCCTTAAATACTTTTTGAAACTTTTAATTTCACTTTCCATCTGTACTTGGTAGATAGTTCACTTTAGAATAATTTCCATTTGTTAAAAAAGGTGTAATATAATAAGAAATGAATTTATTGAATGAACTTTAATTCTTCCTCCCCGATATATTTATTTTATTTCGCTTTGCCTTATTTAGTAGCTTCTTCTGTGCGATTTCTTAAATCTATTTTCAGCAATACAAAACTATAAAACTGTTTTACTACAAAGGAATTTTATCGTTTTTCGCAAGCCCGATGGTGAACATAATATTAGGCCATTTTTTAACAGTCAAGAAAAGTTTTACGGTTTTCACGTGAAAACTAGATGTAGAATTTAAGAACTTCTTTCAAAGAGACTGAAAAAAATATAATCTTAATAAGTAGCACATGATGCGTGTAGCTAGAAATATATAAGTTGAATAAGTGGCAATATACTAGTTATAATATATCATGTAGGAAGCATTTGTACCGGTTCTGCCGTAACACCATCGATTAGAGTGCTAAGCGATGAGGCTTTTAAGCTTTTACGTCGATTCGTCACTGGAGGGCAACCAATTTCATGTTGTCTAGTCCTGTGCGCTTACCGAATTCCATCGATCATTTTGAACTTTATCCGCCGATCTAGGACGGTCACCATCGCGGTGCACTTAGACAGATATGAGTTCGTTGACGGCAGTCATCAGTCAAAGTGTATCACGTTGTGTTGAGTCTACTAGCTTGGTGACAACATTGCAAATGATCTACAGAGTTCAGTAATCACTCATGACTAGACGTCATGAAATCGGTTGACCTCCCATGACCAACAATGCGTATAAGTTCTACAGGAGGCCAATCGCAGCTCAAACAGCTGAGTGAAAAGGTCTCTAACCTCAACCCTAAGCGACGCGGGCTTGATTCTCAGAGGGGATATCAAATCCCGTGAGGTTGCAGACAAACTTTGCTGAAGGGTGCCAAAAACAACTAAGCTTAGGTCATAAAACTGGGCTTTCTGCCAGTCGTCTCCAACCAGCTAACATGTTAAGCTTCTAAGCAGCATTCTTTCCTCACACCCAGCTGATTCATGAGAACATACGTAAGGATCTAGCTCAAGTACTTCGTATCAGCCATCTACTGAAATCGAATACTAGGATCCTACTAGTTTTATATTACTGTTAGTATCTACCTCCAACTTATAACTTTTGTGTAACTTAAGATCGATCAGCAATAATACTTCAGAAGATTTTGTTTGATAGAGATCAGACTGGCACGATCCTTCTAGAGTGTTTCAACTGAAGTCTGTCTGTTTGTCCACCGACAGTTTCTTACCTTGTTTTGTGAAGTGGAGACTACGGTACAATAAGACCCTGTAGAAACCAGCGTTCACTGTTCTTAGACTCATTCGAAACTTGCTTTATGCAACTCGAAAAATACTTCGGTTTAAAGGGAAAACTGATATTCAGGAATACAAGTTTGACGTTGAAAACACTGACCAGAGAGAAAAGAAAAGTAAAAAATAAAGCTGTTGGCATTTGATCAAATAATGATGCAAAATAAGGACGTTAGTTCAAGTAAATTTGAGTGGACACCAGTCATTTATGTAAACATTCCAGCTAATTCATTTAGACAGTCAGTTTTGGAATTTCGAGTTCTGGGGGTCGGAATTAAGTTGGTTCGGTTAGCTGAAGACATCACTAACTAGGAGTTTCCCTGCAGCCGGGTTAATTACTGTGTAACAAACAACGTGTTCTTTAGTCCAGTCAAAAGTTACCTTCAGCTGTGTAAATCAGTTTACAAATAGCTACCGAAGCGGACACAATAAAAGGACAGAAAGAGTGGCGTACCTCAGATTTTCTGAACACATTCTGAAGAGCCTGGGAGTGGGGAGGAGTAACAGTTTTAACAGAGCAATCACTCAGTATCTGAATGCCAAGCAGATGTCTGTGATTCCCTCAAGATAGTAGACAAACACAAAGGTCAGTCTTGCTGACGTTTGCAGAAGCCATAACCACTAGGCGCCTCAAACCTGAATTATGTGTTCAAAAATAAGCTCCAGTCAACCTCTGTCTACTTGTGTAACCCACCTAGACTACTATCTGATTACCTAATCCTTTATATACCTTAGATATTTATTCCTTCTCTCCTATTTATTTGCATCACCTTCTGTTAGTATCAAATACTTTTAACTAACCGAGCTAAACTTACAATATTTTACTTGTTTTTGTATGACCTGGTTGGGCAATCTTATAGTGTTGTTATTTTATTCTAGAAACTTCCATTGGATTACGTATACGATTATGACCGATATTTTGTTCTCTTTCAGTGAACGAATGTGTTCATTTTCAGTGAAACTATATATTCTGATTCTTTAGGTTGTGAGTAGTTTACAGGGTACCAGGGAAATATAATACATCCCTTTTATCCTGTTCCTACTGTCGTTGTTGCCCTTTTCTAATAATAATTTTGCTAATAAACTATCAACTTACTCGTGATACTTTAGCTAGCGAACTAAGAATCCTTTCACGCATGAAAAGGTCTATCCGAAAGAGCTCATGAGGTGGTTTAGCAATAATTTATCATGTATTTCTAATTGAATTGCAATCTCCGCCCAAATCTTTACTTCAGAATCGCTTACTAATATCATTTACAGCCCTTATTAGGGGATTATTCTTAAATGGAGACTTAAAATACATTTACTAGGAGTTGAAGGAAGAGTAAATTAATCATTTTATGAAGAATAGATAAAACGGTTATCAAAGTAATTTTTATTGATATTGTAAATTAGAAGAATACAGTTAAACTTGAATTCCATATCATATTTGTTCACTTGATTTATAACACACTGAGATGCAGAGTTATTTATTTGATGACGTTTCGAGAATAAATTATTTCTCATAATCATATCAATGTAATCATACTACTTTCGACATTTGATTTTTATAGTTATGTCACCTTATATGAGTTGTTTTTATTGGTAGTAAAATTTTTCATATCATCATCTCAATTACATGTGTTGCTTGTTGATTCGATGAACAAAGATTCAGTAATCAATCTCTCCACCTAAGTCCAATATAATTAGGTGGAGAGATTGATTACTGAATCTTTGTTCATCGAATCAACAAGCAACACATGTAATTGAGATGATGATATGAAAAATTTTACTACCAATAAAAACAACTCATATAAGGTGACATAACTATAAAAATCAAATGTCGAAAGTAGTATGATTACATTGATATGATTATGAGAAATAATTTATTCTCGAAACGTCATCAAATAAATAACTCTGCATCTCAGTGTGTTATAAATCAAATGAACAAATTTAATATGGAATTGAATTCTACAACAGTGCCCAAGTTGAACTTTATTTAACATTCACTGAAAACAGAGTCATGGATAAATGTTTCTGCCAACACGTAACATACTTCTTGCCACGTTTTTCTTTAGGTGGCAAGTTAACGCAGCACAAGTCACCTCTCTATATTGCTGAATAAGCCAGTGATTTATTTCACTCATTCATTTCGTAATAGGTTTAGTTTGTAATCATTAACTGTTGGTGTAGTATAATGAAGATGTCACATACACACATCAGCTTGTTTCGAAATTCTTCTGATGGTGTTAGTGACAGCATTTCTACAATTTTGGGTGCTTGGTCGCAGCAGAATTGGTGGAACATGATTTCTACTTTGAATAAACATATTGGTTTTCTATCATATTCTTTTGCTGTACTACTTCCTATTATTTCGTCCACTTTTACAAATCTCGTGATGATCCATAAACATAGAAGATGGAAACAAAAGTACATTATGGTGTGTGCGATTTGTCACCGTAGATTCGATGATTTGTATTATTTTAGTATTAATGGTCACACACTAGTGTTATCACAACTAATATTTGTGTTTAACACACTCGTTATTATCATTCACATTATGCTTGCTACACACTATATAAACTGGAGTTAAGGTTGGAAATATATAAAACATAAATGTGTATATAAATCATAAAATACTGGTAAAGTTAAGGTCGTTGAAGGCTATGAAAACACGATTTTTATCCGGCATATCCAAACGGACATTAGTAAAGCACTTTTGAATGGGGATAATTGGGTCTAAGAATATAGTTTCACCCCAGCTATTCTTCGTTACTTTCTAAGTCATTAGTTTGCGTTTTCAGATTGTATTCACAGATTTATAATATCGAAGCAAGGGGTAAAGTCCCCAAAATGTAAAACTACAAAGTTTACATTCAAAGTGAGATTCTTTAAGAATGTAGACCGCTTGTATAGGAAAAGAAAATCTGGCTTAATTGAAATGCAAAAGGAGCATATCTTAATTTCGCTACAGAATTCAGAAAATCACTGAGACAACCATTATTCATTATTCAAGAAAGCTCATAGGTTTCCACGATTAATTTTATTGTACGCATTTCCCAATCAATTTTCGGCATATTGTAAATTGCTTGTTTATCTGCCTTCATTACATTATCTTCATAAAAGGGGAAGCATACATAACCGTAGAAATGAAGCATGGAGTATGTTGGTTTGTTAATTTGGAAAGAAGTTATGTAATGTCTGTTTAACTTTTACCCACTTTATTTATTTAGAGGCTAAAAGTAGTAGTCAGCTCAGTTCAATAAGTTTATCTTACAAAACCTCTTTGGTATGATAACTTTGCAATAGAATGTATTGAAGAAATCATCCCACTTCCCCCAAGTAAAAGAGTTTTGCATAGTCTGAATTAGGGTACAGCTATATTTTAGTTGCCATTCACTGAAAATTGGTCCAGTGGTGGGTTTCTAAAATTAACACTCCTATGTCTTCATAACGCTAATGATGAAAAACCACGTTATATATATGTCATATGAAAGAGACATTTGATATTATCTTTATATTTCATTGTATTATAATGGCAAGTTCGAGAGTGAACTTACAAGGTCTCCACTTTTAATGGTAAGGATGGTGAAGAATGTTCCAGATTTCTTCCTTCATTTTGTTAAAAATCCATATGTTATTCAGAGCTCAAAACTTCTAAATATATTTTATCTATGCCTACTTTCCACAACCCTTTGTTATTTCCATTATGTATACTCAATCACTTTATGCCATTCAGTTTTTTATATTTATTCCTTTAAGATGTTTTGTACCATCAAGCCAATTTTCGGTCTAAAACTAGTTTTTGAAGCCTTTGTGTTGCTTTCAAAGTTTCTGTGAATAAATACAACATAACAACTTCTGTCTTTAAGTAAACAACCAGTCCTAAATATTGTCAGTCTGAAAAATTTTTTATATAAGAAATCCATAATTTACTGTCCTTCGTCTGATTTAGGTGAAAAAACCAGCAAAGGAGTCCCATATTTTTCTTGACTTTTCTTCGGCAAGATTCGACTCGTAGAGTTATATCCACACTAGTATGCAATGAATCGCAGACAATGTGTATGGGGTGGTGATGAATATAGCCAGACATGTAACTAATATTAACTGGAACAGGTGGTGAGAAGGTCAATTTCATCTGAAACACGTAAGGTTTACTGGCTTACATTTAGAAGCATCTAATGACATGAAGCTTCTCAAATGCATACATACAATTGCGGGAACATCAATGTAGAGCAAAGAAGTAACAAAGATGACAAACTGGTAATTAATTATGTCACATCAGAATCAACACAGTAAAGGCACTTTATGAAATAAGTTACTTTTGGCTTTTTAAATGACCAGTGATTTAGCGAATAGAAGTGGCAGTCATTATAAAACTGTGCACGATGCCTCACAAAAAGTACTTACAGATGTCTCTGCCCTTGACTTGTCACATCATTAAAGTAGTCTCCTTTTTCAGCCACTTTGGCACATTTCAAACCATTCCCAAAGACACTACAGACATCCTCATAAGTGTTTTGCCTCATATAGAAGCTGATTGGTAGTTATACCATAGTTGAATGCTTGTTTGTTTCAAGGTAAGCTTTGGTTTTTCTTCTATATTATGACAATTATGACTACCAGTGTAAGCCTTTATTTCTGATTTGGCGTTAATAAATAATAAAAAAGCAATTTCGTTAGCTTAATGATCGACTGGAGAACGTTAACTGCTGTTCACTCTGGCCAATCGTTTCAGCCACTAACCCATCATCTTTTCTTTGTGCCTTTTGAGTAGTTTTGATTTGTCATACTTCACTGTTACTTCATAAAACACTGCCTGTATCTAACTGAACAAATGAAACTACAACATCATGTTCTCTTGTTGTACATTGCCCTTTTTGTAAACCTGAACGTTATGCTATCTTATTAGAGTAGAGTAGCTATGAGCGATTAGAAAAATTAAAAAACCTACCGCAATTTCTAACTAATTAAATGTTCTGCTACCATAATGCAGAAGTTGGGTTGTAGTTAAATTCTACTATACTAGATGCACGCTTCAAGTAATCATCAAGTGCGTAGCAGTTTTTTAATCCAAAGCATCTGTTTTGAAAAAGGGATCAAAAACCAAAAGTTTATGAAGGTATTTTGTCATTTAAGGTGATTTTTATCTAAACCAATGAGTTTTCTTTATTAACTTTGAAAATAGTTTTTTTGTCGTTTGTAAATGATAGAAGTGGAATTGAACTAATAGATTCAAATTCAATCTGTAAGATTTAACGCATATCAGTCAAACACGCAATATTTGCTGCACAAAAATGATTTGTAATCAAAGTGTTCTAAACAGGTTTATTTCGTATGCTTATCAGTCCGTTGTTAAGGAGACATTTTTTCATTTGGAACTTTCATGACTTTCTGCTCTCGTCTAAGAATTTATGGATAGTTTGAAATGGTATGCTGGGTATTTTTATCCGTACGAAGCATGTGTTATAGCAATAAGCTGTCATTATACTGCCAAATGACAATCATCGAGTGGTCTGTGTCGACAATAATATTAATGCCAAACACATTTATTCGGTGACATGGTTGAACCTTCGGCTACAAAATTTATCCATCGAACATTATTCATCAAATTCTTTCTTTCAACTTGTTTTAGTCATTTAAATATGTCCTTTGGGCGTATCATGTACTCTTGAGCATTTTTAAACTGTTTCCAACTCTCCGTTTCTCTAGTCAGTACCAAGGCAGAGAAAAATTGTTGCATCGTATGGGAATTGACTTTTCAGTGCAAAAAAGTACATCATATTTCTGTCCATCAGATGCTTAACTTTAGTTGCAGATTTTCGTACCTTCCGAATAAACCACCACCACCAAAATTACGCTGGCATTTCAGTTGACTCTTCATTATGAACCGATGTCCATTCAGAACCAGCTGAGTATTTCACATTATTGCCCTGAATACTATTACTTTTAAGATCATTCCGATGCAGTAATCGTTTCATCTGAAAGTATTTGCTCTGAGAGTGAATTTTTTGAAGGATCACATGCTGAGAATTTCATGCTGTCATACATATTGTTTAGGATAAAGCAGTTATTATTATTACTTTGCAGCCATTTGATTTGAAACATGCAGGTCTTAGGTTGTAGTAGGAGTCGAATGAGTCTAATGAACTATAACGTGATGTTTCGATCTTTCTCACTGTCGATCTATACAGCTGAATTTGCCAGTTTCTGTTTCCATACAAGCTTTTTGCATCTGTTTTTGATATCCCACTAATATTTTATTTTGATCATCAGTGAAATTTGAGACGCAACTTTTGTTAATTTTCTAATCCGATGGTTGGATTAACCTTCATCTAACTTAAGACTAATCTTTTCGCTGATATACGTATCAATATAGTTCAGTAAGCTTGCTAAGGAAAATATTAAGAGCTCCAATAATTAGCATATTTTTCGTGATAAAACTAGCTGTTGTCACTTTTCAGTCCACTTGATAAATCTGGTGTTCTGTTTTGTACTTAGTTGGGGTACCAATTTGAATCCACGAATATCTTGTTGAGGAACGTCAATAAATTGAAATATACATCTCAGTTCCCACTGCCAGCCGCTTAAAGTATAGGAATATTTTATTGTTGTTAACTGTAGACAAATCACTATCATACAGGTTGTTATCCCTGTGAAGTAAGATAAAGAGTTACATGAGGTCAAGGCTTGAACCTCAGAGTCCAGTCAATCTCCAAAAGATAACTTAGCAAACAGTTTCATCAAAGCTTTTAATGCTGACATGTTTTTATCCAGATAAAAAATATTTTACTCAGCCGGATTTGCTTTTAATGAGTAGAAAATAATTTTACTGCGTAAGTTATTTTGTGGAGCCAAATATAATTCAGCAGGCTTGTTTTCTTGAAGAAAATGACGATATTTTTGAATGATCTACTATTTAAGATTATATTAAGGAGCGGGGATCACTTTTACTTGATTGTGATTTTATACTGATGGTTGAACTAGTTTGTTTATATAAAACGGCCTGCTGAAATGTGAGAGATTTGTCGAATTAGAACCTGTCTGTAAGAAGACAGTTTATTTTGCTGTTTCGCCTGACTTGTTACAGAGTGTGACCGTGCTGAGTAGGCTGAAATCATAGTACTTAATCTTGGTTGGGCTTAGACGATATAAAAATGTCACTATCTTTAATACAATTATTTAATCAAACTGACTTTAAAGTAAGTAACTATAAAAGTTTATTTAAGCAGTTTTTTGCCTCACTGTGTAACCAGTAAAATAGGTAGAATCGGGGTGTCTTGTAAGAAGAAGGATCACTGTGTTTCTCCTGGTATTAAACTTGAGTGGGCTGGTGAATTACTAGTCAGTAATTTTTTGGATGTTGAAAGAATGCGGTATACACTGTCAGCGATACACATCCTTTAATAATTGTATCATTTCTGTAGATATACATATAGCTTGAATATATCATAACCCACCTAATATGCGCTCTACGCAACTACTGATTCCAGGTTTTATCATATAAACTTTTGTTGCATTAATTTTTATATCTACGGATAATTTCATAGTGACCAATGTAACGCGGTCGTGTTACCTTTGTTATCCCATCTGTGACTAGACCTAATTGATCCTTCTCTTTAGCACTGGGGCTGCTGAGCGGATGTCTCGATATTGCTTGTGTTTCACTCATATGTTACTGATGGATAGTGGCTAGTAGTGAAATCCAGAGCACGCAAATTGTCCTACTTAGGACTCATCGGCTGGATATACCCGCCTCCCAGTGAGTAATGTTGTTTCCACTAAGACTGGAATTCGAGACTGGTCGCTTCAAACGCAAGTTATGATAATCACTTCCTGTATGATGGGTATAGTTTTTGTACTGTTGGTTGTATTATCCCGTCCATACGCCCATATGCTAATAGGGACCGATCGATTTAGTCCAGTTAGCGACAGGATAATACAAGTAACAACAACACATCGCACAAGAAGTGTTATCATGACTCAGTGGCCCAGTGGATGGCGCTCTGCTGTTTGAAGCGATGGAACCTGGGTTCGAGTCTTATTGGAAGCGACAGCGCTCCCTGGGAGGCATATCAGCCCGTAATTTAATTAACAGTCGAAACTTCAAAAACACTACGTTGGACAGTAGAGTTAAAAGACTGGTAGACGGGATCTGAAAAATTACTGTTCACAGCAAAGCTATGCACACAGGAAGATTTTTAGATTTCTACTCAGCTGTTTCAGTCCTCGCGTAACAACGGTTGAAACAGAGTTTTATAGACTTTCCGTTTAGGGTCGACGCAGCTCCTAAATCGGTGGTTGGAGACTCTGTGTGATATGGATTAGACTCAATCTAACTGTTGTTAATGCATCCGTACATTACCGCCATCTCATAGTCATTACCGTATTCTTGTCCTCTTTTTACGACTTTCCACTACTTTTTATTGCTATTTCTAGTCTTTCTCTATTTTTCAGCTTAGTTAGTACCTTATCACTCAGTTTGCAGATATGAGTTGTTGGACATTGGAGTGTCACACAGTAATTTCAGGTCCTATGCTAATGTTGACTGTCTGAGTCTTGAGGCTAAGGCATTCAGTCTAACAACACATTTTGAAGACCATCACCGATAAATGAATATTTTATTCCAAATGGCGACAGACAATCACTATCCATTATACTTCATAAAAGATGATATTAGAGAGGAAAAACAGAAAATACCAGGAGAACCAAATAAAGTACTTGGAGAAAGCCAGTAATATACAATAGTGCTTTGCAAAAGGAATAAGACGAAACCTTAAATAGCAGGGATTGATATCACAAACCAACCGATCTCGTCGGAAGCACACTGAACCTGCTCAAGTATCGTATCAGCGATTTCGATAAAACAATTTATATCTAAAATATAATGTACAAATCATTCGCTTAGTTATGCAGGTCAGACTATGAGATCATTCAATGTCAGAATGAATGAACACCAAAGACTAGCCAAGGGTCAGCTAACAAGGACACAACAGTACGAACACTTAGGAACGCGATCATTTATATCAGTCCATTGATTGTATGAAAAGCATATTGTTGACAGCAAAAATGCAAAATTTCGAATTCCAGTGTGAGCAGATAGAAGATAAGACTATTATTCGGGTTCATACTCATACATGTCATAGAGAATACATATAACAAAGATGAATCAACTATGTTGTCACACATAAGGGACACTGTAGTGAATGAACAAACCGACTAACAAAATGGAAACAGTATATAAATGAGATACCTCATTAAATCTTTCACCATAATTTCAGAAATTAATGAGATCTTGCTTGAAAAATTACTAGGAACTAAAAACCCGATCATTTTATGCATTCATTTCAAATCTACCAGTAAAAAATTTTAAAAGGTGTTCGTTTAGTGTCCGGAGTTGTTATATGGCGTTGATACCCATTATACTATAGGTTTATCCCATCACATGAAGCTGATAATAAGAAATATGCAACTAAAGGAATTGTAGCCTGAAGTATATGACTTTCTTCATTACATTTATCAAAACGTAGACACTAACTAGCAATTCTTCTACGTCAACAAGTAAGAAAATCGGAAAACGAGCATTGTGGTCTAGTGTAATTCCATTTTGGTCTTCTTGTTGGATGTGCAATATTATAAAACCCCATTGTTTGCTTCAGAACGTTTCGATCACAACTTATTCTCTTCAGTCATTTAAAGGTATTTCCACAACTTTGGTATATAGTTTGAATATTTGTTAAACATCCATTGATCAAACTGTGGGGGAGAATGAGCAATTTTATTCAGCGCATGATCAGCTATTGAGGTCTTGTTGAATTACTAGATAAAATAAGTTTGCAATTACGTTTTTGATAGCGCTTTAGGGAATTTTAATTCAGTGTATGATTTGGAAAAAGGACATTTCTCCATAGGAGAGGATTATGCTTCGACGGATGAGTAATAGAATATGAATAGTATGTTCAAATGCATATTAGATTATGAAGTTCTTCTTGTATAGGTGAATTCCAGTACAAGATGCAAAGATGAGAAAATAATCTAATCAGTATCAACGAATTTGTTGCGATGAATTTGATGAACAATTTCCGTTGTCTTATAAACACGAGTAGTCCATCAATATTTCAGGTGTGATGTATCGCCTTTGCTTTCCTCTTTAAAAAACAAGTTAATTTCACCAATTCTTTGCAAAGACATTCAAGTCAAGTTCAATTATTTGAAAACATACATCTTAGAACGAATGCCTGTTATATCTGAAACTTGTGATTTAGTCACTAGGCCAGGTGACTCAGCATGTCGTCTTTATAAAAGCATTACAGGGAACTGTAAGGAAATAAGTCCATAGTGCTTAGATTTCCTGGCATCTTATCAGTTTTAGAAACCATCTTTTATTCTCATTCTATGTAATTCAGTCTTCAAAGTTCTATAACTATTTTAGACTTCTTAATAAGTCAATGAAGATTTTCGATTTCTTAAGAGTCTTGAGGATTAATTCAATTTTTTTAATGTGTACAATATACATCACTTCTTAACTAGGTTGGGTTTGTTGGTTCAAATAGAAAACTGTTTTTCTTCGTGCTTTTGCAGAAAAAAATATACACCTGTCTAAATAACAGATAACCAATTAGGTGACAAATGAACTAACTAACACGAGTTTTTCTGACAAAAAATAAACACTAAGCTTTTTACGATTTTATAACCATATGAAATCATCAATATCAAAACTTCCCTGAACTTTGGGCCTAAATTGATAACCTATTGTAGCAGCATAATACGCACAGGCTTCTGCTAACAGAAACTATTTTGTATAGACAGATAAAGTCCACCGTAAATTTTCATACCGTGTTTTAATCTAAGGATATATTACGTTAAAACGAACTTTATCATTTGACTATCTGAAACAGCCTTGGTTTGTCAGGCTAGTATTCGGTAGCGGTCCAGATTTTTATCTCACCTTGAATCATCACCCAGTTTAAAATGAACTTTTCTTGGGTCGAAAATAATTGGGGATTGGCTTATAGGGAGTGAATGAAGGGCCACCTTAACACTGACTAAAAAAAAGGGTGACTTTAAAAGCCACCTTCACAACTGCTGAGACAACCAATCAGGTTTCCGTATTCCAGTCAGAAAAACAGTTTTTCACAAAACACTGAAACGTGATTGACTACCTATCATGAGCACATTCTAAAAACACTTTTAATCATATTTATGCGACGAACGCAACATATTCCCAGCTACGAAAGCTTAAATGTAACGAAGAGTACACCTTAGTTTCCACTGTTCAGTCCTGTTCCAGGACGGACCGCCGATGGTCGGATCGAATTCCCTGAAAAAGTGTATTTTCTTCTAAAGAGCCCAACGCTATACTTAACGAATAGGTCAACACTACAGGCCAAACAATCTAACACACTAAATCCCATAAGTGTTCACACATATCCTGAACAGAAATCTCAGGAATACAGTATGTATCCACTGGAGAGAAAAAATAGATGGACTTAAGGCCTAGTAATATTAGGTGCCCTAACATGCTGATGCATCCGGTGTTTTGCAGCATTGCTTTAAAAGACAGGGTATGACTTGATGAGAAGAAAATATTGCCACTGGCTACAGTATTTGATCTCAAAAACCAAGCAGAGGTAGTGCTGACAAATATTCATAAAATCCAAGTGACAGTCAACAAGTCAACTGATAGGGAACAAAATGGATCCGGATACCGTAAGAGGAGTATTTCACTAAATAACAGACACTACCTGCATGCTTATATTGTTGTGGTTTAAATTTTCTGAAAGTGCACAAATAAATGTGCATAAGTATTATTTTTACTTTAAGAACAAATACTATCCTGAAAGGCCATTTAGTTCGAAATGTTAGCAAATAATCTGTTTAAGAATATACGGATTAAGTTCTGTGCATTTAGTTTTTATGTCGCAGTTTGGGAATCTTCGTCATTGATTGAATCAGATTGATCGGCCACTATTAGTGTATGAGCCCCTGTATGGATGTTTCGAAGTCGCTGCTATTTCCAACTTTGACACTAATGATGGTTAGTGGCCAACAATGGGGTCCAGAATGCGCGTTTCGTCCTTCTTGGCGTTCGTCAGCTGGATACACGTGCCTCCTAGTGAGTGTTGTTCCCACAAAAAGTCGAGCTTAAAACCAATTGCTCCGTACTCCACAGCGTTATCTACTGAGTCACGATAGCAATGGTGAAATAAAATTACAATGATATAAGTGAAAAACTTGGGCACTGTGGTAGAATGTAATTCCATATTAGATTTGTTTATCTGATATAAAGCGCACAGTGATACAGTACTATTTAATTGATTACGTTTCGAGTATAAATTAAATAATACTGTATCACTGTGCGCTTTATATCAAATAAACAAATCTAATATGGAATTAAGATTACAATGAGTTTGACTGCACAACCTATATGATACTTGTTTAATCTCTTCAAAATGTTTCGCCAGGATTAGCGTACTTCTAAGAAAAAGTGCAATGAAGATGAAGCTGCCTTTATCAACGCAGTAGTGTTCATCAAATCATGTGTGTTTTACCTATTATAATGACAGTATAGATCATATCATTGCTAAGTATCGTCCAATTTTTAGGTAGATTTGAATACATTTACATCAGTGATATTTAAGTGACTTCTGGTTTCCGCTATTCTGAATTGTCCAGATCTGACAACAAATTCACGTAATTTGCTGCCTCTATAAAGTATAGTTCATTGTCTATTGTCTGTGGTGATTTTACCTCTTGTGACTGCGGCTTCCTGTGTTGTTTTGATCACCGTATCATGGAGCAGAAAGATGGCCAGCAGATATACTGGAACCGCTACAACAAAAGGTAGCTAAATATAGCTTGAAGGACAATTTCGAATTTATTTCAGAAGTCAAAGCCATGAACACTAGTAAGGGAACAATGATTTCTATGGATGTTGCTTCCCTGTTTACTATTGTTCCTCTTCTAGAAACAATTGATTGTAGCTTACTGCTAGATAACAAAATGAAGGAAGGCTTACCACTTGCAACCCTATGACAGCTGCTCCTTATTTGTACAATGATTGTACGATTTCAGTTTAACAAAGAAACTTACTGCCAGATACATTGTGTGGGAGTGGGTTGGCCACTAGGTCCTCTTCTAGCCGATATGTTTATAGTGAAATTGGAAAGTGGATCGCTGCGTAGCACGATAGATAAATTGTCCTTCTGTTGTAGATACACGGATGACATTTTCATTCTGTGCGGAAACGATACTAATCCTGACACTCTTCTTGGTGCATTCGATAGTGCTCACCTAGAAATCAAGTTCACATGTGAAACATAGAAAGACGGATGCTTGTCATTTCTAGATGCTTTGCTATCAAGAAGAACATATGGCAGTGCCGGGTGCAGTATTTATTGTAAGAAATCATGGGTTGGTCAGTATAAACCTTTCCGATCATTTGCCCTTCTTATGTACAAAGGGAATTTAATCCATACACTGAGATTTTGAGCCAGTAAGATACTTTGAACGATAAACTAAGAACAACGGAGAACTTCTTATATGAGAACGGCTATCCTGAAGAGTTCATAAAGACTGTAACAATGAAAACAGCTGGAGAAAAGCGCCTTCTAATAGTGTCGAAGAAATGATTGTATCTAACCTTAGCGTTCAAAAGAGATGCAGCTGCAGAAACACTGATACCGAAACTCAGAAATCTGACACAAAAAACCTCCTCTGCCGCCACAATATGTTTGAAATTTGCTACTCGCTGTATGATGTCAATGCAGTTAAAGGATAGGCTACGGAATCTGGCCACATCTATGTGCATCGATAAATTTAACTGCTACTATTGAGATGGTTACATAAACAGAACGACTCGGCAGGCCCACCATCACCTCACTGAGCACTATCCAGTGTAGTTAGGCAAAGAAACAGTGAAATCTACCAAAAGCTGAATACTCGTCCACCTAGTAGATATTGAGCATAAGATTGACAAAACCTTGGCATTTAATTTTACTGACTAAGTCCCATTACAACGCTTCAGGTTTGTGCTTCTCCGATTTCTAAGCATAGCAGAAGCCATGGCAGTTAAAATTTCTAAACTCAATTTATGTATTCAGAAGATTGGAAGACAAAGTTTGAGGGTTCAGTCTTTGTCTTCTAATTATCACAATGGGAATATTTAAATTACTCATATGTTTGTTCGTTCCCTTTCCCTCCCATGGCCTTCAACTGCAACCCAGATTATTATTATTATTAGTCCCTTGGGTTCCTAGTGGAACATAGGGCTTCAGTAGCACGCCTCCAGTGACCTCTGTTCTCTGAGATCTTTTGAACCTGGTCCCACGACAGCCCAGAAGCTCTCATTTCCTCCTCGCACGACCTCCTCCATGTCACCCTCGGACGTCCAACTCGTCGCTTCCCATGGGGATTCCACTCGAGGGCCTGACGCGTGATGTCCTCAGTCGGCCTTCTCAGTGCATGGCCAATCCATCTCCACTTCTTCCTGCATATTTGTTGCGTGATAGGTTCTTGGTTGGTTCGTTCCCAGAGTTCCTTGTTGCTTATTTTTTCTGGCCATCTGATCTTCAGCAGCGAGCGTAAGCAGTTGTTGATGAATGTCTGTAGTTTATTGGAAATACCTTTCGTGACGCGCCAAGTCTCTGAGCCATACAAGAGCACTGACTTGACGTTGGTGTTGAAAATCCGTATCTTGTTCCGCATGCTGAGTGCAGAAGATCTCCACACTGGTTTCAGGCTAATGAACGCCTGTCTTGCTTTTCCGATTCTGACTTTGACGTCCTCGTCCGTCCCGCCTGTAGTTGAAACAGTGCTTCCTAGATAAGTGAAGGAGGTTACTTCCTTTAAGTTTCTCCCGTTGACAGTGATTGGAGTTTGTTGTTGTTGTTGTTGATGGTGGTGGTGCGGTATCTTCATCACTTCTGTCTTCTCTATATTCACCTGAAGTCCCGTCTTCGCTGCCTCTTCTATCAACTTGTTAGTTTTTGCCTGCAGATCTTCAAGTTTATGTGACATTAGGCATAAGTCATCGGCGAAATCCAAGTCTTCTAGGTTCTTTTCCGTCGTCCAGTGTATCCCCCTCTTCTCGCTGCCTACTGTTTGCTGCATGATCCAGTCCACCACAATCAGGAATATCATGGGGGATAGTAGGCAACCTTGTTTCACTCCTGTCTTCACTTCAAAGGCATCACTGAGCTTCCCATTGTGGATTACTTGGCATGTGGCATCTTCATATAGTTGTTGAATGAGGCGGATAAAGGTTTGCGGTACTCCGTAGTATTGAAGCAGTTTCCAAATTACTTCTCGGTCGACGCTGTCAAAGGCCTTCTCAAAGTCGATGAAGTTGAGGTGGAGAGGTGATTGCCATTCTATGCTCTGTTCTATGATGATACGAAGCGTTGCAATTTGGTCTGCACATGATTTGTACTTCCTGAAGCCTGCCTGTTCCGGTCGTAGTTTTGAATCCAGTGCATCCCTTAGCCTCTCCAGGATGATGCGGCTTAATATTTTACTTGGGGTGGACAGGAGAGTGATTCCGCGCCAGTTCTTGCAAGCACTGAGGTCTCCCTTCTTCGGCAGTTTGACAAGGTAACCCTTCTTCCAATCGTCAGGTACCTTCTCTTCCTTCCACACCTTCTGCAATAGTGGTGTGAGCATGGCCGCTGTTGTCTCTGCATCTGTTTTCAGTGCTTCTGGCGGTATTCCATCTGGTCCTGCTGCTTTCCCACATTTCAGTAGCTTTATGGCGTTCAGGACTTCCATTTTCGTTGGGGGATTAATGTTCACTTGTAGTTCAGCGGCTGCAGGTGGTATTTCTGGACGAAGTGCAGGTGGTGGTCGATTCAAGAGCTTCTTGAAGTGGTCGGCCCATCGTTTCCTCTGTTTCTCTTCTTTTGTAATTAAATTTCCTTCTTCATCTTTTATTGGTTTCATCTGTGTTGGTCTCTTCCCTGATAGCAACCTGGTTATTTGATACAATGTCGTCAGGTCTCTCTTACCTGCAGCCTGTTCTGCTTCACTTGCCAGTGTTTCGTAGAAGTGTCTTTTGTCTTTGCGTGCACTCTTCTTCACTTCTTTGTCCAGTGTTTTATACATTGTGCTCAGTTCCTCTTGTCGTTGAGCATCCTTGCACTGGTTTATCTTCTGCTTCACCATCCTCCTCTCCTCTATCAGCTTCCAGGTATCCGTCGAGATCCATTCCTTGTCTTCTTTCTTCTTCCTTCCTAATACTGTTGTGCAGGTTTCTTTCCACATAGCTTTCAAAGACTTCCAGTGTTCTTCCACACAGGTTTCTTCAGGGATGTTGCTCGATGTCTCCCATTTTGTCTTGATGGCTGCCTTGAAGATCTCCTTTGTAGTTTCATCCTTCAGTTTCCGAGTGTTGTACTTGGGTTGAGGTCTATCACCAGCTTCCTTGAAGGCTTTTAACTTGATTTGGAAGGTTCCTTGCACTAGGTAGTGGTCTGAACCTACATCTGCTCCTCTTCTTGACCTTGTGTTAAGTAGACTGCGTCTCCATTTTCTTGAGATTGAGATAAAGTCGATTTGATTTTTAGTGTGTCCATCTGGTGAAATCCATGTCGCTTTGTGGATATCTTTGTGCCTGAACACACTGCCTCCAATCACCAAATCGTTGAATGCGCAGAATTCTGCAAACAATTCTCCATTCTCATTCATTTCACCTAGTGCCTCTCGACCCATGGTTAGTTCTCTTCCCGTGTTGTCCCCTCCCAGTTTGGCATTCATGTCGCCCATCAGAATTTTGATATCGCCAACTGACGTCTTGTCCAGTGTTGATTGAAGTTGTCTGTAGAAATCCTCCTTTTTCTCTTGCTCTGCATTATTTGTAGGTGCATAACATTGTATGATTGTGACCTTTCTTCCTTTTGAGTTGAATCTTGCTGTCATGATCCTGGAGGAGATTGGTTCCCACTGCATGAGAGCCTTCGATGCTCTTGAGGACATCATGATAGCCACTCCCTCAGTGTGCTCGTGGTTGGCGTCTGGGTGACCGGAGTAGATTATTGATTCTCCAGTTGACAGTTTGGAGAGTCCACTCCCATTCCATCTGCTTTCGCAAATCCCAAGCACTTCGATGTTATACCTTCTCATCTCCCTTGCAATCTGGGCTGCCTTACTGGGTTCAAACATCGTGCGGACATTCCATGTCCCCACGTTTACTTTCGCTTTCATCGAGAGAAGACACATCGGCCAATTGGCTTCCCGAAGGCTTTCACCAACTGGCGTCATTTCGCCTCTCCGATTCCAGCGGGGAATAAGTTTGTTTTCATTTTTTATATTTTGTTTGTGCTTTGAAGTTTCTTTAGCGGTTAGATTTGTTTTACGGGGTAGGGTTGCTAGCCCTATGCCCAACCTTCCCTCTTTACCCGGGCTTAGGACCGGCTAGTAACTAGTGAACTAGTTAACCAGGCGAGGTTGCAACCCAGATACAATTATAATAATTTCCTTGATGGTCACCAGGATAAATGTGAATGTAAATATTGTTTCTGTTTGTACTCTTATCCTTATCATTTGACTTCCTGAGATGGCCGTAGTTTGGCAGACTAGTATTTAAACTAGGTGATGATTGAAGGTGAGATGAAAATCTGGACAGCGGCAGGATTCATTTTATTTTTCGCCCATCGTTTCATAATTAATTAAGTATTTTAACATATTATCTAATCGTTATGCGACAATAATTTTATTTCCCTCTAGCCCTGCATACACACAATTCACTCACACCTGGAAGGATTGACAACTTAGAATATATAAACTTTCCGATATTTTGTTTTGTTATTATCAACTTTACTGTTATCTTCTAGTTCATATCCCCGAATTGATTTAACCATATCGATATCAAATGACTGTGCTGAATAATCTATAAATATAAATGTAAAGCCTGACGAGAATTTACCAAAAATGCTTATTCACCTTAAAGTCTGTCTTCTAATTATCACAGTGGGAATATTTAATTTACTGTAGGTGTGTTATATGGGTCATCTGACTGTGGTTTAATAACTACTAATTTCTTTCATATGCAGGGACTTCAAACTATCTTAAAGCTACTTAGAAGAACCATTTCCTTCAGTCTTAGTCACTTATAATTTTCTGACTGTGTATGCAAACCTGTAGATGTGATTTCAAGTAATGTAAATGACTCACCGACTTACTCTGAATTCCTTTTGATGACTGGACGAGAAATAAGTAACTGCGATTTTCATAATGTCCTAAACGTCTGACTGATTGTACTTCTGCATTAAGCTCACGTGCTTAAAATGCATGAATCTTTTCTCCACTAATCCCAAGTTGGTGAGATTAACTTGAAAGAATGAAAGTAGTAATGTACTTAGCAGCGTTTAGAATGATAACGTTCGACTGGTAAGGATTTGGGAAAAAAGAAGGCATAATAAAGTTAAAGCTAACTCAGTGAGAGTTTTTTTCGATGATGTTATTTTCCAAAGCTGTATAACCATATTTATATCTATCAAAAATATATTGCAGTCTATTAATAAACCGTGGGTACAGCTGTATCAATAGGCTAGTGCTAAAAACTGAAATCAAGAATGGAGTGCAGCTGCATATTGTTCTTTAAGATAGTGGAAATAATGAGAAAGGCAAGGAGTTTGACATAATATTAAATCAAAGTATCAAGAGTAGGAACAATGAAAAATGACATGCAGCCCGAGAGAATGTTTGCAAATGGATACCATATTGTAAGGTTGAATATTTCTAGCATCATCAGTTTCATTTTCTCTATCAGTGATATCAGTTACTTCATTGGGTTTCTTTCCACTATGTTTGGAGTTAAAAATCATTAAAATACGATCTCATTAAATTATGTAGTCTGTATTAGCTTTCCTTACCTAATAAGAGATAAATATACTCTGATGATGTGGAACTGATTGAAACGTAACAAAATTAATACAAAAATGCTTAATTTTTTCGAACTGTATGCATTAAACTAATTGGGATAGCTTATCATCTTGTCAAAATTGACAGCATAGAGGTCATTATAATCAGTGTCATATGGTTTGTTGTTCACGATGGGTATACGTATTATAATTGCATTTATCGTTCGTTTTCAGGTATTTGTTTTCCGTGTGGTAATATCGCTAAACAAATGAGAATTTTTCTTTCTCTACAGATATTTATTATAATTTATGACCCAGTGTTTATATAATTTACTAATGGGTGAACAAACGTCTACCCCTCAGATTTACTTCAATATTATACGTCGATCAAAAAAATGATCTGATCAACTGAAATAAACAGGAGTGATTTGGCACTTTTATGCCCTCTCTATTTGGTTAGAGAAACTGACATGACAAATGTCATCTCTCCAACATCTAAGGACTAAGAAAGATTAGTTGCATATAATAAAAGGTAATAATACTTAATCATAGTAAAGGTGCTACTTACGAAAGAAAGATGCATAATAGGATAAAAGATATTCTGTGAAATGTTTTCAGGATACGAACAAACTGTTTAACCTGCTCAATGTCAACGACTTACCAGAGCACTCAGTGTTTTTGACAGATATCTATCCGTTCTGTAGAAAATATTCTTTATCTTACCACATTTCTAGGCGTTAATAAAATATTGTTCAAGTGTAGTCATTTCTTTATCTATCTTGGTGGCTAGCAAAAAATATAGACTTTGTGTTTTATCCTATGTTTGACTTGTCAGCTGGATTTGTCTGCACCGTCGTGAGTAATTTCGTTCCCACTGAAAGTGGAACCCAGTAGCCATTGTTTCAAACGCAAAGGCATTATCCACTAGGCCACTGAGGTACATAAAATGCATGCGATGAATTTCAATAACTGGAACTTAATTATATTCAGTTGTGTACTAAACAAGCGACTACGGTACCAAATTGCTTGATGTTCATGAATCATCTGAGTACTTTGAATACTTTTTGCAGTGGTATATTTACCTTACCTAACATAATGTAGACCTTAACAAAGTTATTTGGTGTCATACAGAGAAGTAACTGCTTGAAACAAAATTTCTGGAAGGCCGCATAACTAAAATGTAACTGAAAAACCCACTGTTTCTAGTGAAGATAATAATTAGTAGATATCTTTTAAAATGAAACCTAACTGGAGTTGACTTCGAGTATTATTCAGAAATTTATATCACACTTTTTCGACTACTTTTCGAACCAAGTGGAGAGAGATAGCTATCCTATTTCAGAGTTTACTTCCTACTTTTCAGCTTCTATAAAATCTGCGGAAGTCGAAACAGTTTCCTGGGGGTGGTAGTTTTGAATATCTTTTGTAAACGAAGGTAAATATTATCTTCGAGATATCAGTGATAAACTAAGTCTTATATCACTCTGTAATGTCTACCATTTATGCTACAACAGTATTCAATCATTCTAGACATTAACTAATTACAGACTTAATATAGGCCTAATTTAATCAGTGAAAGGTAATTTGGGCAGTTTACTCTTTTTGTTAATATATGAATAGAGCAAAATGATTGTTTTGAGACCTCTGGGTTTCCGTATAAACAGATTTTAAGCATTTATCTATCATGGATTGAAAGTAGCTTCATTTTTCGTCACGAATACTTATGACATAAAATGCCTTGCTTTCTAACTTTCGACTCTAAATTATTTATTTCCTTGCTTTACAGTAAACACTAATCACTTTTACTGACAAGTATATGACATAGTGAGGTGTGAAACATGAAGATTTGAAGAAATTGAAGGAAACTGGAAAATAAAAGACAGGTTTTAAGTTGTCTAGAAGGAGATTTTATCCATAGAATTATCTCAAATACCTCGGTGACTAAATTCATACCATTTAAACTGAGGAAATATTATCAGCTAATAGATAATACTAGATGTTGATGATGTGAAGATTTTATCTATTCAGATGAAAAAGGCTAAAACAAAATGTTTTGTACTAATTGAAAGGTGAGTCTGATTTCCTTAAACGTTACACTATCAAACTAATGAGAAATTGCACTAAGGATCTGAAATATTCTTTATTAGAGGGATAAATATATGTTAAAATATTCAGAAGCTGACAAATAAACTATTAAATTCAGTCTTCATAAGCTATCTGCACTTAAATATAGAGTTCAGTTTATTAGTAAAGTTTGGTATTCTGACTAGGACCTGTTCTTGTAAACCTACAGGCTGTTAGAGTAAATTAAATCAATGAACTTATGAGATAGTCGCTCGTTTTTAGTTTGATCGTCGCTAGGCCACACATCTCAAACTAGATCACTGCGACACAAAATTAGGTTTGTTCATAAACGTACTGATTCAGTCGTGTTGTCTCAAGTTTATAAATGCAAGCATAACTACGCATGAAAGTAGCTATGATTTTCTAAAATCTTTCGACTGAAGAAGTTCATGATCTTTGCTTAGTCAACTAGTCTCTTTGAAGCAGATTTCTAGTGGTGCTTGAACGACCCCACATACATTATGCAGACGACAAAATGGCAAAGTATTCCAAGAGCAGTCTACCTATGCTAGGATCAATTTTTAGGTCATATAATAAAAAAATTTAAGCTACTATAATATGCTGAGTTCCTGTTCACATGTGTTGAAGGTGATATGTGGAATTATCTAGAAAAAAGCGTTTCTTCTTGGCTGGGTATCCGTTATTTCATATCTCTGGCATTCCATATACTAAATGACCTTTTGTTTCGATGAAGCTAGAGTCGTTAATTCTGCATGTTTATGAGCCTTTACACATAGAGCACATGAAAAAGTGAACCTTGAAAGCAAAAATGCATAACTTGTAAGTCAGTCTCGTGCTTTTGTTGCATTAAATGACGTGAAGCATAAGTTGCTCTAATACATAAATAATACATGTATTATATTCAATATTCTGAAGAGTATATGTCGAATACATTTGGAAAACGCAAAACATAATTCTTTTCAACAATTCACAAAGGCATCGTAAATGGCTGCAGATATAAACCATGAATTCTTTTCTAGCATCCCGAATGAATCATGCAAGACTGAGTGGAAAACACTCAGTTACATTAGTATTTAGACTAGTAACCTTCCTCGATTTTCGACCTATAATTGGCTACCAGCAATAATCGTTTGAGTACAAAATGTACTCCCATTACAGACATTACTGTAAATTCTAATGAACTCTTTGACGACTTGATGCATTTATACTGGTATTTATACCTGAGAATATGATTTTGTTGATTCGTGGAATTTGAATTTACTTACCAGGTATAGTTTACTTTGGGTTGGGATTTTTATGAATCAATTTGTATGCAAATGGTAGGAAACATTTAAAGAAATAAGCGATTCATGTAGAGCTCTTTGATTTTCTTCAAATGAACATGCTATCCTAATGATTTACTTTCTCCTGAATACATATCATAATAATACCTGGCCACATTTGTCGCTAAGCAAGATGAAATTAGGAATTCTCAATATTATATGGATAGATTTACACTTTTCAACTGCGAAGATATAGCGTTATATTCTCTATTTCCAAAAATAATCGTCTTCTGTTTAATGGTTTTGCGAAACGCAACTATCGGAAATAATTACTAATAAATAGCCTCAGTGGAAAGCAAAATATAAAGCCATTATAGATTTGAATTGCATGAGGAATACTATTATTGATGGCAAATTCAATGAATCACGTCATAATTCAGTTTTTGTTTGCATATGAAGCGAATCAAAAAACATATATACATTCAGCGTGTAGTCCACAAAAAATATTTAATTCTAGTACAAGTGTGCGTTTATTTTGGGTTAAAAAAGACTAATGATGTAATAGAAAATGACCTGATGTGTAGATTTCTCTGCATGTATCCCTAATAATCCAACAGATTATACTATCATTGAAATGAAGCTATAAACCCCACCCTTTCCTGTGACACGGAGCGCCTGTACTTCGTCTAAAGTGACTGCATTCTTAAAAGAAATACTTTTTTCGCTACCAGTTTTGTGTTTTTTAGAATAGCCATGTGGAGCAGACAATTTGCTAACATATTTTGAAGAAAAAATCCCTTTATACCTTTGTTTTTGCTGAAAGTATGTTCGGTTACTTTGTTCTAGCCAAATACTTTTACTAATGAATGGGAATAATAATAATTAAGTGGCATGCATGAAACAGGCTCGAACAAAGTTTTTAGACTGAAATAGTGTTATGACTAAACGTGAAACGAAAACTTGGATCGCAGTGACATCCTAGCCGAGGACCTCAGGCTGACTGGATGATGTTCTACTGAGTGAGCCACAAAATCACACAGCTTATTTGGTAGAACGCGAAGCTAGTTTGATCGAAACTAGCAAATAATGTCCTGCAAATATTTCTATAAAACGGGTAGAATATTAATTAATAAAGCAATGAACATGGAATTTCGGGAGTTAGTTTCATAAACCTTGTTTGTTTGTCGATAAATTTTAATGATTACCAAAGCAAACCATGAGGGTTTACAAGCAAGTTCAGACTTTTATAGCAAACTTTAATACTGACCGTGGCACCATTGATAGTGCCTTTGCGACACTAGAATAATGTAGGAAGTTAGGTTAGAAGAATGAACTACAACTGCATTCTCAGAGTTTTCTCCAAGCAAAGTTTAAATATCTTGAAATAAAGTCTTTGGATGGAATCGCATTGAGCTAGTCTTCTACGTGTTTCATAGTTCACTTTAAAAAATTGATTTTTAAAGTGGAAAATATAGTATACTTTGATTTACACTCCACGATTCTACAAGCAGGCAATTAACAACAAACACAGAAACGCTTCAATAAGTAGAATTTTTTAAATTAAGGCCCGTAAATTTTAAACATTCTCTTGTTCAGAAAAGCTAAAGTGTAAGAGACTGGCAGGAAAAGCAAAGTATATCACTTAAGATCAGTACGCTCAAATAAGCAAGAGAAAGTAATTGAACGAAAATAAATTATACTGAAATACAAAAAAAGTACTCAAGAAAAGCAAATTTAAAAATCTTAAGTAGTTCTGCAAGTCACTATTTACACAATTATAAACAATTTTCAGCTTTGTTACTCAGGCTATCTAATTATTGTTCCTAAACATAGCATTAACTCCAAACAGGCAACCACTACTTTCATGAAAGTTGTTGATTAGCACCAAATGAGTTGATGGACTAGTGCCATAATTTGCTAAGACACCAACTTTCTTCTAAATTAACCCAATTTCGGCTTACATGACACATCATGGTAGATGTTGGCTCAGTTTGAGCATCATGTAATTCTTAGATTTGGTCACTTACCATAAACGTCTCGGTGATTGACTTTTTGGTAGAGTTTGAAATAAGTCAAGATTTATGTTCACTGTAAAGTTTGATTTTATTTCCAACAAATGATCAGTTAATTCTGAGAATGAATTTTAGCTAAGACAGATGATGTATTACATGATCGTATTTTAGGAGCTTTCCTATAGCTTTATGTAAGTAGTTCAACTTGACGATGTAAAGGTGTTGGTACGCCTGAAATATTTAGATTTAAACTGTTATTTTGAAGGCCTGTAAACAGAAAAAGTGTTTAACCATTGCTGTATTGATCAATGATTCTACTATTTTGGTTATTTTTGAGGGAAACCTTCAAGTGGAAAAAAGTTTCCCTTCTAAACAAGAAACCACATTCAGTGCAAATGTTTTATATAAGGAAAGCTTGTGGTATTTTACAAGTTATATTGACTTTTTACTGCCAAAAGACCGAAATTGGACTTGTTACTGATAAGTAATTTTATGTTACTTGATTGAAGGGAAGTCGCATAAGTGAAATTAAGATTTCTAATAAGCTTTTCCAATGGTTCATTTTAAGGGATTACATCCATCTTTCTCCCAGTTATCATCAAATGAGTTAGAACACGCATTGAGAAACACTCATGGTAAAATCAGCCTTTGAAACAGATTATCATGGGCCAGATAGAACAGTTAAACAATTGGGTTCAACACATCTGGCACTGAGCTTTGTCTTACAAACCTGGAGTTTTTCCAACTTCCTTTATTCTCTTTTCATTCAGATACATTTATTTGCTGTCACTTTGTCCAATAACATGCTGAAGAGTATCTCTTAACACATGCCTACACAGATTGGAATTTTACATTATTTCTTCTGTAAAACCATGTAGTACATACAACTTTAGTCAATGAAAGGTAGTTTCGTTAGTTGCTCCATGGTAGTTCTGGATTATACCGAACGGCTTAAGTCTGTACTAGATTTTGTCACAGCAAACAATTTACTAAGCAGCGTCGTGTTTAGCACTGTTTGTTGTGAGGGCTCATGTAATAAGATATCAGGTCTGGATTCAATGTATTCAGTAATACGAGTAACGAAACAACTTGTGTACAGAAACAGTGTTAGTGACTGAGTAATACACATACATAGTTCTATGTGTCCTAAGAAAGTAAGATACAAGAGTTGTTTGATTTTGTAAAACAAATCACTTCTCTAGGCAGCTTAGTCAGTTGCTTAAATACTCAGAACCAAAAAGAGAAGTAAATGGTAAGAAACAAAAATGCCCAGACAGAAAATTACTAAACACGGTTTTGATAAACAAAAAGTAACTGACCACATCTGTAGTTATCTGAGTGAAAATATCATCGAAGTCAAAAGTTATTTGCCTTTCCATTTATTCAGAACTACCAGCAAGCTAAGTTCACCAAGTAGACGACAGTTTTGTTGCGTGACTACTTTTAAGGCCAAACCGGGGTCTTTGCTCAGTGAGGCGTAACACTTGAAAGTGGAAGCAGCGTCTTAATGAACATTCCTCAAGGTATGGGATACATCAGTAAAATTACAGCGAGGAGAAAGACGAGCAATTAATTCAATAAATGATTAATTTCAGAAGATAGACATAAAACGGTAAATTGAAAATTTATTTGAATAACTAAAACAGAGGGTTTCGTTTCTCAAGAAATTAGAAATAACAGTTTACCAAAGAAAATGTCACCTTTTGTACCTGTCTTAAAGGCGAAAACGTCCAAAGTTTGATAGAATACATATAAAGATATTGAAGATAAAATTTTTGCGAGAAACACTTGACTAACAGTCTGCAACATACCATGCTTATTTCGTGCGATTTCGTGCGTGAATTCATTAACTAGGACCAATTTTTTCCCATATGACTTTTCTGTGATCAAGTTTGCAAGTAAAGTATAATCCTGTGGACTAACTTGAAAACTTCCGCGCATACACAGATTGCATATTAAAAAGCGACAGAGTATTTAGATTGGATTAATTATGTACCCCAGATTTTTCAAAAGATATGCACATTTAAAAGTATTCAAGTGAAGAAGGTAAGCGCATGGAGACATTTCAAAAGGAGTGACAGTCTCACCAGTCAACGTATTCGCCTAGTGACAAAAGCTAAAATACAATGGTTCAAAATAAGGCTCAGTTTACGTTGACAGAACAAGTATTTGAGTTTATCTTTCTGATATGAGATCAAACTGATGCATAAAGCACATATTAGCGAATCGAGAGTGGAATCAGTGGTGTTTTAGGTGTATGATGAACCATTTTGCACATAGCAGTGATTTATTATAAGCAGAAGTCAGAATGCGACACAGTATACCATTAACAAGAAATAAATGTCACAGTTAACGCAAAGCTGGTGTCTATTACCTTGGGTATTAAAAAGACAATAAATGAACTCAGTTTGTGAGACTCCGTAACCAATAACCATTCGTAGAATGTATGATTATTACGAATATTACTTGTCCTTGTGTTCCTAGTGTGATATACGGCTTCAGTAGAATGCCTCCATTCCACTCTCTTCTCTCCAGTCTTTTCAACTTGGCTCCACCACTGCCAACAACCTTTCATTTCTTCCTCACACCATTTCCTCCATGTCAACCTAGTCGCGAACACCCAACTCGTCGTCTCCCCTTTGAACTCCACTCGACGGCTTGGCGTGACACGTGATCTCCTCAATCGGTCTACTCAGTGTATGCCCAATCCAATCCATCTCCACATTCTTCTGTATATTTGCTGGGTGATAGGTTCTTGGTTGGTTCGTTGCCAGCCAGCCAGCCAGTCACTTGAAGTCCTGTCTTCTCTGCCCTGCCTCTTGTGTCGACCTGTTGGATTTTGTCTGCAGATCTTCAAATTTCTGTGACATTAGACAAATCATCAGCGATGAAATCCAAATCTAGGATCTTTTCCCCGGTTCAGCTAGAGTATCTCCCTCTTCTTGCTCCTCACGGTTTACTGCATGATCCAATTCACCACAATCAGGAAAATGATGGGTGATAGTAGGTGGCAACTTTGTCTTACTCTTGTCTTCACTTCAAAGGCACCACTGAGCTTTCCATTGTGAATCACTTGGCATGTAGCATCATGCAGAATGAGGTTGAAAAAGGTTTGTGGCACTAAAACCGTAGTGTTGAAACAACTGACAAATTACTTAGCATGCGTGATCCGTATACTTAAATGAGATAATGAAGAATAATATGAAGCAAATGGTTTATTTAATATCCTTCATTTAAAATGTGAAAATTATGAACGATAGAATGAATAATTTATAACGACGATTTTTTATCTTTCACCTAGAACTAGGATATTTTAAGCGAAGTTGTGAGCCAGATTAATTTTATGTGTCATACCCATAAACAAACATCCAACCGGTAAAAATCATACAGTTTTCGGTTATTTTTACTAGAAAACAGGTGTTCAGATAAACATTAGGCTATTATCTGGGATATCTTTCCACCTGTCTCATCCGAATAAATGAATTGTTTGCTCACAAGAAAATAGTTTTTCTTTTCTCTGAAGTTTCCGTACACTTCAATACGGCGTTATAGTTACATTAGTTCAGTTAAGCACAAAAGCTAGTTTTAAGACAGTAATTTTACGACTTAGCGAACTTTTATAAAACTATTTAACTTATCAATAATATAGAGGCTTTTGAGAAATTATTTTAGTAACTCACACGTTTGTTTCTGTGAAATATTTGCTTCATGTATGCTTTCAATATAATAATTTTATAGCGCAAATGCAACTTTACAACGTTGTTCATTTCTACATCGGGCTATATGGGTTGGCTTTATTTCTGTGTCTTCTCGGGTTTTATTTGCCCTAAGTGAAAAAGCGTGGAAATGGTATACCAGACGTGTGAGAATTCTTAGTTCATTGCAACAATCCACAGCCACACCATCCAGTTCAACTGCTGATAAGTCAACTGGTGAAAAAAACGAAATTGAAATAGTTAACAAAGAAGTGGATAAAATCAGCGATACTGAAGTTATTGAGATCTGGAAAGGTAGGTTAATTTCCTATTTAAGTTTTTAAGAAGTATTATTTTCTTCTAACTTTCAATCTTAACCGTGATATACTACACTGCTGCACAATAAAACAATATCAAGTATTGATGGATGATTAATCAAACTTTACATAAAAGACTGGGAAAAGCTATTTATTCATACCCGATAGCTGTTTAATAGTACTTTTCGTTTGGACTACAACTTGTCAGAACTTCGTTTACAAAGGTTAAACCTGAGGAAACGTTAAAGAAAACGTATTTGGTGAACTGATAAGTGGATTTTCAACCTTGGGATAAGAACCTGAATAAAAAAGTTAACAGGAACTTTCAGTGATACATAATTTTCTTTAGAAGAAGTTATATGGTCATTTTATTCCACAAAAGTCTATGTTGATCGTTGTTGGACTTTCATTCCGTTGATCCTTTTGTAAACTGATGGTAACTCTATGGGAGAATGTCTGATTCCGAGACTAAGTCTTCGACTACAACTACTCAAAGTTCATAGTGTGTTCCAGCCTTTAAGATGATTCAAAAACAAGGTAATGCATCTGTTAAGGTAACTCAAAGACAGCTTATGTATTCATTAGATTCCTGATTGCAAGTTAAGTTTTTCAGGACCATCGTCTCAATGTAAAATTTTCGAATAAGCGATAACTATAGAATTTTCTTACATTCTGCAAAACGTTATTGAAAAATATTCAACTCTTAATTAACTATGTTTAGTTATTATTATTTATTTTTCCCTTGGGTTCCTCCATTCCACTCTCTTCTCTCCAGTCTTTTCAACTTGGCTCCACCACTGCCAACAACCTTTCATTTCTTCCTCACACCATTTCCTCCATGTCAACCTAGTCGCGAACACCCAACTCGTCGTCTCCCCTTTGAACTCCACTCGACGGCTTGGCGTGACACGTGATCTCCTCAATCGGTCTACTCAGTGTATGCCCAATCCAATCCATCTCCACATTCTTCTGTATATTTGCTGGGTGATAGGTTCTTGGTTGGTTCGTTGCCAGCCAGCCAGAGCTCTTTGTTGCTTATTGTTAGGTATTCTGGCAATCTGATCTGATCTTCAGTATTGAGTGAGCGAAGGTGGCAGCTGTTGATGAATGTCTGTAGTTTGTTGGAAGTGCTTTCGTGACGCGCCAAGTTTCTGAACCATATGGCAGCAGTCTTGACATCGGTGTTGAAAATCTGGATCTTATTGTTTGTGCTGAGTGCAGTAGATTATATTTAGTTATTTAGACTCAAGTAATTCTATTTGACTGTGTTTTGTGTATACTGTTTTGAGCGAAATACACGAGGTCAGTAAAATTCACCTCTGTTATTCAAAACAAGCGAACTTTGATACCTTTAATGCTGTTAACAGATACGAGGATTTTAAATGTGTGATTGAATGGATAACGCCTCTGTGTTTGGCAGGATAGATGGTAGACGCAAATCCAGTTGATTACATCAACGTAAACATCGTAAACAAAAGCTGATGAAGGTAAAATAGTAGGATCAGAGAGTTTTGAATCTGTTTTTAGCCTTATGAAATATTACTGATGAAACTGTGTGCGTAAATGACCGCTGGATTTTCATTTTTGACACAAAATTACCCATGAAAACTACATATTTAAGCATAACAAAAGTATTCGAAAATTTGTGAAAGTAATAAGTAGGAAGAATAAAAATTCACTATCACTTTGTTAATAGAGATGCTGTCATGTGTCAAATGTGGATATTACGATCCTAATCTGAATTCGTTTCACCTGTAAAAGAAAGTAGTTGGAATCCAGTTATTTGCTGTGTAGTACTCCGGTCTGCTTGCGAATTTGTAGATCCATTGTTCTGACCTCTAAGATGGGCTTTTACATTAAGATTTCTCTGGCTTTAAAAAATTGCTGAACATCTTTTTCATTGCCTAGTTCAATAAATAGAAGTAGTATTTCGGAGATGAATATTTAGGACTATTATTCTCTCCAGCTACACTGCATGACTTTGTGCTATTGCGTGCATAGCTACAGTTGAATTCCTCTGTAGATTGAGTATATTAGTTGACTATTGGTCCTAAACGCCGATATGGTTAAGGGGAGAGAGAGAGTTTGATCACTGAATCTCTGCTCCTCGAATCACTGGTGAACATGTGTGATAGGAATGATTCAATAATGATTTCAGATAAACGAAAAACCTCAGTACCAATTAAATTAAAGAATTTAAAGTAGTAGAACTGACAAACCTAGGTCACGAAGTTGTGTAACCATTTAAATATGAACATGGGTCATAAAATGTCCTTCAAAATTTATCCAGTAAATAATACTCTATCACTGTATGCAATATCAAGTAGACGTATGCAACATTGATCCATATCCTAACACAATGTCGAACTTTATTGATTACATGAATTAATAGCCTCTGAAATTTCACACGTAAGATGCACACTGAGCTTTAGCGAAATATGACTTCTACCTACACTACTGTCATGTACTCACGAAAATCATATACTCTGTTTACTTGGGATTTGAAATGCAGGAATTTTTAAAAAATGAGGATCCTTCAATTTGCGAAAGAAACTCAGAAAAGCCTGAAGGTACCAGTAATTAAGAGATTTAGTCGTTCGTCTAAGTAAAGGAATATACCTCTCATCTAAAAGACGTTGAAACCAGTGGTTATCAATACTTAGTCCAAAAAACTTGAGGTGAAAATTTACTCTTAATTTTGTGTACTGAAACCTGAGGAACACATGCTATAATTCTACCTAAAATTTATAAGTATTGGATTTGGTTGACCAAACTTGAAGCAAAAAACAATCACAAGGAAACTAATTAGAATGTATGTTTTCTAAAAAAGTATCTAATATCTATATTAATCGTTTTTGTATGCAAAGCTTACTTGCTGGCTTCATAAAATTACTCATGTTATAATCAAAAGTAGTAAAATTGTTTCTTTCGAAGGAATAATTAGCTGGCTGTCGGTCGACTGTTCGTAGTATTAAGTAGTAAGCTTAGTTGGTGTTGCCAGCTGTTCGAATCGGCTGACAGTCAGTGGTACATTTTTCTGTGACATTTAGATGGATCTAGCAAATAAACTGTGATAAAGTGAGTGATTAATTTACTTCAGAATTCAAAAAGAAAAATTTATTTTTGACGAATCATTTTCATCAGATGTAGAGTCATACTTATAGTATTAATGAACAAGCTATTGACTAGTGGATAAACATTAGGTCATGAAAACAGAATATTTTAGGATGAAATAATGGGTAGATTTTAAAGTTAAAAAGGGATTGGGTAATCAAAGTGGATTAAAGTGATGACTAATATATTAAAAACGAACAGGTCAAAAATAGTAATTCTCATTATAATAAATAATCTGAGTAAAGTATCATCAAAATTCTAATGAGCGATAGGGAACTAGCGTGCTAAGATGTAGGGAAGTAAACCACAAAACAAGAATAAAAAGTAATAAAAGTCGGTCAGTAAGAGTAAGATGAATATTGAAGCAGTAAAGAAATTCAAGAAAGCCTAGTGACCATGGCAAAATAACAGAACAGACATACTTCTTCTGTACTCGGAACTCAAGCTTTGAATGCTGGATTCCCAAAGCCTTTGCTAACATAATTCCCGAAATCAGTACTCATTTCGAGAAGTTTAGCTCGACTTTGGATACGATTTTAAAAGAAAACTGTGGAGAGACGACGTAACCAGAGCTGACTGAATAGTCGGAGATGGAACTGTTTCTTGAATTGTCTTCTCTTCTGCTTCAGAATCCATGAACATCCCAACCATTGGATCTTCATATTCACAGCTGTTTGATATTTTCATAAGACCTTGGTGGAGTATATCTGTCAAGAATTTTCAATATAAATATGCATTCATTAAATCATAATTTTTTGTTTATTTCAAGATTTCATTGAAACATCACAATCTTATTGAATGGAAAACTAAGTTAATATCGACAGTATCCTATATTACTAGTGCACAACAAACATCTGTTGCCAAAACGAAGTATGACTTTCTTTTGGCACTGAAGTACTACTGTGAAAACATATAAGCAAAACTAAGTAGCAGTAGCATTTCCTTAAATTTCGCTTTCGTGTTTTATTTGAAACCTTTTTGCCCAAACAATCCGTTTAAGTACATAAGCAACAAAATGGCAATTCTACTTTAATTTCTCTACTCGAATAGGCGTAGGTGGCTAAAGTGTATGACTGTGTAGAGCAAATTTGACCTATAAATCAAAGTTGTCACAGTGTGATTATAAATGCCGATTAGTGATAGAAGCCGATGAGCATGGTGCTCGTGATAGTAACGAGTATTTCACCTCTTGGAATTCAGCATTTCCAAAGTAAGACGTTGACTACATACTCTACCGAGCATGGCTGACTATGAAATTTAAAATGCCAATTCCTTGTATAAGCGTCCGGTCAAAAAACATCATGTTTCTAGTGCATAGACCAAACAAGTTTCTGAACCATATGGCAGTACTGACTTAACATTGTTGTTGAAAATCCGGATCTTGTTCACGCTTTATGCTGAGTGCAGTGTAGTACAGCAGGTCTCCACACTGATTTCAGATTAATGAAGGAAGGCCTGTCTTGCCCTCTTTCCGATCCTGGCTGGTTTCGACGTCCTCATATGTGCTTGTGCCACCTGTAGTTGAAACGATGCTGCCTAAATAGGTAGGTTTCTCCTGTTGTTGGTGATTGGTGCTCGTCATCGTTGTTGTTCATGCTGTTGTTGTTAGTTGGGTAACTTCATCACCTCTGTCTTCTCTACGGTCACTTGAAGTCCCATCTTCGCTGCCCTGCCTCTTTGTCAACTTGTTGGTTTTCGCCTTTAGATCTTCCAGTCTATGCCACAAGACATTAGAAATAAATCATCATCAGGGAATCCAAATCTTCTAGGGTCTTTTCATCATCATCAAATAAGAAAATCGAATAAGGGGTCTCATTCTGCACGAAGTTCAGGTTATACACATATTAAAAAATTCAAAAGTTTATCTTATAGGAGACTCGCACTCTTAGAATTCCATAATTAGATTTAAGTCATACATTCTAAGCATAGAAGCATCATTTTCTAACCATATTTTCTGGTGTCTGGAAAACAAAACTTCACTTCATTCATTAAATTAGAGCACAACTATTCTATAGATTAGAGTGACACAATCTGAAAAATGGAATTATGTGTGGATAACGCCTGGAAATCAAAAGTGAGTCATCTCGGCAATGCTATTTTGACCACTTTTTCCTTTCGCATACGGAGACCGGGTTTCAATAATTTACTAGCAGCGGAAAAAGACATCAACACGTAGTCCTCAATATGCTGATTATTCCCAAGGTCAGAGCGATTCAAATTATGCTTCTTGTACGTAATAATCCCCCAAAGTTTGTAATGAAGAGCCTTACTTCGCTTTTAGGAATAAACATTTAGGACAGCACTGGATAACACTATGGTAAAGCTGTGAGGGCCCGTTTTGTTCAACTTGATTGTCACTTCTATAGACATTTTTATATAAATATCTAGCAGGTCGGAGGGAATGTCACATTTACAACACACGTAAACATATAATACTACAGTTGGCATGCCAAACTTTCCAGACAGCTAAAAATCACATCTTGTAATATTGCAAATGGCAAATGCGTCGTCAAACAGATTATAATAAATCTCGGTTTCCTATTCTATTAAATTTTTCTGACAGTGAGTCGTGATGTACAGAGTCTAGCAGCAGACCAAAGTAACCTTGTCAGTTTACTATTTCAAAACTATTACTATCCGAAGAAGAAGTGGTTACTTTATATCTTTCTGGTTAAAAGAGAGAGAGAGAGTCAGTCTATAGGTGTATGATAACGACTGGATTATTTGCATGAATGCTCACGAATAGTGGAAAAAGCACCATAGAGTGTGTCTAGTTTATCCAAAACATTAAACCGATTGAGCTTATTCAAGCAGTGAAACATTTGATTCACTGAGCTGACAACTTTCAGTTTCTCCTTTCCGACTTTTATGCCGACGGGTAAGACAGTGCATAAAAAGTTGAATTTATCACTTGTTGTACTATGATACCCATCGTTATTATGATACAAAGTAAACAGTGGCATTCACAAGATATTATGGTTGTCATGTATTCAGATGAGAATATGGTAAAACTCAACTGACACCTGAGAATCACAGCAAGAAACCCCTTTAAGCTAACATTTGTATAAGCTTTATAATATTGGCTTGAAGTAAGTGATCGCCATTAAAGTCCAGGATTCACACTTAGTTCGATTAGGGAAAAATAGGAAAAATAGAGCCGCATCCTCACTGATGATAGCATTCCAAATGAGTGCTGAACCCATGACCGGCTTTTTCAAAAGCTAGATTGTCGTATGATGAGCTAAATAAATCATGAGAACCAACTGTTTTTCCAATATTCGAACAGAGACAAATCATCTGGTTCCGTTTCATAATTACCAGTGGAAACTAAATGTACCAATAAATTATCACCAATATGTTCAAAAAACGTTGGACACATCAAAGTGAAGCTTAATATTTGCCTCATATTCCGTGGTCATTATTGAGAAAACATAATGCACATTCGACATCATTTGCTGCTACCGACTTTTAAAGCTTTTACCAAGTTTAAAATTACAACATAAATAAAAAACATTCTTGTCTGATGCAGACTTAAATTACATTGACAAGAGGTCATGACTTTGAATCCTTAGAAATGTTTTGAACAGTTGTTCAGGCGTTTTTGGGACACATAAGTTAAGGGTATGTCAACCAGCAAAGTCAAAATAATATGGAGACGTTTAGAATTCGTATACATATATATATATATATATATATATATATATATATATATATATATTGCTGCGAGCGTAACGCTAAAAATATGTCAAGCAGGGAAATGATTATGTTCTCAACATGCTTAACCCTGGTCAAGCGAGAATATGCCCAGTTTGCGTGTTATTCTAAATTCGGTTTCAAATCATTTTGATCACTTGGAAAATATAACCCTGTTATTCTGTCTAAACCATTCAGTTTTCACAGTTTAAATTTTAACCCCATTGGATGCTGTTAGTTTTGTCAGAATCTTTTTAATATTTATAAAAGGTCTTACCTTAAGTGATTTCGGCTGCTGGTAGTTTAAACTTAATCATATTTTCCCTACATATAATCTTTTTATCAAGAAACGACTTACACAAAACTGAATGAATCAGATTGCAAAGAAACATATGAGAAGATGAAGGTGGTTATAAATAGAAAAACTATGGAAGAAACCAAAGCAAATGACGACAAATCTATCACCGATGCATTCTCGAAGTCATGGTCCGAACGTAGACAGGAGCGACGTAAACGCTATAAGGAGAAAAAGTCCGGACATCACCGTCACTTGGTCATTTCTCAGTTAATTCTTCGATTGATGAATATGAGACTCTTACAGCAAATGATACTGGTACACTTCTTGACGATTCGGACGGAACGCTAACAATAGTTATAATGCTAATGGTTCAACAGTGTCTGATAGCAGTGATAATCAACCAGATTATTATATCCTCGATACTCATAATATGTGTGGACAGAAAAATCCAATACAGGTTACAAACTTAGATGATATTGATGATAAAGAGATCGCTGTTTCAATGGATTACAGTGACTCATTAGATGTGAGTAATATTTCTTTATGTATATTGTCTCAGTTATTTATCTGTTAGCGAAACTTGTCAATGTTTACTTAGATAGTTGATTACACTTATGTACACATTGATGTTAATTGTTTGAACTCGTTGGATCTATTTCATCCCCTTTGTCCATACATTTCTGATTATTTAATTTTATGCACAACTGATATTATCTGAATTGCCACTAAAAAATGAAGCACTAAAAAAAATATTGTTGTCAGTGTCACGCTGATTAGAATCAGATTCTTTCATTACAAATTGTAAATTTAGGAGTGCTGCTACGTCAACTAGATTTCTGTGGGTTTCTATTGATCGAAAAGAGACGGAAAACCACTAACACTTGTATTTGAAATTCTTCAAATATTAACGTGAACTTTAAAATTTAACCAACATTGTATTGAATTTATACTCCTATTGAAGTATACAGTAGACAGTCGAACTGTGGCTTACTGGTTTAGGAAGACGACTTTCAACTAATGGTTCACGGGTTTGAACATCATTCCACTACCGAAGTTTGGAAAGCAGTATAGTATCATTAGCTCTCACACATTATATGTGACATATTGCTTACTGAACGAATATGCGAAATGTTGTTGAGTGGATTTTGGTTCTATGGAATAGCCACTGAAAAGTCTCTTTCTCCTTTTCTTCTGTATCTTGGTTAAGTTGCTTGAAGTGGGTAATGTATAACAGACCTACACCTAAGTTATTCCGAAAGTGTTTACACTTTATACGTAGTTATCAACAGAAGTAGCTTACCATATTCCACATCATTTGTAGGTTGGAGTTGCTTAAGAACTCGAAAAGTCAATCAATCACCATCTTACAGGTCAACCATTAGAGTGTAGAGGTAATACTTCAGTTATAATTAGGCCATAAATGAAGCATTTGACTTCTAAATACTTCCACAAATTATAGCGTTTCACTTAGAGTAAGAGGAAACAAAATCACGGGTTATTCCCATAACAAGCTTTTTTAATCATCTACAATGTTTGGATGAAAATAATATTCTTTGCATTCAAAATTAATCCTTATTAAAAACAATATTATGTTCACATGAGGCTTTTATATAGTCATAGTGTCGTGTTCACAGAATGAATAATCTGCACGTAATCTTTAATCCGTTTCATTGTTCCGCTTCCCATACGTATTTCGAGTAAAATATTTATCCATGAATCTACTACTGTTACCATAACTACCAATAGCTCATTTTACTGACCTAAGCCATCCCGTTCTGTGATTAAAGCTTAAGTAATTCATATAAAGTAATTTTCAAAAGGAAAGAATGTTACTAAGATACCACTTTTCAATTTAAATGTTAATCGTGATTAGAAACCTGAAATATATGCAGATAACTTATTGTAACCCTATTCATGATCAGTTTCCTCAAAGGGTAAGCTTGAGTCTGAACAGTGTAACTAATACTGGTAGGCTCAGTTGTAAACATGCAAAAAAGATGCCTTATTTGAGAGTTATATCGATTTGGCTAGATGGTAGCCTAGATTGGTGTGTGGTGTACAACCACCTTTGCACTCGGTACCATACTTTGAAAAGTCTTTTAGCGTAGTTAATTTACTTCCTGTCTGATGTGTAATTTACTAGCAGATTTTGTATACTAAGAGTTAATCACGACACAAGTATATACGTATGTGTTAGTATTCTGTGTGATACTGTGTGGCGAGAAAATTTAAATGACAAGCACTTATTCTTCTCAACTGCAACAAGCGTTTTACAGAGCAGCCTCTCTAATCGAATTTATATTTCAAAAAGGAAGAAACGGTAATTTTCCGGTGTTCATGATAAACATTTTGTCACCTTCATAAGTGTTCCACACGAAGGAGGATTCCAATAACAAACCCTAGATAGGAAAAACTAATGACGAGTTTTAAAAACACGAAGTTATGTTATTCACTGAGAATAGTTTGAAAATTATCATTTTGTACGTTTCTACACTCAGAATCTGTGTAATGCTTTGATGCTTATGTATAAATTCTATGTGGTTGCCGTGTTTATTATATTTAGGAGAAATTTACGTTACAGATCATTATATTCTGACGTAAGGCAAATAACATAACTGAGGTTGTCCATAAACTTTGGCATTATTTGCCATTTATCCACTGCTGTAAAACTCATGAAATTGATATTGCTATTAACTAGGTTGTTGTTTATGTTCTAGAAGTGTGCTTTTCAGAATGAAAGCACACAGAAATTTTTTGACTAGAAATTCTTGAATATTAAATTTTATGAGCTCTCATTCTAAGTAAGGATCTTTTAGGGCAATAAACAGATGCGTAATGAACTTTTAAAAGTCAAATGTTTTATTAAATATAGTTGAACGTTTAAACAGGATGTAAACTTCTTCAGCACCCAGAAGTTTCTGAATCCTAGGAGTGACCAAAAATTTATACAGGTTAAGCAGTAGTTTCATCTTTGCATTTGGTCTATCTAAATGTTTGGTTTCTTGATCCTAAAGTGCGTATAGTTTAATATTCATAGATAAGCTCAGATAATGCAATTAAAGCTAGATTAACTGAGATGTCTGAAGACGTTCCAATTTTGAAATTTACGGGGTAAAAATGTGTATAGACAAGCTGTGTATTTCGTCATTTCATCCAATGCTTTGTCCTAATAAAATCTTCGTTATTTTCATAAAGTTATAAGGGGTATTTAAAACTCATCTGCAGATGCATTTCCTCAAATTTATTCTTCTTAAATGAATATTAATGCATAAAAATTGGTTCTAAATTCATAGCATTGAAGAAATCTTGTGATCAAGCTAGTATGGCTTCCACTTAACTAAGAGATTTGATGCTGCTATAGACTGTACTTTAGTGTAAGGTCATCAATAATTGTACTTATGTTTCATGCCTGTTGGCATTGCAAGGTAACGCTTCACTGTAACCACAAGGAAACTTTATTGGCTGTACAATCAGCCTGTTTGATTAATCCATTCCTAAAGACGGTAATTTAGGCTCTAAGTTGTTCACTAGTTAGATTTTCGACCTGAGATTTGTGTAGAATATGGATTCTAGCGTACGAAGATACTGTATTTTACTGTTGGCTGCAGATACACCATCCCGATAAAGTTTAGTCAGCACCAGGTTTGATTTCATGGCTTGCTGTCAATTGCCTAGAAGCTTATTACGCTGAATTTGTAATCTACATGGTAGTCAAATCACCTGTGCTAACCGAAATTAGTTTGTAGTGTTTTTTAATTTCTGATAAGCTCTGATCGATGAAAAGTGCAGTCTTGGGATTTAATCCATTGATTTCAACATTAAAACACGAGTATAGTATTTCAGGATCTGAGATGTGTTTTTTCGTTCTTCACACTCAAAGTAAATTGACAGTAGTTATTTTTCCAAAGAAATAAATTTTACTGGTGTTATTTCTTTACACTGGATCAGTTCGTTTTACAACTTTGATTTTTCTCGCAATTACTACCACATGAGTTTATCGCTTTAAAAGACTGACGATATAGTTGTAGCTGCTTGTCTACTTGACTAGTTCTAGCCAGGAGAAGAATAAGCAAGTGCCAAGCAGATTAATAATAAATCTATACAACTTACCAGATTTTCAATGAAAAAAACAGTGGAGCATTTTAAACAAGCAAGGATTTTACTTCTGTTAAATGCAAACACCTGTACTTTAGATTGTAACCAGACACTTCAGTTCCCTAGATTAATGTAGCTATATAAACAAAAATATATACATATGTGATAGCAAACATATATTTAAAATTCTACAGACTTACGTGATAAAAATTGCTACGGGTCACTGTTTCCCTTAAAAATTTCAACTGAATAGGTTTTCATCAACTACTCAGTAGCCGTTCATCTCACGATGAACTGTTAAAAGCTTCTGCAGAAGGACTCAAACATTTTGACCATTAAAATCGTGTATGAGAATGTAACTCACCGGCAGTATCTTCCTCTATCTACAACATGAATTGGTGTAGGTTGAAAAATGTAAACCAGTATTGTACAAGTTAGAGGCTGAATGATGGGATGGTAGCTATAGGATTTCTGGACTCGCGTTCGATATTGTAGGAGATCACATTTGCATAGCGCTAAGGATTTTCAGAAAAAGACCACACAGTTCTGCTATTTTCGACTTTCTTCAGTCGGCAGGAACTTGAAGTCAACAAATTAAGTAATATATTAAAGGATTATTTGCCGATAAATGTTAGTAATAATTGAAAGCAAATATTAAATAGACTCATATGCATTTTCAGAAACATGCATGGTCCAACAAACGATCCTAAAATTTCATAGGATTAAGAATATTATATTTTGTCCTGAATAAGATAAATCTGCATTACCGAGGACATGAATCAACTTACTGGGATACATATAGTCACCTACCAATAAGTGCTTAATGATAGCTACAGCCTACAACGCACACAGAAATCATGACATGTATGATGCTTTGAATATTCCACTTAATTTACATAGTTCAATACAACCTTATTTTTGACTGATACTTTATAAAATAGGATTAAATATAACACAAGGTCAATCAGTCAAAATGCTTTTTGAATAGTATTTCGAAATAATACTTCAAGTATGTTGATAAACCTATGATAGTACGTGACTAAGGGAATTAGTATTCCCTAAGATTAATCAATGCAAACAAGAATGAAATTTGAATTTACTATTTTCGACCAATTATATACAATACTAAAACACTGAATGAAGAAGCTCACAACCCCCAATCACATGGTCCAGCATCTGTAAACTAACGGATGACAGAAAAATCTTTTCGGTACGTATCGCTATGCTAGTTTGGCACTTTCCAGTTAAACAAGATTTAGAAAATAACTATGGGTTTTAAGACTGATCACGTTTTTACTTCCTCCGATAATGCACAGCAGTCCTTATGATTACTCTTCTCAGATGTTGGAAACTTCATCAACATTTTTAAAAGCGTGCATATTTATATGGATCACAAATTGAACATAAATCTTACATTAGTGTTTTTATAGTAATGCTGACATTCGCAATAAAGCTGCATTATATTTACTGATTTGCTTCTTCCTAATGGCTTATAAAATCACAAGTCATGTGTAAATATGCGCTTAAGTGTTTGCCGTAATTGCAGAACGGTTTATTCACTGTATGCACTTGTAATTCATATAAAAGTTTTACTTAAATACTTAAAAACTAAGGCGAATTATTCAAAGATTTCTTTACTGCTCATATGGTGCTGTACTATGCGATTGCACTATGTCTGTCGTTCAGAAAGTAATTCATAATCACCCTTATCATGTACTGTCATATTCTCCTAAATAATTGATTCACTTATCTCGAAACATGTGCGAATAGCAATTTTAGTAGGCCGATTCTCGATAAATCACAGTTCCAGAAAAGATTCCATTTGACTCAAAGTAATTGAGTGAAGGAAATTTCCCTTCCAGCGAATTATTTTCAGAAGCTGTACAACCATATTTGCAGCAATAATAAACAAACATGTCAATTTCTAGGTAGTGTGTAAAAATGAGTCCATCAGAAGGGAACGTTCAAAGAGGAAGTGTGTGATCCTTTCTAAAGTTAGAAAGAGATTGCATGACCATAGGATGTACAGTAAAACTATACAGTCAATTACAGTGATGACGTATAAGTTAAAAATAATAGTACTAATAATAATTCTTATTCGCAGAGTGAGAATTTTGGTGGGGAACTGGAACTAGCACATACAGACGTCGGAAAGCAAGCATAAGGTATAGACAAAAAAAATAATCAGTCAACAAAGGTAATTGAAGCAACGAATACAAATAAAGGAAAATTATGAGTATTGTTAAATAAGAGATTTGATATGCCTTTACTACACATACACCTCTTGCTTAAGTTGTCCGATTACTTACGCCTGTGCCTTATATAAGTAATAAATTCGCATTCCTTTGGAGTCATTCGGCTTGATTTTGTGGTCGGTTTTGAAAAAAGACTGTTAAGAGGTGATATAAGCAAACGGTCCAGGATGGAATTATTGCTTCACTTTCTCTTTTGTTTTGGCAGCTATGGAGGATAATGCTCAGAGGTGTGTTTAGCAGGTTGCACTTCATGCAGCTTACATAGACAGGCCCATAAAAGCAAGTAGGCCAATAGACACATGAATGTGGCCGTAATACCTCTTTAAATCGATTTTTAACTGGACAAGGTGGTTTGCTGTTCAACAGCATAGAATGTTTTTGATTACCCCAGGAAACAGACTCTTCAGTAGTACTGCTGCGCTGCCCATTTTGAAATCACTATTTCTAAGTAAGATGTTAGGAACAGTGAGAACTTACTCTGGTCACTGTATTCGTGTCATGTTTCTTCTTCGAATCTTCAGGTGTAGAGGTTCTGAAGTATTTTTTTAAAATATTCCATCTCTTCGTCTCCCGTTCCTTCTGTTCAGATTCTTCTCCTTGTTCCACAAAGCAAATGAATTAGCTTTCTTTTTTGACTCAGTAGTACCCGACTTTGGGAATGAGTGTATTGTCTATTTCAAGCTAGTTTTCCATAGATTGATGTTTTCAGAGAGTAAGCAGGTGTTCTCTCCAACAACATATCAGATGAATCCACTGGATTATATCTACTAATTCAGATTTATCAATCCTTGAGGATTTTCAGTCACCCTCTTAGTAACTGCGGGGTACCACACATCCGATAGTGAACGGAGAGGAACGTCCTTCTTGTATACAGTCAGGGGGGTTAAGTTCATTGGATCATATCCAGATCGGTCAAATCACTATTAATGATTAACTGGTTTTATCTTTTCCAGGATTTCAACCAATTCCTGTCCAGTTTCTAAAACTACTTTATGATTTTTAATCTGTTAGTCATCATCGTAATCAACTACATAGTTTCTCTAAATACACTGTGATTATGAAATTGCTTTCTGACTCTGGAAACAACTTAGTAGTTCCTCCTAAAAAATTCCGTTCTGATGACCTATGCTGACTTAATATGATGGACTAATTTTTCTTTTGTTACCACTGTAAACATGATTGTACAGCAGATGAAAATAATTCGTCAAAAACAAGATTTTAATCACTTACTATATGTTTTTGAATGACTCAATGGGCTTCTTTTCTAACTTTTAAAAATAAGGTAAACTTGCTTGAGTATTTGAAACAGTTAAGCGCGTAAAAAATATGTTTACATTCTTATAACCCAAATAATATACTTTATCCTTCATCAGTTACTTTGAAACTATGCTTGCTTACTTTTCTAGGTTGCATAAATTGCTAACAGCCGATTCGGTGAGTAAAGTGACCGGAAATATAAACAAAAAAGCCGAAAAAATTGATTAAATTACCGCAAATGTATTTTCTGCACATGAAAAGGAAATTATTTCATTGCATCCTGCCCTTACTTTTCTTTCAATTCATTTTATTGTCTTGATTGTACTGAATAACTGCCTATTTAATTTCAGACAACTTCTTTATAAATAAATAACTTTAAACTGATATTTATTGAAACTGAACATGGTGTATACTTCTTGCTTAAATAAATGAATGCTTTCTTTTCGAGGGTACTGTTTTTATTTGTGTGATCATACACGAAATAGCATATTAAAAGCCGTGGAGTGATCAACGAAACTGACGTACTAAAGTTCTTCTGAACACTTTACAGAGTAGAAATTTCTGTTAATTCGACATTAATTTCATTTTGGTTACCTTGTAATGCAGTTACATTAACCAGTAAACGATCTGGAATTCAGCTTATTCTTTCCAGTACCTAAAGCCAGATATTTAGAGACAAACTCAGTGCTGATTGAAATAATAGTGGCCAGTCGTACAAATTCTCTTCACTTGTCATAGGAAATCGTTGATATCCGACTCGCAACTAGTGTTAGACGGTAAAATATTTTGGTTTGGATTTTCTTCAAAATGTAGTAACATATGTGTAGATATCGACTAAATCCTTGTTTGTGTTACCAAATTAAGTTTCCTTAAATGTCTGCTTATTTTTGGCTCAATGCAGTTTTACGTTGGCCAGCGTGCAATAATACTTTGTGAATTTTTTCCAAAGTTTAGCCAAAAGTTGCTAGTCTGCGATTTTCATGTGAACTGTATTTTCAATAGACTCTCTGAATCTATTACAGTCCCCAGTTTGATTGGACAAAACATTTCAGACATTTACACTACCCTTATAAAAAAATAATATGTGATAATAGAATGACGATTTATTCACTCTATTTGCCACAGTATGCATTAAGTAGATGTTTATGTACTCTCTTCTAAAGGAGACTGTCACGTGTAACCAACATACGATTGTTGCCGTCCAGTATATGATACCCTGTGCTTATGTTCATCAGCTCTACTACGGGTCAACAATTTTTTCATTTCAATTGAAGATATAAATTAATTCGTTTTCGATATGGAAACTATGTGATGTAATATAGAATTAAATTTTGAAAAGAATGTTTTCCTGGTCTAACACGATGAAATTTTGCTTGTCCACTAGGTTACCACTAGTCATATGTTTTGTTTTCAAATATCAGTTTACACAATTGTACGTTTTCAGGCCTAAACGTTACGTGCAATAATAATAATAATTTATAAACACATGTACATTGCACGCTGATCATCATTGTATGAGTTACGTGTATAGGGTGGAAATTTCATATTACGTAACGTATGTGAATATTTTTGTTACATGTATGCGTGTATCTCCAATATACATCAGTCATTATGATAATGCTGATACCATTTACGAAAGATGCTAGATTTCAACGTAAAGATTATCTTCTAATCGAGCTTACAGTACTCAACATAATTGTTTACCCTCTGAAAAAAAATATTATGTGCTGTTTTACTTTCTGCTTTATTTTACGCCAAAGCTTGTGATGCAGCAGAATATTTAATATTCATATGAATTTATAATGCTACTTACTTTCTTTATTCCAGCACTAATTTTCATTTTCTGTGCTTAGGAATTATTTAGCATGCACTTATTCGTGTAACCAAATGTACTACTATATATGATTTAAGTATGCAAACGTTTTGTTTTGTTTTGTTCTCCTACTTGTAATTTTTTAAGTTAGGCATGGTTTATTTCATGTACCAAAGTATGGTGCTTACTTTTTACAAACCTTTCAGTTACAGTTTTTTCAGTGGTTAATTGAATGTGAGGAACAAACTGTGGGGTCCGAGTGGAAGTCATCTGTTCAGTTTATCACTGGAGCATGATAAGAGATTATCACAGCATTTCAAATCAAGCAACTACCAGATTTATTTTCATATCTTTTTCCTGGTATTTAGTTGTGAATTCCTACTTTGAAAGTTGCTTTTTTTATAATCATACATTCTATGATTTTTGACAGATTCGTTATCTTGATATTTTACCACATATCAAAGTTGCTCCTGGATACACAATAGCGAATTCAATTTTTGTATTGCTGGAGTTTCAACAGACTTGCTTTCAAATATCCCCTTGTGTCATTGATATTAGATCTAGTCATGATTTAGAAAAACATGTATTTTGTACGTTGGTCACTATTGTATTAGGTGAGTGGTCAGGTTAAATATTTCATAGTACTTCACATATGCGGGTCCTTCCACGTATTTGAATGTTTTCGTTACATGGATTCATTTTTCTCGAATATGCATCAGTCATTTTGTCGATTGGAATAAAAGTGCTTACCAGAAATGGATTTGTATGTAGAAAGGTATTTACCGCTTATTGTTCTTATTCACTTCACACATTTAGTAAAAATAATTTTTCTGGTATTTGGATGGCATTTTTAAAAGTAAACATATATAGTTAAATATGGTCACTTCGGGTCTAACATCTCTAAAAAACACAGTTTTAAAAGACCACTTTTTTCTTCAGACTCCTAAAAAGTAATATAATGTAAATAGCATTTTGACTTACATCACAGAAGACATTTCTAAACAGTGATTTGCTTTCTTTGTACGTTAAAATACATAGTAATTTAATGAAGCAACACACAAAGGAATACCCCAGAAACGTAGTAGAAAGTTCATCCGGAACGTTACATTCTCGTCACATTGAGGTCGTTCCAAACAAGTATACAAAATATGAAGTAATTTGATGGCTCCTTCATTATCCTTGCATTTTTAATGTATGAAACGTCTACGGCATGTGAAAATTGCTTTTAGTGTAGACGTTCGGAGGATATGAGTTGTAGATTCGAGTGCCATTTTCCATTTTCTTTACGTGCTTTATTATCATAGAAATGACATTTATACAAGGTATTTGGAGAGCTGGACTTGCTACATATTTTCTCATCATCACTTACAAAAGAAAAGATTATGTATTTATTTAAAAACAACACCTGAATTCTGTTAACTAGTAGCAGTAGGGTTGGTAAATCTTTTCTTTACAGGGGAACTACTGACAATAATGAGAATTGATGGTAATGTCTTACTTTCCAATAAGCTTATCAACTTAACTGGGCTGCAGTTACCATTTTATAATTATTTAGCACAACTTCATTTGTAATGTAATCATGTACTGGAACCTGAACTGGTCTTACATTTTGTCATCACACAGTTAGTGTGCAGTTAGGTCTATAAAAGACAACTAAACTAATGACATTGCTTTCCTTTGTAGTCCTAGGCCATATGTATACCTATATTTTTTCCGTGAGCTTTATTGAGCACAAAAGCTTTAATACTTCAATACAACGCTATTAAAAACGCAAATAACCACCTAATAGATTTTATCTGTCAAATTAAATTAAATAAGCGAAGATTCGCTTTAAAGTGGTAATAAAATACTTAGCTGATGAATGAAAGGCTTTATCTTTTCGCTATCCCGTTTTTTCAATTAATATAAGAGTGACTACATTAAGTAATGAACAGTTATAGAGAGCGACAATGAGGTGAAGTAAAGGCATTGAGTACAAACGAGCTGTACATTTTATGACACGATTCTAAACCTAAAATTGCAATCTTACAGATAGTATTTTGGTAGTGTAAGTCGAATGAGAACCAAACCAGTTTGGTTGTAAGTTATCAAAAAAAGGAAATATCTTTAGTTTTGTGAAGCAATATATCTTGGTACGTGTTACGTTTCCTTAGATACTTCCGTCGAATAGGAAGCTAGTTACTTAAAGTTAGGAAGGTTAAAGGCCGGTCTCTTAATAATAATCATAAACGAAATTCAGGATATTTAAATGTAAATGAGGGGGTAAATACTCAGTAGTCAATTAAAACATCTGTTGCTAGATATAAGAGTATCACTACTCATTTTATACATAATCTTGATGAAATGCATTTCATATTAAAGTTGACTCTGTTGAGCAGTACATTCAAGAGTATGACCATTGAAGTAAATAAGTCATTGATCAAATGAGAAATAGTAATTGACCGTTTTTATTTCATCTTGTACAGTCTTCGTAATATAAATATTTGCAGTGAAATAAGTGAGACTCAAAGTATGCACTTACTGAGATTAGAAATATCACGCCCACTATGGAAGAACAAGAATTGTGATTTTACTTCGTGTAGCCAAACTGCCAACCAATTTCAAGCAGTCTCAGACACTTCTGCAAAGTGGTTTACAAATAGCTGGCATAAATTTAGCTATTTATTTTCCACAAAATAACTTGGTAAATTTTACTGGTTAAGTACAATCATCATATAGTATTCTCTTTATTAGAATAGGTGCCCTTCCTCCAAAAAGTTATGTATAGTCCCTGGGAGGTAGTGACAAGGAAGTCACATTCCTAAGCGTTCCTATGCGTATAATACAAGAAGGAACCTTACAGACTCAAGTGCACAGGAAGGTGACACACAGATCAAGTTTTGGACTACATCAGTAACAAGCCAGCGTCCCATAAGAAGAGATGCATATAGGCACTTTTCGCACCTGCCAAGACGCCTTGTAACAGCTAATAACTGTGGATGTCAGCAAAAAACCGACTCTACAAAGCGATTTGAAACGATGAATGTCCAACCGACTTAACCAAAAGTGCCTGTCAACAGGACACACATCAGGACACCTAAATTGAAGGCAATTTTCATAATCATGAAATCTAGGCACAGGGCTTCCTACCAATTGTCTCAATTTGAATTACACAAAGAAAATAGAATCACGATGGTAAGTCTCCTAGCCTGGTGGCTGCACTGCAAAATGACCGATAGAAATCTGTCCGCACTCAGAAATACACAGAAAGAAATCGATTGCTCTTTTATGGCCAATCGGTTTTATCTTGAGTACTATTTGATCACTTAATCGAGGTTTCTTATCATTGTTATTAGTCCCTTAGGTTCCTAGTGAAAAATACAGATTCAGTAGCACGTCGTCATTCCAAACTTTTCTCTCCAGTTTTCTGAACCTTACTCCACGACTTCTAACAAACTTTCATTTCTTCATCACACAATCTCCTCAATTTCACCCTCTCCACGGACGCCTAAGATGTTGTTTCTTCTCTGGATACCACTCGACGGCCCAGCCCGGCTCGCGATGTCCCCAACAAACCTTCTCAGCGTCTGCCCAATCCATCTCAACTTCCTTCTGCATATTTGTTGGCTGAAAGGTTCTAGGTCGGTTAGTTGCCAGTCAGCCAGCCACCAAGCCAGCCAGAGTTCCTTGCTGCTTATTGTTAGTAATCTGGCCGTCTTAACTGATCTTCAGTATCGAGCCAAAGTAGGCAGCTGTAAATGAATGTCTGTAGTTTGTTGGAAGTGTTTTCGTGATACACCAAGTCTCCCAAACATCACATAGAAGCACTGACTTACTTGACTGACATTAGCGTTGAAAATCCAGATCTTGTTCACGCTTTATGCTGAGTGGAGTGAAGTGGACTCCAGTAGATCTCCACACTGATTTCAGGTTAATGAAGGAAGCCTGTCTTGCTCTCTTTCCGATCCTGGCTGACTTTGACGTCCTCATCTGTGCTTGTGCCATCTGTAGTTGAAACGACACTGCCTAAGTAGATAGGTAGGTGAAAGAGGCAACTTCCCTCAGGTTTCTCCCGTTCATGGTGATTGGTGCTCGTCATCATTGTTGTTCATGCTGTTGTTGTCCGTTGAGTGTCTCTATCACCTCTGTCTTCTCCACGCTCACCTGCAATCCCATCTACCTCCACTGACTCTTCTGTCAACTTGTTGCTTTCCGCTTGTAGATTTTCGAGTTTGTGCAACAAGACATTAGAAATAAATCATCATTGGGGAAATCCAGATATTCTGGGATCATTTCATCGGTCCAGCCAACGCATGCCCATCTTCTCGCTCCACACGGTTTGCTGCATGACCCAGTCGACTACAACCAGGAAGATCACCGGCAGCCTTGTCTTACTCCTTCCTGTCTTCACTTCAAAAGCGTCACTGGGCTTTCCATTGTGAATCACTCGGCTGACAAGTGGCACCATATCGCATATAGCTGCTGTTGAATGAGGTTGAAAAAGGTTTGAGGAACTAGAACCACAGTGTTGAAGCTACTTCTTGCCAAATCGCTTCTCAGTTGATGCTGTTAAAGGCCTTTTCAAAATTGATGAAGTTGAGTTGACTGCCATCCTATGCTCTGTTCTATGATGATGCGTAGTGTGGCGTTGCAGTTTGATCCGCACATGATTTGCCCTTTCTGAAGCCAGTAAGCCTGTTCCCGTAGTGAAGTTGAATCCAGAGCATTTTCGTCTTAGTCTCTCCAGGATGATGCGGCGCAATATTTTGCTAGCGTGGGGTGGACAGGAGTGGAGCATGGTTCCTCGCCAGTTCTTGCAAAGACTTAGGTCGCCTTTCTTTGAGAGTTTGACAAGGTAGCCCTTCTTCCAATCAGTTGGCAGGTACTTTTCCCTCCTTCCTTCTACACCTTCTGCTACAGTGGTGTAAGCATGTCCGTTTCTGTTGTCTCTGCGTCTGTTTTCAGTGCTTCTGGCGGAACTCCATCCGATCCTGCTGCTTTCCCGAATTTCAGCAACTTTGTGGCTTCCAGGACTTCACCGCTGCTATTGTTGTAGGGTTTCTGTTCACTGGAAATTCTTTGACTGGGCTGCTAGTAGTATTTCTGGACGTGTTGCAGGTGTTGGTGTGGGTGTAGTTGCTGATCGATTCAAGAGTTGTTGAAGTGATTAGCCCATGCTTTTCTTTGTTTCTCATCATTGGTATTTAGGTTTCCTTTACTATCTTTCATTGATTCTATCTTCGTTGATCTCTCAACTCCCGGATAGCAACCTGGTTATTGATACAAGGTTGTCAGGTCTGTGTCTCTCCTAACTTCAGCCTGTTTCACTTCACTTGCCAGTGTGGCGTGGAAGTGTCTTCTGTCTTTCGCGCACTCTTCTTCACTTCTTTGTCCAGTGTAGTGTTATTTAGGTTGTGTTCATTTCCTCTTTTCCTTGTCCATCCTTGCACTTCACTGCACTGTTTCATCTTCTGCTTCACCATCTTCCTCTCCCAGCTCTATCAGCTTCCATGTGTCTGTCGAGATTCATTCCCTGCCTTGTTTCTCTTTCCTTCCTAACATGGTCATGCATGTTTCCCCCCACATATCTTCCAAAGAGTTCAAGTGTTTCTTCAGGGATGTTGCTCATCGTCTCCCATTTCGTCATGATGGTTATCTTACATGAAAATGTCCTTTGTAGTTTCGTCTTTCAGTTTCTGTCCTAGGCTGGTGTTGAACTTGAACTGCAGCCCATCACCAACTTCTGAGAAGGCTTCCAACTTGGTCTTGAAGGTGACTCCCTTGCACTAGATAGATACTGAATGGTGTGAACCTACATCTGCTCGTCTTCTTCATCTGATCTTGTGTCCAGTAGGCCAACTGCATCTCCACTTTCTTGAGATAGAGATGAAACCAATCTGATTTTTATTGTGTCCTGGTGTCTGGTGAATTCCATGTCTCTGTCATGTGAATGTCCTTGTGTTTGTACACACTGCCTCGCCTCCGATCACCAAATCGCTGAATGCGCAGAAGTCTGCAAACAGTGCTCTATTCTCATTCATTTCACAAATGAGTGCTTCTCGACCCATGATGAGTTCTCTTCCTGTGTTGTCTGCTCCGAGTTTGGTATTCATGTCATCCATTAGAACTTTGATGTCACCATCTTTAGTGATGTCTTGTCCACTACTTATTGAGGTGCTTTATAAAATTCAACCATCTCTTGATCTGCATTATTTGTAGTTGCGTAGCGTAGCATTGTATCATTGTGACTTTTTCCTTTTGAGTTGAACCTTGCTTTTGTGATCCTGATCGTTGGGGAGACTGGTTCCCACTGCATGTAAGGGAGTCTTGATGTTGTTGAGGATATCACGATAGCCACTTCAAAACTCAGTGTGCTCGTGGTTGTCATCTGGGTGACAGTAACGGCGTAGATTATTGACTCTCCCTTTGAGAGTTTGGAGAGTCCACTTTCATTCAACCTGCTTTCTCACATTCCTAGCACTTCAGTGCTATACCTTCTCATCTCTTTTGCAATCTGGGCAGCCTTGCTAAGTTCAAACACAATGCGGACATTCCATGCCCCCCTGTTTACTTTCGCTTTCATCGAGAGAGAAGAGACATCGGCCAACTGGGTTCTCGAAGGCTTTTACCAACCGACATCATTTCATCTTTCCGAATAGAGCGAGGAATAAGTTTATTTTGATTTTTAATATTTTCTTTGTGCTTTGAAGTTTTTTTAGGGATTGAATTGTGCTTGAATCATAATCCAGTTAGCAGTTCTTTGTCACTAGGTGTTATATTAAGCGAGGTAAAGTAATATGAATTTACAATTTGACCTAGTGGTTGATTTTGGTACACAACAGTAAGCGCTGCTAATAGCCGCAAGCAGAAATCCATTCGTAGCTCTAGAATTTCTGCTAACTTTATCAAAACTTTGTCTATTTTTTTTGAATTGCAATTTGAATCTATTGTTCTACAGACCTAGGTATTTTTTCAGCTAACAAAAAGATCAAAACTGACTTATGTTTGTTTCCTCGTGATTGAAACTAAAAGGGAAACATGCTTTCCGTGGAAATGCGAATAAACTGACCTTAAATATGTTTAAGTTCATAATGACACTTATAAGTCTTTCGTCTAAAATTTTTAAAAGCTGCATAAATCAACATTATTTCTGTTTACATGTACCTCAATTAAGTTTCCCTGTCATTTTTTTCAGTAAAAGCAAGTGAAAAAGCATGACAGTCGCTTAAAAATGTAATCTGCTGAGAAAACCCTACAACTATGTTATTAGTTATGAAATCAGGTCATCTTTTAGAAAGTAAAACAGATTAGCATTATATTAACTTGGAATACATACATCAGCTGTTAAACATATTTCAAATGGATTCACAGGTTATATAATACGCTGCAATAAAGTTGCTAAATTAGGCTAGGTTTTACCCTTGCATTGTTATTAATGAATTCGTTGTTATAAATGAAAACCTGTGTTGTTACCGAGTCAGTTGTACAGATTTTGATCCACTTGATTTCAAGACTTCACTGGTTTGGGCTGGGACATATGACAAAGTTACACATTTGTATTACATTATCGAAAAAACATGTTCTAGCTGGTTGATTTTAGATAAGTAATCTTTATACATGTAATTTACAATAATAATTTTATGCAAACTTACAACTGGGTTTTGAGAAACCAAAAACGATCATTTTTTTAAACACCTCAAAAGTCAAAATATATAGGGTCAAAGCCTAACGTTAGTCTCAGAATACCAGAATATGCAATAAATTGGTCAAAAACTCCCTGATTTCTCAGGAACTACTTACTACACGGCGATCAAATCGGTAAGCTGAATTTCGTCAGTCTACGTAGCTCAGTTATTATTAATTATATTTCCTGGCTACCTTAGGATGTGCAAAAAACTCTTAAGTGGTAATGCAGTTCAGGTTCATTTTGGAGCCCGAATCGCACGTCTTTCCAATGTTGATGAGGATGTATACAACTAACTTTATCAGTCTATAAATTTATTCATTGTCATGTGCTGTCACCGGGAAAAAAAAATTAACAGTCCTGAACTATTCCTGTCTTTATTTAAGACCCTTTAGTAATATGTATCTATGGGTCTAAATGATGTTATTACCAGCTTATTCATTTTTCATATCGAGTTCAGTCATACATGACTACGGGATCACACACTATTAAAGACTTTAAAAACAAAATAGAACTTTCGTGAAGACCGATTTGTTTTCCAACGAATTTCCACTTGATTCCTGCAGTTCGGAAGAACTGAATTCGAGCCATTTGCTTCTCTAAAAGCCACTAAGATGAAAAGAGTTAGTAGGACTTTGAACTGTTGGTGAATTTTACTACTAAATATTATGAATTTCTGAAACATTCATATGACTAAATCTACAACTAAACCGGATTCATAATTAAGTTTTTGAGTCACCATTTCATGATCTTTAAGGTTAAAAAGTCGAGTAGTATACAACAGAGGTTCTGAAAACCTTCTCTAACAGCTAACTTCACAGCAAATTTAGGATGCTAATTGGTAGTTCCAGACAGTATTTTATTTGACAACTTGAATGCAAACCCTAAATACAGTAAAGTCATTACACTTTGATGTACTCATTTGAAAATCCCATTAAGCTTTTTAAAGCAGTTGAATCAAATTTACTTTTTCGCAAAAGATTGTTTGATCTTGGAACGTATAAAACATTCAAAATGCTTAAAAAGGGAAAACAGGAAAAAATTACTAGTTAAGGAATTTCGAAAATGTAAATCTATCCAAATAAAAAATTTGATGATTCTGTTATTTGAAACAGTCTCTTTTATGAATTTGGATAATCTAGTTAGAAGACGAAGTTCGTCTAAACAATGTGATGTATTTACGCAATAAATTTCAAACAATCCTATCATACATTTACTTATCAAGTTACTTTATATCAAACCGAAGGATAGGAGTACGTCAGATTCTATCCTATTTACCAGTTCACATGTGTGTAGTCATATGTAGGGAGGAGTAATCAAGCCATGCAGTTCTGGGTGGGAGAATATGTACCTAAATGGCTTCAAATTCAAATCAAGTGTGAAACAGTGATAATCACATGTGTGAGATGACCCTCTTTATCTATAGCTAAACATACTATAGAAACGGGTCACGAAATTAATGTTCAGTCTCCCAAATTAAGTAGAAACAGTCAGGGACGCGTACTGAGATTTGGGAAACGATAGTCATACACAAATTGAAACCAACTTAATGTGTACAAAAATGATTCGTTCTTATACTACAGCTACCTTTGTAAACTTTGTTTTCCTACCTAGATTAGGATCAACTACGTGACTCTTCTTTATGTTCTCATCTTTCTGAAGTTTTTTCCCCTGTTATCTTAATTGTTTGCTATTTGTCCTACAACTCATCGATTTACTTTAAATTGACTTGATTAGTAACTGTGTGATCAGACTGTTCAGAGTGTATAGCACAAATACACCATATTGTTCAGATAAACTTCGTCTTTGAATTGCACAGTCCAGATCCAGTTATTCACTACCTTTCACCGCTGTATCCTTTTAGATGAATTCATAATGACTTATGAGTATTATTGTTAGACAGGAGTTATGTCTCCCAATATGACCGTTAATACAACAAAATGAAGATAAATCCTCCTGCCAACACTACTGGACACTGAGATGAATTACACTATTTTCAACTTGTTGTATATCGGTGAGAATGTAGTTTTTGATTATTTTCATGAATAATCTCAGACCGGACTTCCGTGCAAAAGGTTGCAATCATTTATTTCACAAAGGCTGAGGTGTATACAAATATAACATAGCATTTTTGATGGTCCTTTACATGTTATAAACGTACTACCAAAGCTGCAAGTTATTTCCACTTACTTCACCAAACTGAATAATTATACGTCAGATACAGGTATCAAACCGCACTGATACAAAATACAGTGTCGTGTGATACTGCAATCAGCACTTCCAGAAAAATAGATCCAACATCCCCTCAAAATTCTTGTGTCCATATATATCATACCAGAATGTGTTGGTACTGCAAATTTCAATGGTTTAAGAACGAAACAAGGCGACAACCAGGTGCTATTTAGGCCAATACAGGGTATTTCACCTCAAAAGAAGAAAATACGCCACTAGCTGATTGCTCACTGTGTCCTTATGTCTGTTCAAAAACAAGATATGTTAGTAATTCTTACAAATAAATATTGATCGCTTCATTAAAATGTTTTAGTCTGTTCTGTTCCACCCATTCTCTTGATTATGATTGAATTCAGAAGCAATTAAATATGTAGTTTTATTTCAGATGGCACTGTTACTAATATGACAATGCAATACACCTAAATACCTCGAAACATTTGAAACCTGTCGCCTTACTAATTTTAGATATTGGAAGGTCAATTTTAGGTACAAAAACATTTCTGTGTTTCGCAAAACAATTTCAAATTTGACTTTTACTACTATTCATTAAATCGTAAAAATTAGAAAATAAAATACTCCTAAGCCTGAAAAATCGAACTTTATCTTTTCCGGCATATCTATTTACTCCTTTTGAAGTACATGTTCAAATGAAATTCTGTGCTAACTAGGTCACTACTGAGCTGTAAACACAGAAGCGAAAACCCCTTGATATTAGTTTACTTTCTAAGTGTTTCGCTGAGTATCTTTTGACCAAAATGGTGTTTATTCAAATTCAAACAAAGTCAGACCAACTTGACAGTTTGCAGCTTAACTTCTTGAAATTTTTCCACTTCTAAGATTTTTAAAATGAAGACGAAACAATATTTCTAACCTGTCATGTCTCATATAATTTTCTTAATTTTTGAATTTTGAAATAAAAACTTTGAAACCCACCGAACACCACAAACAGCTAATTAAGTATCAATTCTTCACCAACTGACCACTTTATAGTCTTCATAGACAAGGTGAACACTTAGAATTTTGACAGTAAAACTCATTACCAGGTAATTACCGGTTCACCTACTTCTGTTAGCTCCACAGAGGACATTTATGATCTGATAAACTACTTCGGCACTGATTAACGCAGAATATGAACTTCCTTAGGATTCCACATGCAGCGTGCAGGTAAGTGTTATTAAGCACGAAACCTAAGTAAATGGCTCAACAATGAACCTGAGGTTAAACTGGAATGCAGTGTTCTGTCATTAAGCTAGGTAACCTTGTTACAAATTTGACCGGTAAGCTGGGATCACTGCTGAGAAATAAGTATCCGATTGCGCAACATGCGGCCATCCAGCTACCGATTTCTGGGAAATATTTTATTTTAGCTGCAGGTTAGTGTATTTATTGTATTTCATGAGCTGCCAATATCAGCGGTATATGTGGGACTGTTTTACAAGGTACTGTCATATCTAAGGTTGACGAACAGATGCATTACTTTAACCAGTAGAGTAGCTGTGACTGAAAAAAATAATAATCACTCGTTATAAACCTTGTCATATTAGCTAACTATTCCTAAACTGCTTACATACTCAAAAAGGATACAAATAGTCACAAACTTCATAGAAAAGAAAGCTGAGTACAATATTTTTGGAGTATTGCAGTGAAAATACTAAACATTTGCTAAGAATTACTTCTGGTCATATTTAGTCCGCTTAACATCCAGCTGTCATTTTGAGTTTCCAAGGAATATACTTAAGATATTGAAGCAGTTGCGGATGAAATGCAGTCTATTAACATCGTACCACGTTGTTGCCTAGTTGAAAGACTTTTGAAAAAACTCTTTATCATTGTCTTTAAAGCCTAAAATTGCAAGTGACATGAAGATATATGGAATGGAAAGTAAGAGAAGCAGTTGCATCCAACGTGAATGTAAGCCTACATTGTTGTGATTCTGTTTCCGCCAATATACAAGAATCTCGTGTATCTGTAGGTATATCTGTGGTTCAAAACTCTAGGATAAAAATAATCCCTTTTGACAATTAGTATTATCTGAAAAAAGCAAAAGAAAATGTTGTTCTAATTCAATGATGAAACTTAAAAACAAATTTATCATATCAAAATTTTAGACAATCAATAAAGCCTCAAGAATTCGTCCATTTCCATAGACTTATGAATTTTTAAAACAGGCATCGATGTTAGAAGCTTATTTATATTCCAGAATGAAAACAAAGTATATTACGCCTACTTCATAAAAAGAATCCAACTTGAAATGGCAGGCAGTGAGTTACTCAAAAATCACTGACTAGACAGCATGTGTATCATAATTATGGTGGAATGCAATGCTACAGTTTTGAGCGAGGGCATCACTTGTGGTTTTCTTTTTTTTTCGTCAACAGTCTCCGTGTTCAGTTCTTGATGACTGAGTAGTAGACACATTTTTTAAGCCCATAAAACGCATAGAAAATAATTGATTTTAGGTCGATGTTCACTATGGATTCACATCAGTTAAAGAATCATTGGAAATACTGAGGCACTGGACAGCTGTTTCGTGGTATTATGGGACTGTTCAGCAATGGGCACTCATGAACTCACCGCACCAGGGATCAGGCCTAGGACCTTCATGTTCCCAAGCCATCACGTTGCCATCTAGCTAATGGGTCGGAATTTAGTGGTTCAAACTTCCTACTTACGTCAATTTACGACATACAGTGACTTCAATCCAATGCGATCTCTGAGGAACTGTCTTCATGTCTGACTTGACTGACCCCGCAACTCGCGACTTCTCACCCGCTTTTCGAAAGTCACTTCTCAAAGCCAATTTCCAGTGATCACTAAAATAATTCCTTCTGGAGTTTGTAGGGATTTATTAATTGATTCTAGGGTGCTTAATTTTGTCTGTGGGGTCATGAGGGCGCGCTGCTGAGGAGTCTTGTACCAGAATGAAAAAACATTGTTCAGTGCTCCAGGGCTTTCAGTGTTTCTCCAACCAGTGTCAGTACATGACAAATGCAAACCTAAAACCGGAAAATAAATCCCCACTAACCTCTAAACTGAGTAATGAATAATTACAGTCTGTGAAAAAGATTCACATTTACATACTTCGAATAACTTGTATTTCAATTGAGCTACATTTCAAATCGATAGCAGACACTGGTATTTTAGACAAGAAAATAACATTCCCTCGTTCCCCTAGAATTCTTCAACACATACTTTTGCAGTAGTTTAGTTGGTTTGTTAGGTCTGTTGGACGTATTATGTTTGAATGCCTCTTGTCCAATTAATAACATCGCTTTCGTAAAGAGACTATATTTCGTCGTCGGAAAACTGAATCTAACTGTATTCTTTTATAGAAACTGGGTCATACATGCGACAATTGGTTTACAGTTTTCTATCAATCATTTTTCCCAGTAAAATACTTAATTAAGTACATCTCATCCATTAAGAAGTGATTTCCACAATGCTTGTGTGTATAAACCAAAAATATGATGTCAGTTATTCCTATTTATCTGAATGAATCTCACCTCAATTATGTTCAACCTTTTCATGTATGAATTTCTTCAATTGTAAACATTTACTTAAGCGTGACTGACATTTCAATCAAGATAATGCAGAATATATAAATGTGCACATATTAATGAAAATCACCTGCGTTTATCATTTCAATAACAAGACCTCATTCATTCTGCACAATTTTGTACTGGAAATGAAACATCTAGAGAGCCGTTTCATTTATTGTTCTCCTTATCTCTCTTCTGTATCCCACGTTTTCAAATCAGAATGCCAGAATATATATATATATATATATATATATATATATATATATATATATATATATATAAGTAGGCATTTTAGATCAGTAAGTATGATATTTCAAACATCTGTCGACGCTATTTAAAAAGTTTCAAAGGGATTTTTAGATTGATACTAAGTTATCACAGTAAAGCTAGGTCGTAAATCGTAAAGATAATTAGTTTCGCATTCTCATTTTTTATAAGGAAAGTTGTGTTTATGACGTAAGCCATAGATCTGTCACATAGTTTTATTATTATTATTTGTCCCATGGGGTCCTAGTGGAACATAGGGTTTCAGTAGTAGGTCTCCGATCTATTCTGTTACCTGCAAACTTTCGAACCTAGCTCCACGACGGTCCAGAAGCTCCCATTTCTTTATCACACAATCTCCTCAATTTCACCCTCTTCACGGACGCCCAACTCGCCGTTTCCCATCTGGGTTCCACTCGAGGGCCTGGAGCGTGATGTCGTCGAGTGGTCTTCTTGGTGAATGCCAAATCCATCTCAACTTCCTTCTGCATATTTGTTGGCTGAAAGGTTCTAGGTCGGTTAGTTGCCAGTCAGCCAGCCACCAAGCCAGCCAGAGTTCCTTGCTGCTTATTGTTAGTAATCTGGCCGTCTTAACTGATCTTCAGTATCGAGCCAAAGTAGGCAGCTGTAAATGAATGTCTGTAGTTTGTTGGAAGTGTTTTCGTGATACACCAAGTCTCCCAAACATCACATAGAAGCACTGACTTACTTGACTGACATTAGCGTTGAAAATCCAGATCTTGTTCACGCTTTATGCTGAGTGGAGTGAAGTGGACTCCAGTAGATCTCCACACTGATTTCAGGTTAATGAAGGAAGCCTGTCTTGCTCTCTTTCCGATCCTGGCTGACTTTGACGTCCTCATCTGTGCTTGTGCCATCTGTAGTTGAAACGACACTGCCTAAGTAGATAGGTAGGTGAAAGAGGCAACTTCCCTCAGGTTTCTCCCGTTCATGGTGATTGGTGCTCGTCATCATTGTTGTTCATGCTGTTGTTGTCCGTTGAGTGTCTCTATCACCTCTGTCTTCTCCACGCTCACCTGCAGTCCCATCTACCTCCACTGACTCTTCTGTCAACTTGTTGCTTTCCGCTTGTAGATTTTCGAGTTTGTGCAACAAGACATTAGAAATAAATCATCATTGGGGAAATCCAGATATTCTGGGATCATTTCATCGGTCCAGCCAACGCATGCCCATCTTCTCGCTCCACACGGTTTGCTGCATGACCCAGTCGACTACAACCAGGAAGATCACCGGCAGCCTTGTCTTACTCCTTCCTGTCTTCACTTCAAAAGCGTCACTGGGCTTTCCATTGTGAATCACTCGGCTGACAAGTGGCACCATATCGCATATAGCTGCTGTTGAATGAGGTTGAAAAAGGTTTGAGGAACTAGAACCACAGTGTTGAAGCTACTTCTTGCCAAATCGCTTCTCAGTTGATGCTGTTAAAGGCCTTTTCAAAATTGATGAAGTTGAGTTGACTGCCATCCTATGCTCTGTTCTATGATGATGCGTAGTGTGGCGTTGCAGTTTGATCCGCACATGATTTGCCCTTTCTGAAGCCAGTAAGCCTGTTCCCGTAGTGAAGTTGAATCCAGAGCATTTTCGTCTTAGTCTCTCCAGGATGATGCGGCGCAATATTTTGCTAGCGTGGGGTGGACAGGAGTGGAGCATGGTTCCTCGCCAGTTCTTGCAAAGACTTAGGTCGCCTTTCTTTGAGAGTTTGACAAGGTAGCCCTTCTTCCAATCAGTTGGCAGGTACTTTTCCCTCCTTCCTTCTACACCTTCTGCTACAGTGGTGTAAGCATGTCCGTTTCTGTTGTCTCTGCGTCTGTTTTCAGTGCTTCTGGCGGAACTCCATCCGATCCTGCTGCTTTCCCGAATTTCAGCAACTTTGTGGCTTCCAGGACTTCACCGCTGCTATTGTTGTAGGGTTTCTGTTCACTGGAAATTCTTTGACTGGGCTGCTAGTAGTATTTCTGGACGTGTTGCAGGTGTTGGTGTGGGTGTAGGTGCTGGTCGATGCAGTAGCTTTTTAAAAAAACCCAACAAATTAGCTGTTGAATAATCTCACTTCGTGCAAACGCGTTTGAATGAATTCTGCCTACTCTGATTCTGTTTGATGAAATTTCTGAAGCTTTCTTCAGCAGTTATTTGAAAATATTTCTACGAAAAGCGCAGTCATTTATAATAGACCTGAAAAATTACAATTTTAGGCGAGTCACTTAGGGATTCAAAAGACACATTTAGCGATAATTTGTGGAGAGTATTGATTCTAGTTTTCTCCCCCTTTTTGTGTACAGCTGTAAGATAGCATTTGAAAAAGAAAGACATGAAGTGGTTGCAGGTTTTTGATCGTAGGTGTCTTCGTAGACTTGGTTGCATTCAGGGGACTCACAGTATGCGCAGTTCTGGGGTCACGAGGAGGGTGCTAAGCAAGACAGGCAAGTCGAATGATGAATCTGTGAACCTTAGTCGACTTTGATGGCTTGGACATGCTATGCACATTTTCAGCCTCCACCTATCCCGACGTGCAGTGCTTCCAGAAGTTAGATTAGGTTGGAAGATAGCTCAGTGTGGCTAGACCGACACCTTGAGCCAGTCAATGAAGTCTCTTATTGTTGGTCTGAGTCATGTGGGGTGATGTATCTAGCCTGTCTGGATTCATTGAGACAAAAGGAATCAGTAGTTGAGATCTCTTGGTGACACGGCTGAAAATATATTGTAGTGGCCCAGACTTATTCACTCCTTGACATCTCACGCCTGAACATTTACACTATTCTTTATCTTCAGATTGTTTATTCTCTTACAGAACTTTGTCTACCATGATATCAGCCTTCTTCATTCCACTCTTTCCTTATGTACTACTGTGAAGTGCGGCAACCTGAGCCGATGCTCCTATGTGTTAGGTTTTAGGCTGATTTCTTCAGTCAGTCACTCAACTAGGCAGTCAGTAAGTCATCACTAAGCATCTATCCTTAACATCAGAATATCAGGTTGCATTTACGAAAAGGTACTGTCTTCAGTAAACGGCTACTGTTTTATACAATATTGGTCCATGTATTTTCGTTACTGTTCTTGCCCATTTGAAAAATAAGTAGTGTCAACTTAGTCAGCATAACCAACGTATATAAATATAAAATAAATTCTTCTTTTCTTATGAGGAAAGTGATTTTACTGAGTCCTGGATTCCACTGTGAGCCACTATCTATCATCACCATACTAATAGTGCTGTAAAAATAGAATTTTCCCAGTTAACTAAGTTATTGTTGTTGCCAGTGAAGCGTCAAGTAGTCTGTTACTGAAGTAACAAATTTCCGTGATGCTTCACTGAGAAATTTGATGAATTAGATTTTTGTATCCATCATTAGAACTATTTTGATTGTATCAAAACTTCTTAAGATCATTCTATGTGTGGTATAATCCAGAACAATATTGAATAACAAGTAAATAATCTAATTAGCTGTACGTTTACTGAAGTTTGTTTAGAAAATGCTTTTGCTTCGATCTTCTGAAATTAGGTAAAACATTTTACATCTTAGGGGGGATGTAGCCAAGCTCAGAAAATCTTTAATAATAATAATAATTATAGCTTTATTCTAAACAATATTTGTGATTCATGATGGAATTCTCAGTAATCATAGATGATAAAAGGGATAAGTATGAGTTAAACGGTAACAACACACCCATGAGGAAATAGATGGAATCCTATAAATGTAGTTGAATATCACTCAAAGTTGATTTAAACGTACACTGTAATTAGTGAAAACCCTAGCAGCTTAGCCATACAGTAAAAGGCGCAATAAATCCTAGTAAATATAAGCTTTTGAAAGCAACAGAACCTCGGACCTAATTTCTAACATAAACATCATCCGAGTATTCCAAACGTTTTTAATTGCGATTCAGGCTAAAATGTTTGCAATAAGAACAGTACCCACTGATATTTTAAAAATGTTTTTTCTGTTAATTTAAACAGAATTTAATTCTAACTTTTTATTGATGTATTTGCTATTCTCCTTCTTTTTAATGGATCGACTTATTCTGCCTTTTAATTTAACTGTTTTGTTTTGCTCAGCCTCAAGTTTGTTAATACTATGTTACTTTGATAAGTTCACTCAATGATAAATATTAAGTAGTAATTTCCTCTATTCAACTTATCAAGCTGTATAAGATTCTTTGATTCAGTTACTTCTGTAGTGTTTGAATTTTTAGCCGTTAACAGTAAACAACTTTAAAAATGGCTTACTGTCATCATTGAGTAAAAGCTGATCTGAATAAACAAATATTTTCATGCACATTTTTAGTAGACAAAGATTTCCAAACTCATTTTGACACTCAGTTTGTTGTTTCTTGACTTCTTGAGTTACCTGATAGCAGCAAATATTCGTGTTGTATACTTTTTCATCAACTTAATAAACAATCATAAACAAAACTATTGCTGCAGTACTTCAAAACATAAAACTCTGAAGACTTATCTAGCTTTGATCACTTTTCAAAACTGTTCAGTGATAACAACAATGTGTACATGCTATCTGACTGGTTGGCAATTTAATCTTAGTGTTAGAATATTTTGAAAGATTTTGTGTATGAAAAGGAAAAACTAATCAACGAAACGTTAACGTCTGTATCCTTTAGTTACTTCTTAGTTTATCGCATTAGGTAAATGATAATTTCTGCCTGAATGTTGAATGTAGATTTACACTTCCTCAAGGTAACGTGAATTAAATGAGTACGGAATCAACTGAATTTTAAGCAGTTAAACTGAACTTCTGGTCAGCTTTCAGCAAAGTACAACGAAATGTATCTATTTAACTACGTAAAATCCCAAAATACAAAGGGTGAGGCTGAAAGTCGTAACGTAAATTGATTAGGCTAAGGGGAACTGTGTAGCTTATCACTGCTTACCAGGATCCCACACATTATATACAGTTAGCATGGTTCATTAAATATGCACACATAAGTAAAACCACATCCATCTCGTTGCTATTAAAGTGGAAAAAAACTAACTCATTATTTGTAGTCAGCACGATGTGACGAAGAATAATTTGCTTTCTGACTGTTGGATAATGTCATCCTGTCTCACGTATTATTATTTGTAGAACTGTAATCACCAATACTCTTCGGCAGAGCATGCTGATGTAGACACTCATGCAGAAAGAATAATTGTTCTTTTGTTGAAGCTTGCTTCTTGCAGAAGTCCTCCCATCTTCGAACAACACGAAGTGTGTTAAGCTCGTATAATTTTGAAATGGTGGAGAATATTTGCAGCTCGGGTGGATGTCTTGGTTGTATTGTGTTCCTTGAGTTGAGTTGGTAAATCGTGGAGTTTTTATCATCTTTCTAGACGACATCGTCAGCATTAGCTTCTTATCAGTAGATTTTAGACAGTGTTTATTCACTTAAGCATTTTTAGAGTGATGATCGTTTAGTAATTATCATATGTCTTTCTGGTGGCTAGTAAGATAGCAGAAGCTTTTTTCTGATATCATAAAGCAAAATGATGGCACGCAGTAATTGGGAATGCAACCATTGCTTCGGAATTATTGGTCTTAAATGCTTGTATAGGATAGTGCATATTTATCTGATTTAATTGACAAAAAAATAACCTGAAAAATAAAAGGCTTATTTTGCATAGTTAAAACAAGTGGAATATTATTTCCATTTGCAACGGTTAATAGCAAAACTTTCCCCTTGCATGAAATTTGAATACATATTTAGGAAGTTAAAAATGAGCTCAACAGAAGATATGCAAAAACTAGAGTAGAAAACTAGTTGAGAAAAAGCTATAAAAAGCTAAAACATTTACTCTAGTTTTAGAACTAAAGGTAGTAGTATTTGAAGAGCTGAAAGTATGTTACAATTAGGTAGTAGAAATGAAAACCATACAGTGAGTTAGAGCCAACAGCACGTGGCTTCTTGATCGATATTTGAGGTTGTAGTTCTCTCGACTTGGTCAAGACCACTGATTATTCAGCATTATACACCATTTATTATGAAAAAGTATTTTTCTTGCGTTCTATTCATGGGGATAAAGTTTATTCACTAAATTGGCCTGCTTCAATAGCCTGAAATACACAACACATTTAGATCTCAACCCACTTCATTTCGCTAGACAGTGCATTTCTTTAACCTTCTTTAATGCCCTACATGAAAACGAATGACTCAACAAACAGATTGCTTTATCAGCATTTCAACTCATTGAAAACTAGGCTGAAATGCATCATTATCTGATTTTGACTTCAAAATCCATTGAACTAAATATCATAACTTTGTGTTGAGTTTCGTGCCCGCTAAGAAAAACACTTTGTAAGCCACCAATGAGTTTATGCAAACCTGGACTGAAGAAATGCAAACCGTCAATAACAAAAACCACTAGGATCAAATTAAAATGTAACTGCTTACTAAACAGCATACACAGAAATAGTTTAAGTTAAAAATAGTCACCGCCAATAAAAATGGTGGAAAAGCTCCATTGTGAAACAAACGAAATCACATATTGTTACAGGCATCAGTAAGGGCAATCATGATCCTATTTAAACTCATTTGTTTAATTCCGAACGAAAAGCTTCGATCTTTCCATCATTAAAATAGCATTAGCTTATTAATCATAATTATTAAACTGTCATTCACAACTACATTTTAGACATTCCTTGTCACATCCCCGTATTTAGAAGATGGCTTGATTTCTGTTTTAAACTGATTCCGAGGTGGAACAAAACAATCATATGCAAATTTCCATCGTCAGATAAAAGTATTCAAGACATCGTGTTCGGAAATTTAGAAGGAATTCTTCTGCTTAAAGATATTGTTTGTCAGTTATACTGCATAAGTGAGTTTTCTGGTTAACCGAGAATTAGTCAGAGCTAGATTATGTGGGCCAGGATAGCTGGAAACTTACTTTTCCTCAGATATTCATTAAATCATACATGTATGGTCTATAACGTCACAGTATGTACGTCTTTCAAACTTTAGATTCACTACAGAAAAATTCAAATTTACTTCTCACGGTACACTGCTGCATATTTCGCTATAATCAAGCTAAATCAACGGTCTCACTGCAATTACGTTAATCTTGCCACCAAGTAGATACAAATACCTTTTGAAAAAATGCATGTGCATAAAGGTGAAAGTCGAAGATGCGTAGGCGCCAAAGCAGAATACTAGCAAGCAGATTTTATCTGTCATGGACATACTAAATTTTTTTCTCCCGAGAGTAATTCCATTGAAAACCAATGGCTTTTTAGGATACATATTTAATTTTAATCACTCACCAACTTGTTATTGTAACGTCTAAATGCTGGATCATAAAGTCACCTGTAGGCAACTCTCTACTTACATTTCATATCTACTATTCCTTGGAAGTTGGAGGTGTTCGGGTACTTGTGAAAGATACTGCTGCCTAGAAGAACGCATGCAGTTAAATGCTAAAGTCATGTGCTTCATTAAAAACACATTCGGACTAAAGCTGACAGGGTCGCTCTTTATATTGATCTCAGTGATTAGCAGAGGGATCAAGAACGTGTGCTTCGTCCTATTTGGGACTCGTCGGCTGGATGTACCTCCACTCCAGCGAGTGATGGTGTCCCCACTGAGGTTCGAACCCAGTACCCTTCTCCCCATCTGACGATCCCCGGATAGGACGAAACACGTACCTTGGATTCCTCTGCTAGTCACCAAGATTATTGTAACATCATGAATATCCGAGAGTATCGAGGCATCTACATAGGAGCTATCTGCCAACAGAGGTCAAGCAATTCCACCCTGTATAGCAACGGGAACTACAAGTATCAATACAGCGTCGCTTATTGTTTATCACACTTTTGTCTATAAGACAATGAAATGTTTACTGAACCCTTCATCTTTAAGCCATCTTTGATCGAAATGCTCTTGACCTGAGCGTCTGCTGGAGGAAATCGGGTGTATTTATAGTGAAACAGTACTCGGTGTTTGCGTGACAGAATTCGCTAATTAAGGGAAGTGGTAAGTTGGTACAGCGTCTATTTTTTGTCAGCAGCATTCTTCCAAAAATTCACATCCTGCGACGAAACCTAAACTACTTCCCTATTTCTAAGTGAGCATTCTAATAATATCTCATGCCAATTTTGAAATATTTTTCTATTTTTAGTAACTAAAAACAGCATTCAATGTTCATTTTTTAATTACGAAAATAAAAAGTATTACGTTTATTGTGATATCAGGGTTGATTTTTACAATGCCGCCCTAAAAACTTACCAAGCATTTTGTAAAATCCGGGTATATATTTACATATATAGTATGAGTAACTGATTTGTACAACCTGTTTTCCAGCGTGTACAGTTTTCTGTATTCGTAGCATTCGGTATTCGAGAATTTTATTATAATCAAAAAACTAAATTAGTATAACCCTTGAACACATTTCACCTTAGACCTTCATTCAACAGGGAATTCCATTTCGACTAAGATGTATATGAAATATGCCATGGATAGAAAATAATTATCATATTCCGCTGTAATTTTTTTCAAAGATGGGTGGTTAGTGTTTTCATCATTTCAACAAAAATTAATTTCGTTGTAATATGAACATGCTTTCAACTATTTATTTTTCGATTTTCCTATGCTATTTTCTCGTAATGAAAAAGCAGTAAACAAATAACTGACGTGATTTAATAATTTCCACATCTTTGTCGAAACTCCGAAACTTTTCGTAAGCGCTTTCTGAAAATAATTCAGTTCGGTAAATGAGTGACTAATAGAGATTAACAATCTAAACAATTAATAAATTCTTGTTAAATCCACAAAAGGTTCCCAGTATTCATGTACTGGTCAGAATAAAGTCAAACTCTACATTTTTCGTTGAATAAAAAAACAAATCGACTTCTCTTACTTTAGGCATGCTTCTTAGGAAATTCCGTTTCCGACACTTATTTTTTCGGTAAGATTCAACGGTGGACAAATTTTGTGTACAATTTCATTCTTGCCTAATAGATTTATCGTCAGCCCACTTAATGTAGGTTATCTCACTCAAAGAACGAAAAGCGGAAGATATTAGGTGTTTTGAAATAGTCAAGGAAACACATGGTTTAAATTCTTAGTAGTCTAATAAATAGTGAACTAGTAGCTCGAAAATTGCTCTCCTGATTTTAGCTACAAGGGAGTCATTGTCACTCAAGTCTTAAAATCCCAAATTGGTATTCTTAAAATAGGATCGAATACACTCCATACAACTCTGTGCTAGTATTTTAGAAATGAAAACCTGAACATTTCATCTCAGATGTCTCCGTTGGCCTATTATTAACTCTTCCAAATCAGGTTTTTAATCATATTTATAACGTCATTCATTTAGTTTTCAAGATTTGTTTCTACAGACAGGCATGAAAAATGTCATGTACTTAAGCTGGCCTTAAAAACAATAAATGAAGTTAAACATTAGTGAAATTCTTATTGAATTATTTACCTTATTGGTCAGCCAGTGATAATTCTTGCATAGAAGTCGGTCTCAAGACTTCAGGGAATACCTTTTTACAAAACATGGAGTATGTGCCAAAAAAATTAGTGCGAATCCATATTCGTACATACCTTATGCAAACTTTTTCCCTCATTCCTTATGATAACGAAGTTCTTGTGTAATTTCAGACGGATATGCAAGACCGTTGGAAGGATTAATGAGATATTTTTGTCAACTACATAAACTCTGAGGTGGAATAACTTGACATTCCTAATCTTTTGTTTAGTCAAGTGACCTTCAGTAAGCCTATTTACTGAGCATCTAAATCGTTGACGATAGCAAATAAGGTTGTCTATTGGAAAACAAATTACTTAAGGCTAAATGTTATAAGCTATCAGTGCAGTAGCCGGACGTTACTTTCATACCTTAATGATTATTTTAGTGACCCTTTTTAAGTATGATTTATGTAGGCAGGATTGCACTATGCAACACGACAATATTTCATTTAGTTCTGAAAGGATATATTTTACAACATCTGTTTTAAGTAATGACGTACGACAAAACTTACATCCGCCTGAAATTTTCACTTCTTGCTTATCAGTGTAAAATATGCAGTAGTCAATCTTTTTAAACGCTGCTACAGTTTTAATACTATTATTCGCTTTTCCTACAGTCATCGAACCACTTTCAACAGCCTAGTTGCCTGATGTTAACTAATCAACTACGGTGGGTTGATTTACCACTGTTCTGTTCATAACAGAGCGTTTTCACTTAGTGATTTCTTGGGGCGGCAGTCCTACCCACAAAACTCAAGAATACACCACAAATACAAACAAAAATGGTCAACTAACAGGCTTAAAACGACCTTATACAAAAAGAATCGAAGCAAAGTTCAACTATATGGAGAGGAATCAAGATTGACAGTGGAGTTCAGCAAACGGTAATTGCATGTAAGGCGATTTAGTAGTAAAAGCTCTAAACCAGTTATATACATAAACAAGACCACAATAAATTGCAAAGACGTGTGAACTCAATTTTTAAAACATAATGTAAATTACAGTGTTCTGATGTGCTTGCTGATAAATTTGAAAACAGTTACAAATAGTAGAACTTTGGAAACCTAGTAGTTTATTAAGTACATTTAAACAGATGAAAATGTTCTGCATCTGTTAAAACTCACAAAAGGTACAAAAATGACATATTTGTAGTTAGTCAGAAACCACTGAAGACATATTTTTTGTTTCTTCTTGCAAGTACTTAAGTCTGACTAGTTGAACTCAAACTTTGAAACCAAATGGTAATATCTCATTGTCACATTAACAAGGTTGTGTATAAGTAGTGTTCTTCGCTTTACCAGTGACTTCATTACGTAACAACGGTTAAACTCAGTCATTACTTTTGAGATTTTTAACATTATCTAGAAGTTATTTCTGACAAAACGAAAAACCAGTCATTTCTAATCAGCTGTCAAATCGGGTTACTTCGTTTCTTATTGAATTAATCTTAGAAACTGTCAATCAACCGCTTCACTTATTAAGAATGAATATGACAGGTACCTAACTATTCTTCTGTAGCACATCTTGAGTAAGCCAACCAATACGCTGTGTTGCAAAGATAGTACAAATTCTGTCAACATCACTTCGCTGTTTAATTAGTTGGTCTGGTTGTACAATGAATTTTCAGGTTGCAGCCAGCAACAAACTTTTAATTTTATATAACTAGTGTTTTCGAGACATGCTGATGAGCACTACAACAACTTTGCTTGAGGTAGTTTGTGGATTGTACAATGCATAAAAATTTTCTGGTAATACTGTACTCTTATTAAATAAATTGTCATCTACTGTAGTACCACCACAGACACTACACGAAACATCAGCAAAGATTTCAGTTATCACTGAAAGCCGTTATCACGATGAAAATTAGAATAATAGAAAGGCAGTAAATGTATGTTAGTCAAATACCTCATTGTAAAGTAATAAAAATTCAAATATAATACGTTAATTAGATGTTAAGGTACATTTTGATAACTCAGTGGCATTCGAGGTTGACAGGTATTTTGCACAGTCATTCATTCAAGTTTAAAGCGTTTCACATTTAACAGAAACAAAGGCTGTTCATGGGACTTTTCTTGATTTTTAACCATGCTCACCACACTGAAAACGTTTTTAAAATATCAGAAACTTTTTCGCGTCTAGATTTTGATGAATAAAATATCTTCTATAACTTGATATCATATAACGATTGAAACTTTTTAATATTGAGTTCTTCGTAGTACTTTTTCCGACATTTGACGAAACACAAGTATTATTGCGTTATAATTCCCTTTGAAAGTTTGTTTTCAGGTTAAATGGAAGTGGTATTTGAAAGTTTCAGAAAAGTAATGCGTGAAACATTGAAAAAATTCCAAAGTGTGATGATTGTGCATCCCTGAAAATGGCATATGTCAAACTACCACTAATAAGTGAACCGGGTAGTCGTATTTTGAAGCAAATTCTCTAGTTAGACAATAAAGAAAAACATCTAAGTGAAGATGACAATTCACACCGTATAGTGTCCATCGGTTAGCATTTATGTGATCACACAAAAATTGCAATGTGCAATCCAGACGTTAAGAATAGTGCGATTATACGTTTTCATCTGTATTTGTGAAAAATATGATTTCCAATAATGAGAGACGTTTGAGTGGTAGCTACCCTCACACAAGAGATATGAATTTTAATATTTACAGCAATGTGAGAAATTATGAAAGGTGAATGTGGGAGATTACTGAACTGCTTTCCATGAGAAAAACTAGAGATCCTGCTTGTATTTAAATAAATCTTACTTTTGTTTCACTCGCAAAGTTATGGATGAATTTTGTTCGCCTGAATAGTGTAAAAATGGATCTTGGTTTCGGAAGACATCCATTTTATTTATAATCTTTTTCTTCTACAGTCAAACAGAAACCCATATTTTTGAAGACTAAGTTGAAGGTTTAGGATAAAATTTTCAACATCCTACTGACCATGATAGCTATAAGGACATTACCAAAGACAACGGTTTTCGCCAAACTATCTAGTTTTCCGGTAAAGTATAGTATTTAGCAATAATTTCGTTTCTTAAAAAAGCAAAACAATTTCAACTAAGCGTTTTTCAGGTGTCAGTATAAGGTAAAGAATTACTATATACCATGTATGACTAGTCAAATCCAAGTTTGGGGTAACTGGACAGTCTGAAACCCTGATCCTATAGGAGATTGGGCTCGAAGCCTAAAGATTTCACAGGTTATCGCTCAGCAACTCAGTTTATAGTCAACCATCGACACTATACAACATATTTAAATTCAAGAGATCGTCACTGTCATTCGGTGTCCTCGTTTAGCATTCACATATATATATTTCTTTTCTGGGTCTTGTACCACTTTTTCCACCGGTAAATTTAAACGGAACGTGCACGAAGTATTTTTAGGTGGCAGTCAGATGAAGAGGATTCATGAAATTCCGCTGAAACAGCTGTTTTTCTCACCCTCTTTAAGTGATCATGGCAATACGTAATTCAATTACCACCCCTTAAAATGTCAAATAATTCATTTCAGTGAGTTTTCAAGAAATAGTTGATCTGAGTGCAGATTTTTCAAGCACTCAAATCAGCAATTAGACGGTCTTCAACTAATTTGTACAGGAGGTCTAAGTTTTTCAGTTTTAGAACTCGTCACTCCACACCTATGATGCGACATAAGATTTAATTTTCGGAACTTAAGACAAGTAGGTAAGGCACAATAATCTATCACACTAATAGGCGGAATGTAGTATGGATGTCGTATGGTGTTGGTAGATATCTCTTTTCATTACAGCTTGGACTGTAGTGTAGAATATCACTTGTAGGTTAGACCACATGATTGCTAAATGAGATGGCAAAAATCTAAGCAGTGCGGGAAGGTTAACTTAAGCATAAAAATATTGTAAGCTATGTACACTTATGCACTATTTCTCAAACACTATGATATTTGTACTAGTTTAGTTGCATATTAGTAAATGAGAGTTACGGTGACGTTTTAAACTTTCACAAAACACTTGAGTGGATTCCCAGTTTTCGTGACGAAGCTGCATCGTAGCCACTACAACCATTTGAAGTTCATATGATTACTGGTGACAAGAAACACTTTAGACTATTAGATTTTTACATAATTATAAGTTAGTTGCAGTGACGACAGCAATTCATGCAATCATAAGCTTGTGCACTATCTGCAGTTTTACTTGTAAACCTATATAAGTGATTTCACTTCATGATCTATCACTCATAGCAGAAAACAGTGGTCATTTTGTCTATTAAACCAAAAAAAATGACAACTTCAACATATCACTGTTTACATTGTTACTTAGCACATACTAATCAACAAAATCGGGCATTGAAAGTTTATCAAAATATTTCTCATGGTAAAAGCTTTCTTCGGATGGAACTGATGTTTGAGTAGTACATTCTAACTAGATGAAACAGCTTTTTGGAGATGTTTTTATTACCCTCTACAGTCTGCAAATGATTCTATTTGTAAAAAATCCAGTGTTCTTAGTCAACAAAGTAGGGACTGAATAATGAGCATAAATATATAAAAAAATAGCAAGACACTAAATGATTATAAAAAAAATTACTTTCAAGAAAATAAAGGAATATGACTGTCACCATGTGAGAAGAAACAGGAGATAACTTTTTCCCTCTTAAGAAAGTTTAGCATGAAGACTCTGTTTTCCGCTCAATAAAACTTTTTTTAGGGAAACTTTTGTGATACTTCGGAAGCTTTCTGCGTCGTAAACGATTGGGTGTCGTGGCTGAGTGATTTACTACAAAAATTCCTTACGGGTCAATGATGTGCAGTAATACCCTACAGTTTAAAATTTCTAGTATTATCAGTCTAAAGCTAGTTTACATTAAGGGTATAATCTAAAATGAGCTTCTGAGAGTATTAGCAACTAAGCGCTGACTTCAGTCTACTGAAAAAGTCAAATGAACTTAGATCAAATTTCGGCAAAAGAAACTGAATAATCGTACAAACATACTTCCAATAAGCTCGGTGTGAACCTTGGCTTTTTGTATCTGAATTTAAAACTTTCAGTAACAAAACCCTGTGCGTTTAGGCATCAGAACTCATTTCCATGGAGATGCTTACTGTCGTTTTTTAAAAGTATTGTTAATATTTGAGGATAATTACATTGTTCAAAGTGTTTTTCTGACCAGTAATAAGCTGTTCAGTGTTATATGTGCACACCTCCAAATCTACATATAGGTGTACGAATGCAACCCCATACACATAAATATACATTTAACATGAAAATTCCCAGTACTAGGGTCATTATCCCAGTGGAAATAAACAACTGACATAATATGGGACAGGCAAAGGCATCAGCAGCAGCAGTATTAGGTGTAATAATAATAATAGTGCGAAAATTACTTAAGATAATCCATATCCAATTGCACAATAGATATCTTGAATATGATTGGCTCATAAATGCATAGGAAATAGCAATAATAACTTTCACTTGATTTGTAAAAGCCCACAGTAGGGAACAAAATAGGTCTTTCTTTTTGTAAACATATTCCAAAATATATTTTGAAATATTTTCAAACAAATAATAGGATATATCCTCAAATACTGAAATAAATAAGGAATATATTTACACTTTGCATACAAGGATAAAAAAGGTTAACTGTGAATAGTTCGTTTCATACCCACATTCGAATTCGTACAAACACACTTCCAAAAAATCATACCCCAACCAGACATTGCAAAACACAACTTTGTAAGTCTAACTGAAGTACAAGAAAGTCGTTTATAAAAGGTTTACGAACAATGGAAGGTAGCACGGTATTTGAGAAACATTTTTACCAGAGGTGAACTTTCGTTTTGGTTTGTATTTTGCTTACTGACAAGAATTTTGATTTTTTTCGGGTGTACCATTCGTCTTCTTTTTCCTCTATTCCCTGTGAAACATATACTTACACACATGAATTTATCTCACACCGACTACATGAATACAGGATTTATTGGAGAAGAATGTTCGATTCTGTGAGGAGATCAGTGAACTAGGCCTGACTGACTGGATATTACTAGTGCCAAAGGAAGAAGAGGGGAAGAAAAGCAAATAAAACAGCAACGACGCAGAGATCTGGAACGGAAATCACCAGAAGTGAAGATGAATCAGTTAGTAGGAAACGAATTATCTTGTCCAAACAATGAGAAGGCTAAAGGAAATTTAGATCTTATTATAAAGTCAAGTAAGTCTATTATTTATCAAGACGTTTGTTGAAGTAATTAAGAAATGTATTCATTTTCTTCGGATTTGTTAACCTGTTAGCACAGCTTTATTAAATTTTGTTCAAGCAATGATATCTGCATACCTATATCAATGCAAAATTTCCTTTGGCATTAAAAAACGTTTGTTCTCAAAATTTTGTAGACAGATGATGCAGTGGAAGGTTTGGTTATACACACATAATCCTTTTTCGGAAAATCAGTAGTGATAAGACTGCAACATAATGAGAACATATAATTATTATTCTGTCAGTCTTAATATATTATAAAGCATACTCGACCTATCTTTTAAAATCAACTTTTCACTCATTATGTGACTTGAATCTATTGTTAAATTTAGTTCTTGCCCTAGACGCTAATGAAAAATGTTTTGTTCCATGTCTCCAGGTAACTATTCTTTACTCACCATATTCATTGTAGAACTATTATCTGAATGAACTATCATTTTACTTAATTGTAGTGTGATACTTTCAACTCTTTGGTCATCAAAAGGATACTAAACATCATTTAATTTGCATATCAAAATGATTTAAGTGCTCTTCAGGTTCAAAAAAACTAGCAAACTACAAGTTATGATGCTTGTTCAAGCTAACTGTGGCACAGAATAGTTAATTAGAGATTATTTTACGCCATAGTGAATTTTAAATTATTCGGTACACATGCTTTTATGGACTTCCGTATTTGTAGAAGTTATGATAACGCTAAGTGAAAATGTTTTTGATTGTGATACTGAATGTTCAAATTCAATTTGATGAGACTTCGTTGTTGAGCGTATTCTATACTGAAATTACCAGACTGTCTTCTCAATAACACGGTGGTAAGATTTAAGCATATTCAGATAGGGAACCTTAAATGCGACGAAAGACATTTTACTATTCATGTTATATTCTGAAATTCTATGAGGATGTTACATGTGTTAAATAACTACTACAATCTGAAGTTTAGGTTAATAAACACGAAAGGTTGTAATCAATTCAGTAAACCTAACTCTCAGACGAATTTTGTCCTTTTTGACGAAGTTTTTAAAATTTAAGTAAACTCTACTGAAGGAATGATACCATTTACAGGTTAAGGCGAAAGAGAATAACCAGAACTTCTATTGAAACAAGTGTGCAACCTAATTTGTTTCCAACCACTTCAGTTTGGTCTCTTCGTATTTAAACATTTAAAGATTCCTGTAACACTAGCCAAAGAAATCTGAAACAATAATATGGTTTACAATAAACTCTTATCCACCTCTACAATTATATTCGCCTCAAATTTGAATTGTTTTTACGCTGTGCAAATGAAGTTTATAATTATAGAATCTGATGAGAATTTATTGGAAAGAATAGTTTTTGTTTAGAGTCTTTCACATATTTAAACAAAGATGTTTTTTGTGATATTAATTACTCTTCATAATAAGTGAGTCTTATATTCTAATCGGCTCGTACTATTTTTTCGTGATAATGTTTATTGGGTGAAAGTTACCTTCATGACTGAAACCACCAAATGGCATTGGAGCTCATTTTCGCCAGTGTGTACAGTTTTCCTCCAGATCAGTTTCAATCTGCATCTTTTAGTCAACGTATGCAGAGACAGTGTACGCTTCATAGTTTGTCTGTGTGCTGTATTTATGAGGTTTATTTGTATTTTTTCAGTCAAATATTTTCAGCTGGTTATAGCTTTAACAATACATCTGTGTCATGGGAATTCAATGTGCGACAGAAATGTTCACAAGAAATTGTCAAATATATTTGTATGAATCTGTGCATAGTCCCAAAACTGAAATTTGAAAGCTGGAAAAGAAAAGAGAAAGTAAATAGCTAAGACTACGGAAAGTAAGACTGGTAGAAAAACTATATAAACTGGTGCGAAAACATCAGTTTCATGACAGATAGATTTTAAGGTAATCTACATTTCACGCCTTTGAATACATATATGTACACATGTATATTTTTCTATGCATATTGATACTTATTTACATTTTGAAATCCCGATAGATCTGCAAATTGTTACGAAAGTAACATATTTTACGGAAATTATGCCCAGAAAAATGAATGACTGAATTCATGCAGACCAAGAAAGTAGAGTCATCACTTATCTACAGAACAGTTGACTCGTAGCATCAGAAAAATGAAGTCGATGTTGTGTGATTGATCTGAAATGAGGATTCGTGCATCGGATGAATTGAAAGTAGTAAACTAACCTCTCTATCCAACTGACTAATGATTGAGTATGAATTAGTATTGGACAGTATCGTTAAATTTACTGAGGCTTTGTATCGAATACTGTGTCTTGACATTTAGTGAAGCAATGAAGCTTTTTCCCAAATATCTTCTCTTCATTTGGTTATTCTAAAGTATCAGTATGGGAATTATAGCATATCCATCTTCCGCAAGTGACACAGGTATTCAGAGTAGGAAAGATCTCATATTCTTAATAATTAAGTGAGGTAATGAAAAATATAACTTCAGCTAGCTCAGTGTATCTGAGAAATTGAGAAGTGAGTAACATTTTTGTTAGGATGTATTTCAAGAAATGCAAAATAAACATCAGCGTCACTTTCTTGACTATCCGAGTCAATTTCTGAACTCAGGGCAGTAGCAGTCCATTGAAATCTTTGGCTGCACTGGTTTTCTGATACAAAAAATTAACATCATTCAATTGTTGCGTGTATCACAGCAGCCTACCCTGCAAAATGGCAAAATTCTAAGCTGTGGTGTTTCCTTAAAGCTGAAAATCACATTCGGCTATGACCATATTCGGAATAAAATTCTTATAGCAACTAGGATAGTACTAAATACTTCATGAATGATTGTTTGATTCGACAAAATTAAAGCGGCAGTTTAAAGTAAGCCAAACCACAAGCTGAAAGTAAATGTCTCTCTCTGAAAGATGGTAAGCAAATTCAAACCTCTATCGCTCGAAAGCTTGGCGCAAAAACCATATAATCACTACATTAGGTGAGTTGTCATATGTAAATGGACTTCATTTAATAATTAAATCAGTGGCCTTAACAAGTCGCTGAAGACACTTCCTACAAATCATTATTGAATTACTATAACTGCTGCACAAATAAAACAAGCCACTTCACTAAAGGATGAAGTATTAACTTTAAGATCGATGCAATAATCATGTCTTATCATGTGTGCTGGAAATACCTTGTCCGCTTCTCCAAACCAAGCTTACTGTCTTCCTCTTGTATCTTCTTTTTATAAAACAACAGGCGTCATCAATAGTTTTGTTGAAGCATACGCTTAAATGATTGTTGATACTATGTGATGAATGAAGGGAAATAAAAGACCGGTTCGAGGCAGGATTCCAATCAGCAACCGCGTTCTAGTCTTAAATAGTCCTAAGAAGTTAGGAGCTTACGTCATGCTCTCCGTGATAGAAATTGCCGTATGCAGTAAATACTAAGTTCCAACTAGCAGCGAAACTTGTTGTTTGAATATGGTTTTCTGGCAAAAATCATTCCTCAGATAGGACAAAAGATATTTCTAGTTAAATACTTTTCCATTAAGTAGTTCGCCATTGGCAGATAAGGCATTTCTAGATCGGTTAACATCTTCAATATAAATATATGTCAGCATGCTCACTTTAACCTCCAAGAGTCATAATGTTTATTATTTGGTTTACAAAATATGTCTTAGCGTCTGCAAGATCTTTCTTGTACACACACTCAGAACAAATATGCAGTTTAAATTATTGGTCGTATAAAATAAATTATTTATGAACAACGCAATTGCTTTTGCAGTCAAGTAAGATGCTGTCAGTTTGTTTATTCCATCGATTACATGTAATACTTGCAGTGACAGTTGGAAAGTGATATGACACCTAAAAACATGCTTCAAAATGTCATTTGTAACAGTCAAACTCCTCAAATTTTGTTTGCTATATGACAGATGGTGAATAATTGACGTTCAGTAGATGTCAAGTACATAATTTCATGAATTTACCGTTTGTTTAGTGACTTTAAGTTTGATAACTAGTCACCACATAAGTTTCCCTTGTCAGTTCACTGTGATAATCTCATTGAGGTGTAGTCTGCAATGCACCACTTTATCAAGTACTTATTAAGCAGATTATAGCTACTGTCAATACAGTGAAGAATTAATGAAATCAATTGAGCCACTGAGTAAAGTTTTTGTAGACTGAAGTGCTAACCCATGCTTGTACACATCGAAAACCCAAAAACATCTATCTCAGACAAAAATATTCTCCTTCATTCCAAACACTCCAAGTGTAATGGATTTTGAACTCACTAAGGAGCTCTAATGGTCAATAGTTGGTAGACCGAACTCCATGATTTGTTCAAAAACAGTACCTCAGACACTGTTCAGTGAAATTTTCTTTAAAATCTTACATACAACACTCACTGGTATGCAAACCACTATGCGAGTTACCTGCATATAGTGTTTACTATGGTAACACAACCAGTTATACGGTTTCAAAAGTGAAAAGAGACTTATCTATACACCAAATACTATCAAAAAATTCGTACTGAGTAAAATTTCAAAGATGAGATCAAGATTATTTTTGAATGTGTCTGATGCTCAGAAATAAATAACAAAAGCTAAAAATGAGAAAATTTAGCCATTTCATACGACATCGTTCGTGTAAAACTCTCAAAAATGTTAGGACTTATTCAAAAAATTAGTACTACCATGTATTTTGCCCAAAAAGCGTTATTTACGGGGAACGCTTATTGATTAACAGAACCAAATATTTAAAAATTCATTGAAAAGGAGTATAGTAATAAGAATAGTGGTCACAAAGAAGGTTAGAGATCACAGGCTGCACTGTTTTGGAAAATGCTGGGTAGGTGAACGGAAAGAGGTATATATTAAGGTTCTAAGCAGTGGATCTTCGACCATCTCCTTATCTTTCAAACTTGGATCTTTATGAGAGTGAACAGTAATTTTGGCTGAGAAGTTGAAGACCCTTCTGTTTGGCATTTTTTAGGTTAACGCAAACATGTTATTAATTATTTGGAAACCGTGTTTTTCGTATCACAGAATAAACGCTTTAGAATTTAGCAACAGACAGTTAGGCCAAGAAACTTTTCTTCCTAACGAATCATTTTCATAAGCTGTACACTCGCAGTTATTGTTACTGCGAAAATATGTGCCTATCAGTGGCTAATGGGTCAACACAAAGTCACCACAATTCATCATAGTTAAAGGTAATTATGACTGGAAGCTCAACAAACGACAATCAGAAATTTTTTCCAGGATTAAAAAATAACGTCTGAAGGGTCAATACAATTTAATTACAAGGTGATTTTATGATAATGTAAGAAGGGACAAAACTGGCGAGTAAAGTGGGACAGTTTTATTAAAACCAACAACTGCAGAGTAAGGAAGCGGGGTGAATAAAATAAGCAAATGAATCATAAGCTAATAAAGTGTTATGGTGATTACGACCAAGGAAGTCATCTTTTTGAACGCAAATATGAGAAATAAACTGATGAACTGCCATTGGTTCCTCTGTGTTAAGGTGACAAGTCAGTACTCCTTTCGAAATGTTTAATTTGACTCCATAGAAGACTTTTGAGGAAGTTTCTGGTACAGTACAGCGACCAGATGCTCACAAACTGAGCTACTAATCGCTCCACATTCTCCTGTAGACACTGATGCATAATAGTTTTCGGAGATGCATTTGGATAGTACACGATTTTGTAGCCTATGTAACCAGTTGCGCAAAAGTGGATGAATTGGCAAACATTCTTGGAAGCCCCTCAAAGCAGATGTTTTTCCTTTACACAACCTCCAGCCACTTATTGACTAAAGAAAACTATGCAAAGGTGAACAGAAAAGTGCTTTACACAATGAATACCTGAGTATCTCAGCCACCGTATCTATTTCACACCCAATATTAATAAGTAGTGTCTTCTTTGAAACCATAGAAAGACAAGGACGAATCCCTACGGTTTCAAGGAAGAAGTTTTCGATTGAATAAAGTCATAGTCAGCCAACGGGCAGTGCACAAAAAGATCTATCAGGAAAAATGCTCGTGAACTAACCTAGTTTGTAGCTGGTGATAGCTGGTGATAGTAAACGATGCTGAAAAAGACTGAGCAATTATTGTGGCAGGTAGAGTTTATTATTATTGTTGTGTGAGGGCTGATGATTCTACTACCTGGCTGACCAGACCTGGGTACTTGGAGCGGTGCTGGAACCCATCACCCAATGGTTGAAAGTCAGCTCAACGTAAGACTAGGCCACCATGAACCCGAAAAAGTCACATGCAGCCTTAGGTTAACACACGGCTCAGTAGATGAAACAACAGCTTGACAGGATTCAGTCCACTTTGAGGTCGGAGTTCGATTTGGGGCTAGCGGTCTCGAAGCATCCACATCAAAGCCCTTCCGCAAACCGAGTCGAGCAATTCAGCTCAGTAGCGCGACCGAAGATTACGAGTATCAAACAGCATCATTTTGATGTTATACTTGAATAAGTTGACTGATCGCTTTGGGTATATGACATCAGCTCAGTGTGCATTAGCACTAGACACATGACAAAAAGCTAAAATTAAAATGCCACAATCATTATCTCTGAATGTTTTAAGAGATGACAGTCGAATGGCGGTTGTGAAGTCTGTTTTGATTTTCTAAGTAGACTTGGATTAAATTAATATATATTTTTATAATGATCCAATCAGATTCGGCCCTCAACTTTCAGGATATTTGTAAAAGCTATGGTCTGGATGTTTATAATATCATAATACGTTTACCTGAAGCGTAAAAATAACCGGAAAATGATACACAAATTCTTATGAGAAAATATTTCAAAAATTGAAAGGAAGCAGAAGTGTAAATTTTCGTCGACCTCGAAGCTTATGTGTATGCTTCTAGAGATAGATATTTAAGTAACAAACATCTTAGAAATTAGACTAAATTACTTTGATTGCACTTCCAGTGCATGCTGATGGAAAAACACTCTCTTATAATCCAATGAACAGTGAGATAACGGTTGACGATTTAATTTTTGTAGACATGAGGACAGATGGATGTGATTCGATTAGCTTCTTTTGTTTTTTATACATAGTAATAATAATAATAATACGCACGGCTTTGACCGAATTGTTGTACACCATAAATTCACCTTTCATGTACTCTGGCATTATACAAATTCACAGTCCCATTATAAACTAACTTGCTGAGAAGAATCATATCTTACCCTTATCCTACTGTTTTAAAACATCTGTATTCTGCCGAATAAACTATCCCATTGTATGAGCAAATTTACAAACAGTTGTTATTGACTGTAGTTGTTTTGGTAGGATGTAGAACATTTCTCATTTCCTACTTTAGTAACATGATATCTTTCATGTTCCTCATTGATTACTGTTTTCCCAGCTGTGAATCAACTTTACCTCTAGTCTTACCACAAACATACTGTCCTTTGGATGTTCACCTGATTGACTAACACTGAAAAAAGCCGGGATTTTTCCCCTTTTTGATTTTCAAGTTCGGTGATAAATTTTCTTAAACGGAGTTGTAGTTTCAAAAAGGTTTGCTGGTAATCAATTACTGCAAATACACTGAACTTAAATAAAGATACAAGCTTTATTTTTGCTTGAAATAAATCTCTATTTTTTGATCACTTTTTACAACTTTGTCCTTACTTCAAAAACTCAAAAAGTCAAAAAGCAACAGTTCTGTGTTTTTGTCAGATAACGTAGTATCCTGTGCCCACATAAAGTGACGAATATTTCACTTTGACCATTCTATTTTGAGTTCATTTGTAAAGTGTTACTAGAATTATGTTGAACACGTTGAGCCTGTTTATAACAAATTTTAAGCCTAAGTTGGGTACTTTTTGACATTCTCCAGTAAAGTAAATTCATAACCTTGGCAGAGTGATATTTTGTCGCAAACTAGAAGTTGTTCCACTTAGCATAGGGTTCAAAGACCATACCAATAATTTGTTTGGGAAATCATTAGGATCTGATAACGGCCTTTTATGGGCAAGTATCGTTTGCTAGACGTTACATTATGGGGTCATGGGTGCGGACTGCCAAGGTGTCCCATGCCAGGAGGAAACAGTTGTGCAGTACTCTCAGGCTTCCTGTGTTTCTTCAACTGATGTCAGTGCATAATGAACACCAGCGTGATACAGTTATCTTGAATGTGAACGATAAATATGTTGTGAATCAGAATGGAAGTCCAAACTAAATGATTACAGTGAGAGATTCCTTTCCAAAGATAATGGGAAAGCGTTGAGTTTTTAAGATTAAATGTTTGAAATATGAGGCAATCTATAATGAAAATGGTAGACCCTTAAAAATTCGGTTGAATGAACACAGGTTATACATGAAAGTTAGCTAAATGTGAAGGTCGACTCTGAAGTTCAGAAAGTCAACATGTAATTGATTTCAAAAATTCGGACACATTAAGGAATGGCTTCCATTTACATTGAGAAAGATAAACTTCAGAAATTTAACACATTTTAACTACATTTAAAGCAATAAACAAAAAGAGGGATTAGACCTATTCATCTAGATGGTAAACTGCATTTGAACCAATTCATTATAAGAAAAATTCCGACTGCACTTATTCAATGATCTTTAATTAAATGTCATTAACATTTTCAAAATCATGAATAAATATATTTTTCCTACTATCATCTAACATCGTAATGTAATGGTTCATTTTATAATGAAACTTATAAAGTAAGATGATAAATATACTGGTAATAATAATATCCGTCTGAACTACAAGATGAAATTTGTCCAACCATTCACTTGAGAAGAAATTCATACTTATTGACCAGACATTTCAAAGTCCAACTGATTTTTGATGAAACAGATGTGACTTAAGCAACGAAGCCTACAGAAAATCTTGCTTTGATTTTCTAAACATATAACAAAATGTTTGCTTCGAAAATCAGTGTGTTTGGTGAGTTTCCATGAGTACAAAATTTATTAACTACTTTATGTATATATGCTGTGATGCTCAAAAAACGCTCTACTATGTTGTATTCTGAAGAAATGAAATGATGTTTCAATCAGAGGTAAAAACAGTAGGCTTACGTCAGTTATGTGGTCATTACACAACAGTTTCATAATTTCTCCCACTTAGATTCTGTGTGAAGCTATCTTACATCAGCTATGTATTGAAAATCAAACACAAGATCACTGAAAAACCAATTTTTAAAAGTATGTAGACAGATAAAACTATTATATTTCTCCACAATCTTTACATACAACTTCATTTAATGAAAGTTAAACTAGGCGTCCAGCCTTCATAACACCGAAGCAGTACTGTATGCTTTCGAAAATAAGGATTTAGAAAGGTGATAACTGACTAGAAAAGCGTACACTTCACGGTTTACTCGGAAAATTCTCGTTTCACATTTATTCGCATGACATAGTGCACACAAACAGTCTTTATTACCACTAATAAAAACACACTTTTGTCTGCTGTATCAGACAGACAGATCTTATGTAGATTTGAATGCTAATAATAATAATAATAAATCCCTAATTTGTACGTTCGTGTTAGAGAACTTTTTCCATAAAATTTAATAGGATTTCTGCGTTTCTCTTAAACGTAACTGTCTAACCTTTTGAAAATTATTGCTACTGGGAAATGTAAATGAATTTACATAGTTAAATGTTGTGTGAATGGGTTGGATTTTAATCAAAAGATCACAGTCTAAAAATATGCACAACCACGTCTAGCGGCATTATTTATTAAAGTGGTTTCTCTGTCTTTTTCGTTAACTAAAAAAGCTATTGATGCTAAATATGTTATATGCTAACTCTTGTTTGCCTAAAGAACCTCTTGTGGTCAGAAAAAAAGCCCCTGAGACATTCAGGAAAACAAAAAGTAACTCGATGAAGAGACTTTTCTTTTCGACGAGTCATTTTTATTGGCTATACAACTTAACTTATGGTAATAACAAGCAGTTAGGAAAGTCACTTATTGGCTTATAGGTCAACATTTGGTCATCAAAACGAAAGATTCTCAGAGGAAACAGTGAGTTAAAGGGGACTGCCTAACCATATGGTATGTGGGCTTTCCAAGAAGATGCCATTGAACTAATGTAGACCTCATTGTGTTTTCATCTCAACGGCTGTGCCTCAAATCATATCTGAACTTAAAGCTGAAAAGGGCATTAGTTCTTTTAGATAACTGATTAAAAAAATCACTGCTGTTATTAGACTCAAAGTAATCCCATAGATAAATTACAACTATGAATGAATGAATGAATGGGACACAAATAGCTCATTGGTAACGGCTCCGACTGCAGCACTGGTTGACATGGGTTCGAACCCAAGGAAAGGATATGAATTTCGTCGAGGTTGCAGATACCCCTTGCCGACGAGTGCCGACAAGCGTGAAACTTAGGCCAGTAGGGTTTCCTGCCGATTGCCTTCCTCTGTTCCTCCAACTGATGTCAGTCTACGATGAGTAACAACTTGAAATAATTCCAAATCTCCACAACTCCCTCAAAATTTAATATAACTAAAACATTAAATTATGCTTAGTGATTACTGCCATGATGCCTTGGGTTTGGGTTTCATGTCAACGATTACTAATAAGTAAAAGGTAACTTAAACCTCATTGGGAATATTTCTACCTTAGGAATAAGAAAGTATATCACTGCAATAATGAACGTTATCACTTTTTTGCGTGACTGGATTAAAAGCAATAAAAGCCTATAAAGTGTTACGAATGCCACACTTTCTAGCCTTAAGTAAAAGGGCAATCAAATCCCATTGAGTATCCAGAACTTCTTAAAGACTGCCTTGAGCCATATAACTCTGAAGTGAATACCCAACAATTTCATTTCTATCACCAATGGGACCTCAGCAAAACTGTAACCAACGGAATCGAGTTAATGCTCAGAACCATACTCTGCTGAAATTCGTGTCCGACTAAAGTATAGCGTATTAAATGTCACCTCATAATTTTAAGGGATAACCACTCTACAAATACTCATTGTGATCCTTTGAAAGTTGAACTGAGTTTAGGACCAAAATACATCAATGCTTCCTAGAATATGCCTTCCGTTCTGTTTATTTTCGTGTATTCTACAAAGCAATCTACGTTTTCCAGATTCACTATGGATCCCCGAATACAGAAACTGTGAACTGCTCACTGATCAGTCATTTTATAATGGTGAATAAACGAACCCTATAATTTGTGACTTTCTGGGAAGTTAACTGATACTTTGTGTAGAGTGCCTTTCGGTCATAAGAGAATATTGTTATGAAGTCGTTATTTCGTCATAGTCATTTAGAATGACATACACTGTGAATTGAAAAACTAACTTCCACTTCTGATTGAAATCGATGAATAAAGTTGTAGGTAGATGAGCCATTGCTTAACGTTTTGGCAAGTGCTGTGTTATCTCAAAAATACTGGTTGCCCTAATTTGCTTAGATTGTTTAGGTTTAGTAACCCCTGTTTGGTTCTGTTCTCATTGGAGTCTAACAGTTACCTAATCTACTTTTTAATCTGCCCATACTTTTTACCTAATTCATGTACTGGTCCTTGGTTTTTGGCAAAACACTGTGTCCACTTCATGTTAGATTTTAATTTCCGCACACATGAATTACGTACCTAAAATTTCCGTTAGTATACAATCTTATTAACAGTCTTACATTTCTAATTTTAACTGACTCTAGTGTCAAAAACTTATGTTATCCTTTTCAAGCAATATTTTGTGGTAAGTTAAGCATATCATCAAAGTTTGGGATAACTGGAGGTCTATTAACCGGTGTGAATTGAAACAAACTGATCATCATCATACAATGGGTTCATAAAATTCTAATGCATGTATTTTTTCGTGATCAAACTGAAACAATGAACAAATTGCGAGCTATTTAATTCAAAATATTATTATTACATTTCTGTAACGTCATGAATATGCAGCATTTGGCAATAGTCAGAAAAGCTCGTGTGATAGCTGATTCTGTTCAACATCCAGAAAGAAATGCTGCCTACAATCTTTCACGCTGATTTGGGTGCATAAATTCAGTTCACTCACTATATGCTCTTATCGTTTATATAAAATGTTTGTTATTATTTTCATCGGCTCATTTTCCTCCCTTATCAGCACAAACCGCACAAACACCATGATTCGAACCTGTTCAGTCACTTGAATTTTACATCTGTATCATTTTGTTGGTTACTTTTGAAACTTTGTGAACGAGGATAAGGTACGTTGGATGACCAGGCAGATCTATAGATTAATTTCTATTCCTTTTATACGATAAAAGATATCAGTGTACTTAATTCGCAATCCGTCACAAAAATCATTCTATCTGCGAAAAATATCATCACGAAACTCTTCTACTGAAACCAAAAACTAGGTAAACTTTATAAATAAAGAAGTGTAGTGTGTGTGTCAAACTCACCTGGTTAAAAAGCTACTAGCCGGCCCTAAGCCCGGATAAAAAGAGAAGGTTGGGCATACGTCTAGCAACTCCACCCTTACAACCAATCCAGCCGCTAAAGAAACTTCAAAGCAAAAAGAAAGTGTAAAAAATAAGAATAAAATTATTCTTTGCGTGAATCGGGCTAACGAAATGACGCCGGTTGATGAAGGCCTTCGACAATCAAATTGGACCATGTGCCATCCCTCAATGATAGCAAAAGTAAAAATGAGCACATGGAACGTCCGAAAAATTTATGAACCTAGAAATGTTGATCAGATTGCAAAAGAGATGAGAAGATATGGCATAGAAGTGCCAGGAATCTGTTTAAGTAGATGGAATGGAAGTGGACTCGCTAAACTGCCAGCTGGAGAGTCAATAATCTATGCCGCTACTGTCACCCTGAAGACAACCACGAGCACATTGAGTATTGGAGTGGCTATCATGATGTCTCCAAGAAAATCGAAGCTTCTCATCCAGTGAGAACCAATCTCCTCAACGATCAGGATCACAAAAGCAAGATGCAACTCAACAGGTAGGAAAGTTACAATCATACAATGCTACGCTAAGCAACTACAAATAGTGCAGATCAAGAGAAGGAGGAATTCTACAGACAACTGCAATCAGTAATGTGACAGGACTACACCCCAGTTGGTGACACCGAAATTCTGATGGGTGGGGTGACATGAGTGTCACACTCGGAGCAGACAACACAAGAAGAGAACTCATCATGGGTCGAGAAGCACCCATTTGTGAAATGAATGAGAATAGAGCACTGTTTGCAGACTTCTGCGCATTCAGCGATTTGGTGATTGGAGGCGAGTTAGTGTGTACAAACACAAGGACATTCACATGACAGAGACATGGAATTCACCAGACACCAGGACACAATAAAAATCAGATTGGTTTCATCTCTATCTCAAGAAAGTGGAGATGCAGTCGGCCTACTGGACACAAGATCAGATGAAGAAGACGAGCAGATGTAGGTTCACACCACTCAGTATCTATCTAGTGCAAGGGAGTCACCTTCAAGACCAAGTTGGAAGCCTTCTCAGAAGTTGGTGATGGGCTGCAGTTCAAGTTCAACACCAACCTAGGACAGAAAGTGAAAGAGGAAACTTCAAAGGACATCCTCACGTCAGCCAGCCAGTCATCATGACGAAATGGGAGACGATGAGCAACATCCCTGAGGAAGCCTGCGTGGAAGAGCACTGGAACTCTGTGAAAGAGACGTGGAGGGAAACCCACACAACAGTGTTAGGAAGTAAGAAGAAACAAAACAGGGAATAGAATGCATCTCAACTGAGGCATGGAAGCTGATAGAGGAGAGAGAGGAAGATGCTGATAGTGAAGCAGAAGATGAAGTGGTGCAGTACAGGGATGAACAGCGAGAAGGGGAATTGAACACAACCCACAAGACACTACATTGGACAATGAAATGAAGAGGAGTGAGCTCAAAGACAGAAGACACTTCCACGCCACACTGGCAGGTGAAGCAGAACAGGCTGCAGGTAGGAGCGACAGAGACCTGACAACCTTGTATCAAATAACCAGGTTACTATGTGGGAGGGGAGAGATCAAAGCAGACGAAATCAATGAAAGATAGTGAAGGAAGTCTATGTGCCACCAAGGGGAGGAAACAAATGAAACGACGGTCTGACCACTTCAGAAAATTGTTGAATCGACGACCACCACCACCTGCAACTCGTCCAGAAATACCACCAGCAACGGCAGAACTACCAGTGAACACAAGCCCTCGGAGAAGAGCAGAAGTAGAGTTTTACATGCCATAAAGTTGCTGAATTCGAGAAAGCAGCAGAACCAAACGGAAGTTCATTAAAAGCACTGAGAACAAACGCAGGGACAACAGCGGACATACTCATATATTGTGCCGCATCATCCTGGAGAGACTAAGACGAAAATGCTCTGGATTCAACTTCACTACGGGAACAGGCTTACTGGCTTCAGAAAGGGCAAATCATGTGCGGATCAAACTGCAACGCCACACTACGCATCATCATAGAACAGAGCATAGGATGGCAGTCAACTCAACTTCATCAATTTTGAAAAGGCCTTTAACAGCATCAACTGAGAAGCGATTTGGCAAGAAGTAGCTTCAACACTGTGGTTCTAGTTCCTCAAACCTTTTTCAACCTCATTCAACAGCAGCTATATGCGATATGGTGCCACTTGTCAGCCGAGTGATTCACAATGGAAAGCCCAGTGACGCTTTTGAAGTGAAGACAGGAAGGAGTAAGACAAGGCTGCCGGTGATCTTCCTGGTTGTAGTCGACTGGGTCATGCAGCAAACCGTGTGGAGCGAGAAGATGGGCATGCGTTGGCTGGACCGATGAAATGATCCCAGAATATCTGGATTTCCCCAATGATGATTTATTTCTAATGTCTTGTTGCACAAACTCGAAAATCTACAAGCGGAAAGCAACAAGTTGACAGAAGAGTCAGTGGAGGTAGATGGGACTGCAGGTGAGCGTGGAGAAGACAGAGGTGATAGAGACACTCAACAGACAACAACAGCATGAACAACAATGATGACGAGCACCAATCACCATGAACGGGAGAAACCTGAGGGAAGTTGCCTCTTTCACCTACCTATCTACTTAGGCAGTGTCGTTTCAACTACAGATGGCACAAGCACAGATGAGGACGTCAAAGTCAGCCAGGATCGGAAAGAGAGCAAGACAGGCTTCCTTCATTAACCTGAAATCAGTGTGGAGATCTACTGGAGTCCACTTCACTCCACTCAGCATAAAGCGTGAACAAGATCTGGATTTTCAACGCTAATGTCAGTCAAGTAAGTCAGTGCTTCTATGTGATGTTTGGGAGACTTGGTGTATCACGAAAACACTTCCAACAAACTACAGACATTCATCCACAGCTGTCACCTACGCTTATTTTACACCTAACATCAGATCGGATGACCAGAAAGAATAGGCAACAAGGTACTGTAACTGGCTGGCTGGCTGGCTGGCAACGAACCAACCAAGAACTCATCACCCAATTAACATGCAGAAGGAAGCTGAGATGGATTGGACTGGGCATACACTGTGAAGACCGACTGGGAACATCACGCGAATTGGGCGTCCGTGGAGAGGGTGAAATGGAGGAGATTGTGTGAGGAAGAAATGAAAGGTTGTTAGGAGTGGTGGAGGCAGGTTGAAAAGACTGCAGAAAAGTGTGTGAAATGGTTACCTTCTAGTGAAGCCCTATATTCTACTAGGAACCCAAGGGCAAATAATAAATAATTAATAAGTGTAAGTATCAGTAAATCATGTGTACATTCTCAGTACAATACTAGACATCGTTGGAGTTGTTAGTTGGATGCATGAAACTGTCAGGAAGTCGTACTTGATCTAGGTTTCGTGCTTTTTAGAAATCGTCAGCTAAGCGTATCCTTAACCTCATCATAACTGATGTTGCGCCTGAGATTCGAATCCTGTTCACTCAGAGGCGTTGCCACTCAGTTATTTTGACCAAGGCTGGCCTGCTGTAGGACTCGACTACATACACCGATTGGTCACTTGAGGTCACCAACTTTATGCTGTCTAGTCCTAAGTACTGATCGAACTCTGTAGATCATTTTGCAATAAAACCTTTAGGCTAGGTGGCTTAGCATAGCGATGCACTTTGATCAATGTTTGCCGAATGGCGGCTATCATGGGAAAGCCCCTTTGACACTCATCAGCAAGGCTTATCTACAACCTCGAGGGAACTAATGCCCCCTGTGCAATCCGAACCCATATCATATATTGCTGAGGTCACACACTTACCACTGGGTTGTAGTCACAGCCTTTTGTCAGGATCTGACTTCAGTTGACACATTTTAGCCTTTTAAAGTAAAGTGATCGCCCTTTATCAACAGATTGTCTCACAAACATTAAGAATTTGCGCATTGATATGTTTCATTTGCATTGCTTTAGAATCTAATATGATTTTCCATGATTCATTAAGCAAAATATAAAGGAAGCAGTTTTGGTAAATTAGATCTCTAATAAATCAATAGGATATAATACATAAATTTCACAAAATATATACCGAGGATTATAAATAATTTCTGTCTTTATATAAGCTGTAAACTTCCATTTTTTAAGTCATCTATCTATGACTGAATGTCATAGAGATCTAAATAATTTGCTTAAAAATTTCTTCATATTACATAGCAGTATTTTCAAATGAAATGTACAAAAACAAGTTCAACTCGAAAATTTGACAAATGCAGATATATGCAGGAGCTTGTGTAGAGAAGAGTATATATGTACCAACCAGCTTCTTAAAATGTTAATTACTGATACACTACCATCAACTAATGAATCAAACACTTCCAACGAGGTATGTTTTTCATTGTAGGAAATGTTTTGTTCGATGTTAGAAGACTGATGATGACCGTCTACAGACTATAATTTCATGTACTTCACATGTTTTGGAACCTGAGCATTTCATAAGACGGATATTTCCTACATCGTAAATTTGACAATGTTATATTGTTTGTCCCTGATTCTACAGATAACCGTTCGACCAGTTTCGCATTTTTGCCAACATACTAAATGATCTAATGTTATGGCTCGCCGTACTAAGCTTCATACAGCTGCAGAAAACACTTGAACTAGGTCATGTGTTAGCTGACACTAATCAAAAAATTGCATTTACAAAGTCGAACTAAATGCGCGATCGTATTATTGATATACAGGTCACAAATTTGCGAAATTCCTCTATGAAGTTCGACTAAAAATCAGAACAAAACAAAGTAAACCTGGTGATTAAAAATGAACTCCTAGACATCAACAGTTGTCTTTAAAGCAATAAGGATAACTGCTTTTAGTAAAGGGAGGCTCAGAAACTCCTACTAATAAGATTAACTTCTGAGTTCCTACAGTGCATGGTCACAATTACAGTAAACCCTTATTGCGATATTTGGAAGTATAAAGGTATTTTATCAAGAAGAGGTTCCTGTCATTCCAAAAGTGAAGAACAAGCAGTTCAAAGCAGAAACATTCGGAAAAGGGAAAGTAAAGAGTCTACTTCTACATCTTAAACGAAACGAAATGAATTTCGGATACATTTTTATCGACAAAAGTACAACAGGCTGTAGGTATATTGAAACTTCATCAACTTATCACTGAAATAAATGACACTGAGAGACCACTATATTTATCTTGTTTTGGTTATCAAAGTGGAGGAACGAAAACAACAACAGCTTTCGTCTAAGCTCATATTCTGTTTTCTAGAAGCTATACTGATCAAAATATCGGGATTTAATTTCGATCACCAGGTTGTTGGAGGTAGGAGTTTGAAATTACTGAACTCCTAAAATGTCGATTATCCTAACATCTATTAAAACTATTTAGATCCAAACAATACTATTAAGGACACAGCGCTCCCTAGCTGTCTACGGTCCAAAAATTTAGTTTCGGTCTTGGGAAGAAATCAATTTAGCTCAAGTGAGTCGTGGATCTGAAATAGAGCCTATTTTAACTGAGAATCATGTTTGAATGTTGTCTATTATACGTTACAAAATGAAGAGGCCTTAATCAATGTACTTCTTCATATTAGGGCTTGATAGTCAAGGAAATGAAAACTTTATCCACATTTTATAGAAACTTTCAGATATTTTTAGGCATATAATTGTTTCACTTGCCAAAAGGGACTAAAATTGCAAAAATGTTCTTAATCGTATACAACTACTAAAGTTCGCCAAGCAACAATGGTATTAGTAACGAATACAAGGAATAGCAAATGAAATTATTTACTCTTTGAGTAGTGGATGAATGTGTTATTGAATGAATTAAATCATAATTTGTGAATGTAAATGTTTTTCTCTGCCGTTTGATGACGGTTGCACTTTTTAGCGAAGCCCGAATCCTCTATTGCTAACCCAATTAATCTGCGTCAGAATATGCTGCCTAAATAGTGAAGTATAAGGTTTTTACAAGATCTAAGGAGTATGAAACTGCGGTTAAATGCATGCACACTTAATTATCGTAGTTGAAATAAATTAAACCGACATCAGCTCGTGAAGTAATGTTTTATCTTCCCTGCTGATCATTTTGTATCACCACATGGAAACATATAAGAAAACAGTCATTGCATCCAAGATTATACAGATAAGGAAAATCAAGGCTTCCTGGTGGTTGGTGATTCACTGCTTTAAAATCTCTTCATTGAACATATTTTTGCAGGCGATTTCTATCTGAAACTACGAAATGCAGTTTAATTCTTCCAGCTTCTAACCAGTCATTTTTATCAGCAAGACCTTTCCAAAACTCAAGTTTTTCTGATTATCTTAGTCAACTGATGTCATCCATGGACCTGAAAAAACATCGATCGCTTGTACCGATACATTTCAGTGTCATTGTACTTAAGATATCTTGCCTTGATAAGTTCAATTTCACTGTTCAGGCACCTTGTTCGCCAAGAACTTGTGTTCATATTTATCCAAAGCTGTTATTACCAATTCAGTCTATTCTGAATTTTGTATTTATCTTAGACCATTAGTCCATGAGAATTGTGTTTCTACTGTACTTGATCATGTTAACAGTTTTGATCGAAAACAGCCTCAGATTACTATGATTTAGTCACCTAAATCTAAGGATCTGAGCGAGATTAGTCGAAATACTCTTATTGTTCGGTTAGATGCTGAAGAAGTAAATCAGCTTAAGCTTGTTGTAAATCTGTATATTTTTGAATTGCAATCTAGCTATCAACAGTTTCAATCACCAGCAGCACTGAAAGCTCAACTTTACTATTCTGCTGTATCCTATATGATTTTATCACTAATTTCAGTTCTGAATAAGTCTTATGATCATGGTGGGTCAAAATATGTCAATTATTCGTATTATTTTCAATTTCTCAAAATCATTCACTAATAAGTTATTCTTGCTCATAAATTGGTTTCATTCTGATAATTTACCCGGTTGTGGATAGCAGAGGAATCCAAAACGCGCGTTTCCTCCTGTTTAAGGTCGAACAGTTCAATCGAGTATAGCAAAACAGCAGTATAAGTATATCAACGAATTATAACTGGTTGTATTCTGTTTTCCATTTAAAATATTTTACATTTAGTCCTTTTGAAAATGTTTTTTCAAGAAACCCTGCGCTATTTCAGACTGAAATATCGCACCTTTCTGAACTGCACCTTTGAAGGATATTTTGTCCCTTAAAACTCCACAGAATGTTTGGTTACTGGCCTAAGTTTCAACCATGCGTTGAAACACTTCAAACATTTTATCAGTGAGTACTGTCAGCGGGTTAAATGTGTACTTTTAAACTCTAGTTCTCAAGCGCATCTAATTTATGAATTTCAGAAAGTAGGTTGACAAAACAAACCATCTAATTTTCTACTGTTTGTAAATATTATTCACTAGTTCATATCCTGAAGTGAAAATGGCTGATAAATTTGGAGATTTAGACACCTGTGTAGTGATAAAAGTTACAGAAAAAATTGATGCAATAGTGAATTTTCTTAAATATCAGCTTCATATAATTTTGTCCTAGCTAACTGCGAAGTACAGTTTTTAGACATTAGAAAATCCAATGAAACAATGTACATATTATAAGATGTGTCCGAGAAATAGAATATTTTCATAGATCGATTCAACTGATTACATTAAGATGTTAGTAAATTTACTTATCTCTCACACCTGATTGAAACATTTTGAAATTGTCTAGAAGAAATATCTGTAGTAATTGAAAGGGGATTCCATGTTTCCTTACTAAACTGTTAAGTGGAATTTAACACCAGGACATAAATAATAATCTCAAAATTCAGCCGCACTATAATCAAAATTTTAGATATTATTGAATGATATGAACACTAACGTTCTCAAGTTATGTTTAAGAATACCAAACTAGCATGTGTTATTCTGTTCGCTCTGAAAATCAGCACAAATCTAAAGAAAACCACGTATATTGAATAGAAATAGGAAAAATATCGTATATACAAGATGTTCTAAAATGTTGACAGTAGTAAACTATTATCTTTGGGTAATCGTTACCATAGGTAAGTGTCAGCTGGAGAACCTCTGGAAACCTAAAAGCCTTGAGTAGTTATTTTGACGTCAATTCGAAACACTAAGGGTAGTGTGCATTCACAAGTTGATGCAACATGGAGTTTAGGCTTTTTCAGACTAACTACGAACACAATATCGGTAGGCCAACTGGTTGTACTGGGTGACAGCCCATCTTGCCATACCTTGCTTCAGTACATCAAGAAACAAGATCCCAAAGTAAAACATTGAGAAGCGAGGAAGAAAATTCACAAAAGTGTTGCAAAGTAGCACAAGTAGAGGAATAAGAGATAAAGTTTTAGCAAAATTCCACATTCCTATTTATTTGAAGATAATGTGTCGACGCACCTAAACGACTGAGGTCAACTTTAAGCTGCACTACCTAAAGTTATAAACCACCGACTTAGGTCATCGCGTTGACTCCAACTTAGAAGTCTACATTTGCCTACGTAGCATCAACTGACGGTGAGAGACTTCATAAACTGATGTCATGTCTTTATATAGCCACCCACAACCCTTTAGTATCCCAATCTGTGTAAGTTAAACTTGTGCAGGGACACAGACTGTTAATAGGTATGCAGAAAATATATCCCAGTTAACTCATTCGATTACGACTCGCAATCTTATCAAATGACTTACTTTTATGAAAATCTTGGCCCCCGAATTATGTCTTACTGACACAATCATTCCATGATGCATGGCCTAAGCTAGGAAGACAACTATGGTTTAAGACTTGAGGCCATATAGCAGGACAGAATGAAACGCTGTGCAATTCATTCCACCTTCGATAAGCAATTGGATATCACATTAGTGCCGGACATGATGTAAGTTGGCAGGGCTGATGCGGATTCTACTAAGAGAGGATGCTTCCCAGTGGAGTCAACCGATTATAGGGAGACCTTCATGAGTTACTGTAAGATATTTACGACAGTTTCATGTTCTCTGTACTTTGATACGTTGTCGTGAACGTTTCGTCACATTTTAAAAACGCGGGGCATATTCAAATGCTACACTAATATTTGTTGACTTTTTTTGATGTCCGATTGTGTGCTGAAGAAGATGTTTTCCAAACAAGTTGATGTCTTTGAAATTCCATTTCATCCAGTAGTGCTAAAACAGAATCTTCGGTAGAGTGAAACTGTGTTATTGACTTTCTTAATCAGTTTGAACTTGATTTATGCATGTCTTTTTTCTAATGGCTTGTTCTACCCATCATCCCGGTCATAACTTTTAAAAGTGAGTCGCAATCTTATTCTTCGCTATAGTCTGGCACTTTTGCATTTTCACCCTCATTTCCTTGGTCAGTCCAATTAACTGCCTAATATTACGTACTGTCACTACCACTACCTTCATCATCTTTTCAACCTTCCCTGATCAGCACTGATTAGGAATCACTACAAAGACTCTTCAGTCTGCATTTGAGTCGTTTTCCCTCATTACTGTGATTGCAGCCTGTACGCGTTTCATGGACTTGGTTGAATACCATATAGGTGAGTGAAATATGTTGAAATATATACGCACATCAAATCATTCTCTTCACTGAAGTGCTCGTTCTTCTTTTTTTCGTGTTCTTATGGGTATTTTCACCGACAAATAGTTTTGAAACTGCTGATCCTAAGTTAGACGCTCTACTTAAAAAGTGTAATATGCAATAAGTTTTAACAGATGTGATATATTTTGTGAAACAAATTTTAATTAAGCAAATGAAAATGAGCTTATGATGGGTGATTCTTTATTGTAAATAAGGGCGAACTGAACCATAGGAGCAAAGGTGTTTTTTTATAATCACATTTGTGGTAGGAGTTTGTTGAGACAAGTACGTACGTGAACCTTTGTTTAGTTTTTGTCTTGTGTGTTCTACTCTTTTTAGTATAAGGATAAAAAAATTATTAGAAAACTGGAAACGGTAAATAACTTGTAACTAGACTGGGTCGATTATTCACTTCGTGAATGACCGAATGACTTGTGTCACTTTCGATGAATAACTTCAGTTCATAAGTTCTTTTTTATAAGTAAGGCTTGTCAATGCGTACTAAGATGGAAGTGAAATTTGTGCGAATGAATATATCTGAAATGGTACAAATGTTCATAAAAAGATATCAAAACATACAGATCATTAAATGTCTGTCACTTGCCAGAAAGTTATAAGTAATGATTCGTATTTGGGAAAAGTTTATAATAAACCGTATAACTATTAATGTTTGTGAATTGTCACGTTAAAGAGAAATGTCAAAAAAAGTATATATAAAGTTTTATTTCATTATTAGTGTCCTGAAACATACCAAGGAAATTTCTAGAAGTATGAAAAAGGGAATCCAGGAATTAGTATGTCAGTCCTTTAGCTTAAAAAGACTGACTTCATCTTTATTCTCAGACAAAATTTTCTTAACCTGTGATATTCAAGCAGAGAACTTTTATGCGTTCCTTATGTCCTCTTAACTCAACGTTTAAAATAACAACACGCAAGGGGGAATTAGCTGTTTACTTTGTCGAATTTCCGCTTTAAATGTCCAAAGAGTCGTGTATTACTTATATTTAGGAAAAAACCACCTTTATAGATTCAAATAAACCAAAGTGTACAGAAATAGAATAGTGGGGATGCAGTAATAGTTATGATCTATTGAAACTGTTAAAAAACTTCAGCATTTGCTAAAATGGTTTGGACCAAGTTTGCATGCATGCCCATTTTCGCAAAGTATCGTCTATATACTGGATAAATTATTACCTTAACAGAATTATTTAGAAATTGATATCCCATTCACTGTCATTTACATGATTATATAGTAGAGTGGTAGGCAGTTTATGAGTGCATTAAAAATAGCTGATTTCTTTTTTCTTTTTACATCATTTGTCCTAATAAGCCCTTGATTATTTTTTTTACCATTATTTTTTTATAACAGATATCAGCATCGATCGTGAAAGCAGTTCCCCTGGCACAGGTAATCAAAATAAATTTCGGCCTTTCTTAATACATTGCTGCTATTAAACTTAGATTCATTTATAGGTTACGGTCTGTTTACCTGTATTATCACTCTATTCAGTGCCAAGCACTTTTTTGCCTGCAGGCAGTTATAACGTCTCTGCCAAGGAAAATACTATGACATTAGGGGATCTGGTATTTTACGTAAGAAAAGGCTATTAGAACGCAATCCTAAAGCACTTTCACTAGATAACGCGTTGATGCCCTTTCAGTTGTTCACAATCGTCACAAGTTCATACCAACAAGTGACGACTTCTGACCAAATACCGGTCAAAATATTATACTTAAATGGAGGTCAAAGTAACATAAGGAAAGGTGGAAGATGAAATAAAAAATTATAAAGAATTCAGTCATTTTTTCTTAAATTTCTTAGCTGTGTGACACGTGGTTGAGAAATAGCATTTTAGATTCTTTTAGAAGTCGACGTATTCAATCCAAAGTACAAAATTTGCACGACACTGGGAGTACCAGTCGCGTAACGTGCGTGAAAACTCTATAAAAAAGGCTGTCGGCTGATATGAGCAGTTAGCAGACAGTACAGGTAAATTAACAGTGCTCCTAAGCCAGATCAAAGTGATTTGTTATTTTGAACAATGAATTCGAATACACCCCTGATGGGGTTAATCAGTTTAGTGCAACAAGATTTCTTCTCTTAGATCACCGTTATCTTAGTAATAAACACTGCTAATCAGTTTGAATTACCAGCAGCTACTTAAGTCAGTTATTATAAAAGCTATCTACAACTATAAATTGTTCTACAATACGCTGATACAATGGACCCCAATGGCTATGTTGCTCTAAGTTCTCAAAATAGTTTAAGTAAAGTCAGTAGATTACGCTATAGCTTTTTATAAGCTGTACATACTTGTATGTACATATATAGTGATAAAAAAGCGGACAACAATCCTTTTCTTCAAAAAAAGTGTAAATCCTCTTTCAAGGTTATGTTCCTAATAGTTGGACCATGAAAAATATTTCATTTAACATGCCTACTAGCCTTATAAATACTTTTTAAGTAACTACCTGGACGAATCAAACAGTTGGAAAATCAGTTGCTACTGTATGATGACTCACATCAGAATCTTCCGTACCCATTAGTCGAAGGTGAATTTCGTGATTATCTGCAGGTTCTACAGAAATACTTACTGGTATATATTTTCCCTCAGTTATTCAAGTAACATCAAATTTCACCTACAACCATCTAGAAAACAAATGCGTTCCTTGGAAAGCAAACCTACAATGGTGTCAAGCTTCTGTCTGTTCAGCGAAATTCAAAACGCACCTTTTATTGTATACTCACGCATATAACTGCATGCATTTCGAAAGCACCTATTCTAACTGTATAAATCTGTTCAAGTTCTAATATTTCCAGCTGTAATTGCATTGTGGTGGCTGAATAAAGAGGAGGACTTCATCAATTTCTACCATAACAACTGTGCATTGAAGACTACTGAACAGGGGAGGTAAAACAAAGATAGAACTGACGAACTAAAAGATAAGTTGCACAGTCATCACGACAACATTCTGCGAAAAGTTCTTACGGTTTTTCGGAATTTCGTCACCGTTTTTTGGTTCGAAATACCCACATACATCGTATATATATATATATATATATATATATATATATATATATATATATAGACACAGACAGACAGATAGATGGACAGACAAACAGATGGATAGACAGACACATAGACAGATAGATAGACAGACGGGTGGACAGATATATAGATAGATAGGAAACCTTTCCAGTTAAATAATGAGCATCTGAAAATCTTGATTTGGAAACAAGAAGATAAGGTGAAAGCAGACCTGTTTAGGATCCCAGCTGCTAAATAGAATTTTTATATTTATAAGTGTAATTGAGAATCCAAATATTTGCATGCCGACTACAATGAACAGTGAAATCTTTAATTTATATAGTTGTCGCCACTCTTGTTTTTAATAAACGTTAAATATTGTCATTTATATCGCTGTTTCATCTCTCATTTAGTCCTACTGAGTTACCGTATTTTCGTCCACTGCACATGAAGCGACTGATATACAATACTGTCCACCATAATGAATGTAGGAGAATATTTTCTTTATGCATGATATTACTACTGGTCATAAAAGATGATAGACAATTTCTGTTTCATATTTTTCTAAGTAGCCCTTTTTGAAATTATCTATAAAGCATTTCGTATCTTCATTTACCTCAGATTCACCAGCTCCAAAAACAAGACGCTTGTCTTTAAGGTCAAAAAGAAGTTTCGATTGCTCATTTGAACTTTGGGATGAAAGTTATTTTGCCACTGAGAGAAAGGTAAACTACATTTTTCTATAAAACCTAGGTGTACACGTTAAAACATACCACCTTTATTACCACTGATATGAATGTCATGCTATGAATTTCTTAATGTTAAAACGAAGTGATTACGGTTCGTGATCGAATTACAAGGCTTTAGTTGTTGCAGTTCACAGTGTATGAGTCTCTTAGGACTTTTTGAATATTCCTTAATGGATTCTGAAGTAAATATATGACCCCAGATAAAAAGACATTAAATGCATCGCTGATACATCACTAGAGAATTGGTGTTTACGTTTATTACTATCGTTATTCCTATTACTCCGCTGAATATAGTGATGAAGTTTTTTAGAAAGACAATGTAAACGTTATGGTTCACTCATGTAGCTTACAGAACACAATAACACCAAGATTATTCACTTGAGCTGAGAAAAGATTCATTGTCATTTCAACATAGGCTTTTAGTTAGACTTAGTACAGAAGCATTCCGTTTATCTTAAAATGGCGTCGACTCTGATAAAGATAAAGTGCTATAAAAGTCCTACTGCATTAAAGTAGTCACTACGATGAATAAAATATGACCAAAGGTTAGTAAGAGTCACTTGGTCGATACAAACTTATAAATGTAAGACTCGGAAATTATCTAGGCTCATCAAAAAAACTGGCAGGAAAAGAACTAGAAGAACGGCCGTTGGTAACCTCACAGGACAGGCATTTGGGAAATTGGATGATATAATCTTTAGAACACTTCAAATGACTTAGAACCAGATTTTAACTAACTATTACCCGAAAGCAACTTTAATAGAGTATATGTGTTGATCCTCCAACCACTACCAACCCTTAAAAGGCTATTCCAAACCAACAGTGATGCAAATCCGTAGGATATAGTGAAATTCCATCAGAAGTGTGTACAGATAAGGAAAGAAAACTCCGACTTGAGGGCCTTAGGTACTGGCTAGTGTGTGCGAACCAGTGGGAATCCCATCAAGAATCAGCACTTGAAAAACTTTGTACTATGGATAGAATTTGGTCAGTGGTGCTTATTCTCTCACTCTATGTAATCCGAAGTCTGGAAATTTAACTATCGATCCACTTATTCCCTCTTCTTTTATGCACCTCTTTATCTTTTATTACTATTCTTCTCTGTTTACTACCTCTTTATGTACTATTGTAAAGTGAGACTACTCGAGCTGTCTTCTTCTAGTGCAAGGCTCTTTGGTGATTTGTCTATTTTCTTCCTTTTATTCACCACTGTTCTAGGCGATCAAATTCACGAAAATAAATTCTCGGTTTTATTTCAGTTTATCATCGATTCACGCAGATGCAACCAAGTGCAAAATTTGAAAGCCTTGGAGATGTCGCTTAAGTCAGTAGTAAAATGATCATATCAATAACCTGGAGATTATTTATTTATTCACTTCACTTTATCAATCAAGATTTCCTTTAGTTTCAGACCTTGACCACATAACATATCAGATTTCTTTTCAAGTTTAGCAGTCAGTTCCAATTTGTAATTTAGTCTCAACTCTTATTTCATTCAGTGAATACAAGTATTTAATTCATACGTAGCCGTTATGAAAGTCAGTTATGTTTACGACAGTAACATAAACATATAAACTGTTTCTAGTTTTATGCCAGTCTGTATTATTTGTTATTCTGAATAGCTACACAACTAACTTTGATGTTAGTCTCACTTTTCGAAATCAGAATGTTGCCTTTAAACCTAACTTTATGGCCTGAAGTCACTGAAATACCGCAACTGGTAACAGCTTAAATACAACAGAAAATATAACAACCTATGGGTTACAAGAGAAAGCCTTCTTTGTCGTAATTGGTATTAATATCAACATTTTCAAACAATACAATGATTTATGCACAGATGAACTCTGTTCATTCCATTGTCGCTCAGCTTGATAAAAAAGTACGTTGAAGATCTGACGGAAAAAGTTAATTTGACCATTCAATTAGCCTTTGTTTTACAATAATTACCTTTTCGATGTCGACTTTAGTTATCATGTTTAGATACCTTATTGGTCAGAAACTTGCAGAGACTTTCATAATTCAACAGCATTCCAGTGGACTGAACCGAATAAAAACGCCACTGATGAAAGAATACCTCTGACAAGCGGGTGTAGTCACCACATGATAAAATTTACTTTAACGTGCAAAACCAAGATATTAAGCCAATCATACAAAGTCGTGATGAATTTCAGCTTTGAATTCAGAAGCTTCGTGATAACTTTAACGATTCTTAGCAAGCAAGGTACATGTTATGCAGCAAAACCTATATTCTCTTTACGTTAATTTAACGAAATTTTAGGTTTCGCAACTTGCTGGTCTTCACTATGCAGCATTTAGTACAAATAAACAAAACAGACCGTATTCACTGGATCTGATAGATCTCGTAGAGGACCAAGGTGTAACGTGCTTAGATGCTGATAATCCAGACCGATGGGTTGTTCGTATTCATCCTTCACAACAGAAGTTGGGTAGTTTTTACAAGCAGCTTAGAACAGAAAATGTGTCATCTGATTCTCAAATAATAGATGAGAATGAAAACAGTGTATCTGTTGAACTATTGGAACCAGCACTACAAGAACCTCAATCCACTCAGGGGGGAATGAAACGAATTGGACGCGTCAATGCTGTTTGTTTAACACGTCACCCGAAAAGTGCTCAGCGTGGAAAACGAAATCCAAGAGAAGCCTTCCGAGAGGATGTTATTAGCTTTTCAAATAAGCAGCAGGAGGCACGGATGAAAATAAGGTAAATACTTATGATTTTATGTTTTCATTTGTCATAATTTTAAAGTTTCTTCTTATCCAAATTATTAGTCAACGTGTAACCGAATCTCTTTATTCAACACTGAATAATAGCACTCGCTTTATTCCAAACAACATGTATGAAACAGTATGGAATATTCCAACAAATTCGCTTTACGTTCAATATTTTTAAAAGAAATAATTATTACTTCTCCTTAGTGTTAATGACGGAAGTATTGAAGGCATAAGTATGAAACAGGCAGCCAGTGTTAAATTAGCATCAGTTCTCGATTCGGAAAGTAACACAAAATTGAGCGTATTTTCACGCTGGCAGTTCAGTCAGCCAGCACAGAAATCCATAATCCCACACAGGTATCATATGAATAGTAATGTGGTGTGTTTTTGAGCATTTACAAATCCATTCTCAACTGGAGAAACGTTTTTTCCTTTGTTTTGTTCTTAGCTTGAAAAACGAAACTTAGAAGACATTTTTAAAACGTGCGAGAATACATGATGAGTACTAAAGACATCTGAAAGATTAAAAACAAACTAAAAGGGTAGAATTCGATAGGATATAAACAGTGGAGAACATGCCGCCCTAGATGAGATGTTGGTAGAATTACTAGTAGAATTGCTACCTTTGACACAGCTTACCATTACAATAGCATCTACAATAGCACCAAATTATCATCCACCTATATACACAAAAATCGGTAAAAGCTCATCACAAAAATGAATATTCGAACATATTTCTGTGTCATATAAAGTTTAATATCAGTCTTAGTTAGACGTTTTCACAGCCAATCATTGCATATCATTTGTTTGCGATAAACCGTGTGATCATACCTGTGAGAGCCAGATTGCTAATGGACCCTTTAAAAGGGTGTAGAACATTCCAAGGCCATCAACAATGTGTAGAAAACCGTTAATTTTTGCACATAGTCAACTATACATATTCTCTTCTGTCTTCGCGGAACCGAATCAACATCAGAGGTGAAGACTAAGGTTATTGTTCAAGAGTCCACCCTTGTATTATATATATATATATATATATATATATATATATATATATATATATATATATATATACCATAAGGACATATCAGTTAGTCTAACAGTTTTATTGGGTTTGCACTTTTAAAGCCCGTCAAAATTTGCAGCGCATATCTAGCACTTTTTTTAGAAATACTACTGGCCAAAAATGCACCTCTTTTAATTATTGCAAACTGGTATGCATCTTCAATTTTTTAGAGCATATACACATATTTAAACTCATTATCTTTGTTAACCTTGTAAAATATGTCATAGCAACCAGTTTGCCTGAAATCAGGCACCAATTAATTTAAAAATTGGAAGTACTGAAAAGTTTGAAAATATCTCTTCAACTCACTTCAATGGTATTTGCAAGGATAGCCAGCCAAATACTTCCTGACTTTATGTAAATGTAATCCATATGAAAAGACCAGTTAAGTGATCAATAATTTACACTGGATAATTGTTATAAAACTATGTAAAACATTTAATTTAGTCCTTCATTCCTATGTATTGCTTATCGGTTTAAAATCTCATTACAAAGTATTTGTAGTCACAAACTTTTTATATCACTAATAAGTAATGTTACATTACATGCATATACATCACGCTGTATTTCAGAGTTTAATTGATCAGCCGCAAGTTGATGTCTTAGATGCTCTGTAAACTACAAATAAGAGTAATGGCTGGAGGTATTGATAAAGTAATACCTCTACAATTTTGAGTAATCATATAAAATTATGATTAGGTGAAGTCCTTTTTAAAAATAGCTTGTTGATGATGCTTCGTTGTACATGTTTTGAAAAGTTTAAAACTGAATAATAAAAAAGTTAAGTGTCAGCTTATGCATTCGGCCTTAAAAGATATGTATTGCGACTTACAAACATTTTCCATAGTTAAATAAAGTTGTCATTACTGTAATTCAACTGCTCCTGTGGAGCTAGTTACATTGGACGTACAATGAAGCAGTTCCATCGTTGAATTTCTGAGCACCACCCACCATGGTTGAACAATGGACAAATTAGAACTATAAAGAGCTCCATACTTGCACACTTAGTTAACAAAGGACATCAAGTGGTTACTGAAAAAACCTTCAAAATCATCCATCAGATACCAATTAATTTACCTCATGGATTACGCACTCGGTTACTTCACATAGCAGGGGCGATTGCAATCCACCTTCACAAACCTAGCCTTTTTATCCAAGAGAAGTTTGCTCGACCACTTTCATTACCGTGGCCGTCAACATGATGTAACTTCTAGGTTTACTTTGTACACCTCTTCCCCTTCTTGTTTCTATCAATATTCATATTTCCAATTTTAGTAACTCTATTGATTATTTACATCATTATTTGTAAAACGTCACCACGTGATTGGTAATTTGATTAAATTGTAAGCCTATATATTAGTTTAAAGCCCAAGATGAAGACCTAACTGAAAAGGAATATATTCCTTCGCTCAAACAGTCTTTTTCTAAATTACTGTTACTGTTGTACGACTTCAAAATCCATGAAGCAAGAAATTGTCTCAGCTTTAATAAATATTATGCACCAGTGCAGAACGATATCACCATATTAATGGAGGATAATTCCACCTAAATCTACTTGATTATCTACACACATCCATTTCGATGGTGTACATGTCACTCATTAGTTTTCATCACAGTAGCATCTGTAGTACGGAAAAGGTAGCTTCCATTGACTACATTTTTATATGAATGGGAAAGTTTAAGGAAGAACAGTACAATATCAGCGTCTAGAAACGAGCACTATTCGTACGTGCCAAGATTTATGGCAACTCTAAGCAACTGCGGAAGTCAGAAGGAAATCACTTTTACGAAAAGTTAAGGACCAATATCTATCCC
>OX104134.1:27292055-27474451 GCA_944470555.2 Heterobilharzia americana | reverse complement strand
TCCATCTGTTCTATCAATTTCTTATGGCTGCTAGTCTCCAGACATGAGAGAAATAAGTCGGCAAAAAGTAGTCCCAACGGGCTTCCTATTACGACCCCATCGATTTGCCAAACTGGAACTGAATATTTTAGTACATAGTAGTAACAATTCCCGCACTTCTTCCTTAGTGATAGGTATATATCACCGATCTCTGAATATGAATCCAATAGTTTCAATGACTGGAACATTTGTACATAAAACGACAACATCAGATGACAGCGGGTCCAGTACTATTTAGGTTGATGAAATTTCAAACGAATTAGAATGTATCGGAAACAGTATGTTTTCCAAAGCTGTAGCATCAAGCTACCTTGTAGTAAGGTGAACTGATCATCTATAACATGTGTCTTTATCCCTCACTCAATGTCCTAGTCTGTAAAATATGTGTATGTATTCCTTTATTGCATGGAAGTAAATAAAATCATATATGTAGAGTCAAAAGCTGACGAGTCCTACTGAAATTTATCAATTCAGTAAATCCTGCTTTCATTACGTTTGATGCTTGTTTTAAATTTGTATCGGGAAACACACGCCTACAAATCCATAATTTTTTGCCTTTTTGTCAATCTCATTAAATTGTGATATTCGGTCGCAGAATTTGAAGTTAAGAAATACGACATAAATTTCAGTAGAGCTGAGCAATACATGTAGTCACTCCTATGCGTATTTTTGTGACATGATAGAAAGTATTGCTCAATAGCTATGGATTTGAAGACATGAGACAATTAGGATAGTTTCTTTTCCAGTTCCCACATGATACAACAATAGTGAAATCAAAACTGTTATTTTCACTCAGATTTGCCTACCTAACGTGTTACTAACATTTCAGTGTGACATTTAATAACGAGAATCGATGTTATTTTATACTTCATGAATAGTATACATTACTCTGAGGTTCCTCATTCTATAGAGTGGAAAAAAATAATCTACATATGACCGACATTGATGAAATTGTTTAGACTACTCAAAGGTTAATGATTTATACAGTGATGAAATAAACATTCTAGAGAAGAGAAAAATCTGTATAAATGGGAGGGGGTTGTGCACAACGCTATTCGAATTTTGGTAAAAATTAAAACATGCTTAAGTAGGTGTAATAAAAGGTGGATAGATTTCCATTATATTAAGTAATAAGATGAATATAACCTGGAAAGTGAGAGTAAGTTTTGAAATAGATCAAAAACTAAGGTGGATAAAAGGGTCATGAGGTCATGATATTTTGTGCGTAAAATTCTGGAAACTAAAATTACCAAGGTAAAGCAAGATCAGCATAGTATCTCGCTCAATACATAGATCAGGTCTGAGTCTTTTATTTGCAACTGCTCCAGGAAACCGAGAAAGGGTGAGTTTCAGTATTATCCCAGATGTCTAAGTAACCTACTACATTGCTTTATAAACACCATCAGATTGTGGATCTTGTCAAAACTGATCTCTGACATCATACTGGTTGCTTTGTAACGCATCTGAAGATACACAGGAGATTCGTATACGTTTCGAACACCATCTTAGCTCTATGTAAGCCACGTAACACACATGGCATCACAGTCATTGAGGTCCATAAGATCACTACAAATACTTGGTCACAATTAATGTCACTGTTCATTCAATCAATGATATGCATTTGATGGTTTTTCACTTCAAGTGCCATTCTTATCTTCTTTGTTTTACTCTGCTTTCGTATATTATAAGTATGTGTACCCTGTCTAAAAGAGGGGCGAAAACTAAAGTCTTTGCGAATGTGGAATGTGAGGAATTAACTTCCAGGTATTTGTCTTAGGGAGTCACTTTCCAGGAATCTCTGATGGTGTGGTGATACCTGTTGCATATGCCTTAAGGCATAGCGAGGATACGTAAGTAATTTTTATTCAGTATTTTATCTGCCACCTGAATCTTTCCTTACGAAACAATGTTTGAAAGTAAAATGGTTTCTAGACATACACCTCACAACATTCGAAGTTACTTTCATTCTGTATATCGTTGTTCCACTTTAAAATAGGTACGCTTTGACCGAACTCAGTGATACAGAAATCGAATACTCTAGAGCATTGAAACAATTAACAGATGTATTGGATTCCTTAAGTGGAAAATAATTCTTAATCAACCAGATGGTTCAGAAAAAATCATTGATTATCCATCTGTGATTGATAATGACGTTAGAGGTCTTCAAGCGACTTTGAGTAGAATTGTTCAATTCAGTGGGTAAGTTGAACATTTTTTGAAAACTGTCATAAATTAGCGTACGATATACAATTTTTAATGCAAAGGGAATAATGAATTTAATCGGTGCCGCTACAGCACATTTTTGCACTCACAAGAACACAGGTGATGCATAAACACTTCAAGGATCCTATAGAACTGTTTCGGAAATTGAATATTCTGTCTCATAAATTCATTGTCATATAAGGCATCCGATAAGCATGCTGCTTTGAATATTACTAACTGAAGTTTAACACATTAAAATACTTATTACTTTCCGAGAATTTCACACTTCTACAGTGAAATGTACGTCCACACTTGTTTGTGGTGTTTCATTTCTAGTTGACGTTTTTGCGGAAGAACATGAAGGAGGTAGTTACCCTGTCTAATAAAGAATTTTCCGTAACTGATGAAGTTTATTTCGTAGATACCGCCAAAACTATCAGCATTCACGATTAAGTCTTGTGGCCTTAATGGCTTTAAGTAAGGAGATTTTGTAGGTTTGTAAGCTACAGTGAGTGGTTCTCAAAAACTAATGTTGTTGCACTCTTAGAAAAAACTTTTCGTACATGGGAAGACAACGCGTCTGTCAACTTCTTCAGTCACCTTTTCAACTGATTGAAAATAAAAATAAGGTCTTTTGATGAAATGGTGTTTACAGTGGGTTTTTTTTAAAAACAGCCATGAAACAGTTTTCTCATTTCCTCTTTATTATTTTTATGACTTGGTACTGTTGGTGGGATAGGAAGTTTCGAACCATATTTTCTACCATGTTCACCTGAGATACGAAATGTCCACGGAATAAAACAGACTAGAAGTGTCATTCTGTCACTTTGAATTACTCAATCTATGGTATTTGAAGCGTAGTTCCTAACTTTAAAAACAATCTCTTTCGCCGAATCAGATGATGGTTACAGGTCAGAATAAAAGTTAATTATGAAAAATGCCTTTTCGTTCGTTACTTAGACAACTTTATTAATCGATTACTGTTCGGTTTTCAACAACCTAATTTTTATATTTTTTAGAGCCTCTAATACATTTTATTATGCCGACAAACTAGCGTAATCCTTTCCCGTAAACATTATAAATTCATTTCATGGGTAAGGTATAATATAAGTGACGTTATGTCAACAGAAACCTCGAGTAACTAAGGCAAAAAACTAGTACGAATATACGTGTTATTACCTAGTACTTAAGAAATAGTGAGATTTATTCAGAAACCAAAGATTATCTTCGTGTTCTCACATACTTCCATACTTGCTTTAATACTCCGTTTAGACAGAATACCTTTAAATCCATCACCGCAGAAACAACAGCAGTGTAATCATTTAATCAGACTCGTCACTTAATTTCAGGTGACTTAACTATTTCACTCACTTAAAGGTGTTTAGTTGAATTATCCCAATACTTTTTCTCCCTTTCTGTATGTGACTGTTGATTCCTTAATGACCAGCTTTACGTCAAACCGTTTTCTTTATAAAAATTACACTCTTCAGAGGTTTTGTATATTCATTAGTGACTGTTCCAACTATAATTTCTTCTCAACTCACTAATTAGGATGAGAATGATGAAAACCACTTTCACGAAATGGACTCACTTCATTCCGAAAGAATTCTCTATGTAGAGGAAGCTGTAGCTATCAGATCAAAGAAGCCTGAATTCTGTATCCAAAAAGAATACCTTCAGGCCCTACTCCATTCTTGACGTTCCGTTGACTAAACCGTATTCCATTAACCCTTTTGTGTCTTTCTTAACCTTTCTTTTTCGTCTTCGCCTTCTTCTTTTCTTTCTTTTCAAAATAGAAGATAAAATCATCAGTAATAATGCTATTATTTTAAACCAGAATTTCCTCTCTTCCTATTATAATAAACCTTTAAAATTCCTGTAAACACTTTTTATACATTATTGCTGGCGTCATTATCTGAGTCGCTTCACATTTTGACCATCCGATGATGAAATATACGCTCTATTTCTGCTGTTAGGTAAATTCATGTCATTCTTTGTACAAATCACTCACTCAATACAATGTAACCTTGAACTTATTATTAAATTTCACCATCATACGCATGATGACCAATCAATTGTCAAAGTTTACACTGAACTTATTCTCACAATTGACATACATATATAAATTACACTATTTATTATTTGTCCCTTGAGTTACCAGTAGAACATAAGGCGTCTCCATTTCATACTCTTCTCTGTAGTCTTTTCAACCTGGCTCCAGCACTCCCAACAACCTTTCATTTCTTCCTCACACAATCTCCTCCATGTCAACCTCGCCACCAATGCCCAACCCGTCGTTTCCCCTTTAGGTTCCACTCGACGCCTCAGCCTGGCGCGTAATGTCCCTAATCAGTCTTCTCAGTGTGTGCCAATCCAACCATCTCCACGTTCTCCTGCATATTTGCTAGGTGATGGGTTCTTGCTTCGTTGATTCGTTCCCAGCCAGCCAGCCAGAGTTCCTTGTTGCTTATTTTTCTTATTCTGGCTATCTGATCTGATATTCAGCATCGAGTGAGTGTAGGTGGCAGCTGTGGATGAATGTCTGTAGTTTTTTGGAAATGCTTTACGTGACGCGCCAAGTTTCCGAACCATACAGAAGCACTGACTTACTTGACAGTGGTGTTGAAAATCAGGATCTTGTTCACACTTTATGCTAAGTGTAGTGCAGTGCAGATCTCCACACTGATTTCAGGTTAATGAAGGAAGGCCTGTTTTGCTCTCCTTCCAATCCTGGCTTTGACATCCTCATCTTTGCCTGTAGTTGAAACGATGCTGCTTTAGTAGGTAGGTAGGTGGAAGGCACTACTTCCTTTAGGTTTCTCCCGTTGATGGTGACTGGTGACTATTGTTGTTGTTTGGGTATCTTCATCAACTCTGTCTTCTCTATATTCATTTGAAGTTCGGTTTTCGCTGCCTCTGCTGTCAACTTGTTGATTTTTGTCTTTAGATCTTCGAGTTTGTGCGACAAGACGTGAGACATAAATCATCATCCGGGAAATTCAAATCTTCTCCTGGGGTCCTTTTATCGGTCCAACCAGCGTATGCCCCCTTCTAGTTCTTTACAGTTTGTTGAATAGTTCAGTCCGATTTGGCTGACCACAACCAAGAAGATCATCGGTGATTGTAGGAGGCAGCCTTGTCTTACTCCTTCCTGTCTTCACTTCAAAGGCGTCACTAAGCTTCTTATTGCGAATCACTTCACATATGGCATCATACACCATATAGCTCTTGAATGAGGTTGATAAAACTTTATGGCTGCTGAAGCAGCCACTTGCTAAATAACTTCTTAGTCGACGCTATTGAAGGCCTTTTCAGAATCGATGAAGTTGAGGGAGAGGGTTGACTGACATTCTATGATGTTGCGTAGCGCTGTGATTTGTTCTTCCTGAATCCAGCCAGCATGCTTCGGTCGAAATTTTGAATGCAGAGCATTATCTAGCCTCTCTAAGATGATTGGGCCTAATATTTTGCTTTAAGTAGACACTGGCATGATTTCACGCCAGGTCTTGCAAAGACTTATGTCTCCCTTCTTTGAGAGTTTATCAGGACAGCCCATCTTCCAATCAATCGGCGGGTACCTATCCTTTCTTCCTTCTGCAGTAGTGGAATGAGCATGTCCGCCGTTGTCCCTGCGTCTGTTTTCAGTGCTTTTAGTGGACTTCCGTTTGGTTCTGCTGCTTTCCCGAATTTCAGCAACTTTATGGCATGTAAAACTCTACTTCTGCTCTTCTCCGAGGGCTTGTGTTCACTGGTAGTTCTGCCGTTGCTGGTGGTATTTCTGGACGAGTTGCAGGTGGTGGTGGTCGTCGATTCAACAATTTTCTGAAGTGGTCAGACCGTCGTTTCATTTGTTTCCCCCTCTTGGTGGCACATAGACTTCCTTCACCATCTTTCATTGATTTCGTCTGCTTGATCTCTCCCCTCCCACATAGTAACCTGGTTATTTGATACAAGGTTGTCAGGTCTCTGTCGCTCCTACCTGCAGCCTGTTCTGCTTCACCTGCCAGTGTGGCGTGGAAGTGTCTTCTGTCTTTGAGCTCACTCCTCTTCATTTCATTGTCCAATGTAGTGTCTTGTGGGTTGTGTTCAATTCCTCCCTTCGTTGTTCATCCCTGTACTGCACCACTTCATCTTCTGCTTCACTATCAGCATCTTCCTCTCTCTCCTCTATCAGCTTCCATGCCTCAGTTGAGATGCATTCTATTCCCTGTCTTGTTTCTTCTTACTTCCTAACACTGTTGTGTGGGTTTCCCTCCACGTCTCTTTCACAGAGTTCCAGTGCTCTTCCACGCAGGCTTCCTCAGGGATGTTGCTCATCGTCTCCCATTTCGTCATGATGACTGGCTGGCTGACGTGAGGATGTCCTTTGAAGTTTCCTCTTTCACTTTCTGTCCTAGGTTGGTGTTGAACTTGAACTGCAGCCCATCACCAACTTCTGAGAAGGCTTCCAACTTGGTCTTGAAGGTGACTCCCTTGCACTAGATAGATACTGAGTGGTGTGAACCTACATCTGCTCATCTTCTTCATCTGATCTTGTGTCCAGTAGGCCGACTGCATCTCCACTTTCTTGAGATAGAGATGAAACCAATCTGATTTTTATTGTGTCCTGGTGTCTGGTGAATTCCATGTCTCTGTCATGTGAATGTCCTTGTGTTTGTACACACTAACTCGCCTCCAATCACCAAATCGCTGAATGCGCAGAAGTCTGCAAACAGTGCTCTATTCTCATTCATTTCACAAATGAGTGCTTCTCGACCCATGATGAGTTCTCTTCTTGTGTTGTCTGCTCCGAGTGTGACACTCATGTCACCCCACCCATCAGAATTTCGGTGTCACCAACTGGGGTGTAGTCCTGTCACATTACTGATTGCAGTTGTCTGTAGAATTCCTCCTTCTCTTGATCTGCACTATTTGTAGTTGCTTAGCGTAGCATTGTATGATTGTAACTTTCCTACCTGTTGAGTTGCATCTTGCTTTTGTGATCCTGATCGTTGAGGAGATTGGTTCTCACTGGATGAGAAGCTTCGATTTTCTTGGAGACATCATGATAGCCACTCCAATACTCAATGTGCTCGTGGTTGTCTTCAGGGTGACAGTAGCGGCATATATTATTGATTCTCCAGCTGGCAGTTTAGCGAGTCCACTTCCATTGCATCTACTTAAACAGATTCCTGGCACTTCTATGCCATATCTTCTCATCTCTTTTGCAGTCTGGGCAGTCTTGCCAGTCAGCTTCAAAATTATGCGGACATTCCATTTCCCTATTCTTACTTTTTCTTTCATTGAGATGTGATACATCGTCTAATTGGCTTCTCGGAGGCTTTCATCAACTGGTGTCATTTAGTTCCCCCGATTCCAGCTAGGAATAGGTTAATTTTTATCTTTTACGTTTTCTTTTTGCTTTGAAGTTTCTTTAGCTGTTGGATTGGTTTTAAGGGGTAGAGTTGCTAGCCGTATGCCCACCCTTGCCTCTTGTCCTGGCTTAAGACCGTCTAGTAACTGGTGAACTTGTTAACCAGGTTAGGTTATAAGTTCCATTATCATCCACAATCTTTAAGAATCAGGTTTTAATTATAATTTCACACTCATTCCTAAATGCATTTGCCGTAATTCTGACTGTTAATATGTCAACAAAATTCATTTATAACTGATTTAGGAATAAAAATTGGGCACAGTGGTAGATTATAATTCCATTTTAGTCTATTTATTAGAAATATCACACACTAAAGCAGTATCATCGACTGAATAACGTTTCGGACACAATTTATTGTCCATATTCACACCAGGTAACTCCACACTTTTGAAATATTTTATATGATCGTAATTTTCTCTCCTTTGTGAAAAGGGTAGTAGAATTTTCCGTATATCTGGGACAGTTTCAGAATCACTTCTGTTGCATTTACTTTGTGTTGGTTCGACAAATAAAGGTTCGGTTATCAACCAAACTCAGTCTCAAAGATGTGGAGTTACATGATATGAATATGGACAACAAATTATGTCCGAAAAGTTATTCAGTAAATAATAATGTTTCACTGTGTGACATTCGTAATAAACGGACTAAAATGACTTTATAACTGTAGAACCTGATGAGGAATTACTGAAAAGAATATTCTTTGTTCACATTTGACTTTCAGCTAACATTTATCAAAGTGCATTTAGGTCTAGACAACATGAAATGCACTGTTCTCCAGTGACCAGTCACTATACTCAATCCACTCCCACAGGGGGTAAATTCCAGCCAGAATAGCATACTGGCAACATAGCTGACCGCAACACTGAGTGACACGGGTTTGAATCTCAGACTAGAGGCCGATTCTGTTGAGGTTTCAGATACGCCTTACTGACAAATCCCAACAAGCACGAAATCCAGGTCATGAATGAGTGGTCTCCTGAGTGCCGCCAGCCAAATCTCTTCCTGGAAATGACCTCGTCAAAATATCATCTGGTTATTGGTGCTACTCAAACATTTGTTTATGCAGAATCTCTTTTTCTTGAACACCATCATTTGTGTTTCAGTATTGTTTTAATATCGTGCTTACTATGTGATTCTGTATATTTCAGTACATTCTTGGAGAAATTACCTGTCTATGCACTTGAGCCAGGGAGATCTGCCGAATGTTTTACAAAGGATGTAGGTTGCTTTTGACATAAAAATTTTAATTGTGATCTCCATATGTTACCGTTTGTTCCCTGTTTTGATTTGCTTATTGATACGTGAGTTTTCATAAGAAATGTCATTTAATGTGTTCTTTGATTTCCAAAGAATTTCGCGGTTCTTTGTTAACGGCAGACAGTAGGCATTCTGAAAGATGCATACAAACACATACGCAAACAAATATGTTTCATCGTTTTGGCTTTTTCTTATGATGGTTGAGAGATGTTCGCCAAAACATCTTAAAAATGATGTATTTTAGCCATAAAACCTGGCTAAAATTAGGATTATTCAGTAATTTTTGGATTGAATGTCGTTTCTGCCAAAGAAGTAACTTAGTTCCAAGGTCTGAATCAAGAAAAAGTATTTCATGTCATCTTATCAGGACTTTCTGTAGTGCGGCTGATGTTAGTGGTCACTATTCTGTTCAAACAGTGTGTCGAATGAATAACTTTCAGCAAAATTTTAAGTGATATTTCCATTTATTGCAACATTTTTACTCTAGAAAGCCACACTATGCTATTTTTACTTGCTTGCTATCAAGTGACGAACATAAGACAAAATAAATTGTTGAGAAAATGAAGAAAAGACGAAAATACAACTGATTCCATTCCATTAGGTCAAAATCAAAAACAGTTAACTCCATAGGAAATTATTTCCTGATTTGCCTTCTGGTAATGGTCAGTTTGAGAAACACAAATCATAGAAATTCCTTCCAAGTGGGTATAATTTGTATTAAAAATGCAGTCACGGTGGTGATACATGAGTCCCTATCAGTTGCGGCTGTTTCCTAGCTAGTATCTAAGGTACAGTTCACTGCTAATCATCATACTGAAAAGCTTGTGAGACAAAGTAGGAATTAAATGGGAATGTACACAAGTGATAATAGCTATAACAGAGTGTGAAACTGTATGTGACTATAAGGTTAATTATTGGTGACTTTTGAATACTTGCTTCGAGATACTTAGACTAGATACGAGTAATGCGACTGTTATCCCTCATACCTTATACCTCACTGAGCAGCAACAGTCACAAGACAAAAGACAAGCCTGTGACTTATGACTTCATCCGACAAAAAACATAGTATTCATATACAGCTTCTACTCAGAAAATGAAGCCACTAGATCACCAATCAACTGAAGGACAAAATTGTTCACTAAAATTAATTTAACCATACATGGACATAAGTCAAGATTTGAAAGGAAAATATTTCTACCTCAATGGCAAATGACCTTAGATGATGATTTTCATTTTTGGTCGCTTCCTAATACAAACCTTTTTCATTCTTTTGCTGCATATAACAGGGATCAGTTTACACATACCAGTATTTTAAATTAATGTCGCATTTAAATAAATCAACTGCATTACTCTCCATCACATTCGGGTTAAGAAATTTTCATATAACAGTGGATATATCTAGAAAAAAACTGTAATCATATACGACTAGGATGAATGTATTCGAATAAAAGGAATGGTAAAACAAGTCCAAATTGAGTAAGATTTTCAACGTTATTTGGTTATGAAAAAGAAACCTGAAAAATCAACTTCAGAACGTTTTTTTTGCATAATTAAATAAGAATAATTTCTCTTTCTTCCTTGGACTCACTGTGTCGTGAAAATCTCTGACACTGAATATGAAGGAGCAGAAGGATGTTCTGATTAACTAACAAAATAAATTAGATGACACTGATTTGTACTTTGACTGAATTTCTAATTTGGTATTTCATACCATATCTCATCAACTAAAAGCTCAGTGCAGAAAAAGGTATCATTAAATATTACCAGTTCAGTAAAAAATTCATAATTGGATTTTACCGTATATTTCCAAATTCCCTCCTGAATATAATATGGATGTTCTTCTTTGGGACTTTGTTTACATCTTGGATTATAAATTCTGGTGGGAAAGCAACCTGCTTTAGTTTCTTGTGCAAAATTCACAAGAATGTTGTCTATGATGTCTATTTCAATGCTGAAACGACTCACAACCGTAGCTTTCCACTCAAGAACAGATGAATCCGAAAATAAGCTATTCATAAAAAGGAAAAGTGAAAATCATTAGAACTACATCTGTTCTGCTTTCATGACAAAATAGTAAATTATAATAACATAAGGAATTGCATAAAAGATAATTGATTTATATTGTAACTAGTTTTACTGGTTTAACGACAAATTGACGTTAGCTCTTATAGTTAAAATTTGACGTTTTATTATATTTCGGGTAATCTATTACAGCGAGTAGTAAGTGAACATATTTTATGTTCTAAAATAAGTGTTGCATGTGTCTGTAGATAGGTTTGGATTATCCTCTTTATAAAGCTGAAAATAAATTACGCTAAATCACCTGATCTTACTGAATTGATTACTGTAAATCACTAAGCTCTAATAAACAGCTTACATTTCAAGTTGTATGCGGGCCAGTTACGCAGCAAACCGATTTCATGTTTTTCCAATTGTCCTCTAGTTATGTATTGGAAAGGCACGAATAAGAAATAATACAACTGAAAATGGAATACCTACAGAGGCTTCATAGGATAACAAAAGCTGGTCTGACTAATAAAAAGAGTAAATTTCGCCACTTATACTTGAAGACGTCCTGGAGTGTACCCAAACTCTTCTCAAAAAGCATAACACATAAACATGTTATTTAAAAACTGCGGAAAGCTCTCAGTTTTGGTGAAAGTTTTTAATTATGCCGTGGATACAAAAGCACTATCCTGAAAGTCTTCTTCAAGTCTCTGAAAACGGGACGTACTGGACGTGGACTTAAAATATGGATTCCTGAGGCTTCGACACTTTATTATTATACTGAGGACTGGTTCTCAAGATAAAGTTCAGCATCAGCCACATATCTTATACAGTCTGCTTAAATTCAGTGGTAAAACTGTCCATAATACTTAGAACTTTATTTGCCAAATATATCGGTTGAAATGATAATCTTCGGAATTCGTGTAAGCTTTGTAACAACCTGGATTTAGGTACAGCTTTAACACACATCGACTGACTGGAACCAATGAAAAAGAATGATCATAATAGGGATAATCATACTAAGCAGTTTTGGGCAATGTTGTTCGAAAAATTACATTTTGGTAAATACTTTACTGAACTAGGCTTTAGACAAAAGTAACAGACATATTTTTCTATATTTTCTCTGTTATTTTTCTTTGGAACCAGTAAACTTCACTCGTATTTAAAACAAAAATTGTTGTCAACAACTGAGAAGATACCATTGCACAACATAGATTCGTATTAGTTGAAAACATGTTTTTGTTTATTAACAGTATTCTTGGCGCATTTACTAACACGATTACATCTATAGTAGATGACGTCGGAGGCATATGTAAAGTATTTTGTAAAACGTGAAGACTGAAAGTTGAACATACCATTATGACTGTGAATAAATCTTGCAACAAATGTTTTGCTTAGCCACGAACTCTCTCATTTATTGCTTGTAAATAATCTGTACCATCATAACGAGAGATTATTGTAAACAACTATACAACGTGGCTTTTCAAGGTCTGTGAACAGGATATAAATTTGTCACTCACTCTAAAAGCAATAAAGTGTGCAATCTTACTTGACATTTTAGGAAATCGTTCCACACTGTCTAAGATTATAATAGTAATATATATTCGGCTTGATCGACACAGCATTAAATGAAGCCGTACACCTGAAACTGATGGCCAGTTTATGAAAGAAAGTTTGAACCCCGTACATTTCAATTTCTTTATCTGTTTCACTTGTAGCATCACTCTAAGTAAATGCTCGATTCCCCCCTTGACTTCTTGTAGAAAGATCTTCTACCAGTCTCATTTTGCTCATTAAATCTGGCAGAAAATGTGTTAGTCTTAATTTGGTTGAGAAACACCGCCGAACTTAAGATAAAGAAAAAAAGGAATACTCCTGCACCATTTTTCCTCAGAGTAACGGTATACTAAAGTTATTCTGTTATGATGGATTATATTCTAGATTTTCATGTCACATTACATTCAGTTGCAGTATACGTCAGAATATCACGACCAATGTTTTCTCCTACTTGATACTTGGATCACACAACTCAGACATTCTTTACTAACTGAACATTTATTGGAGTATTTCGAAGTTAAAATTTTTTGGAAAAGACACTTGATAAATTTACATTTTCAATCATCATCAGAAAGCAGTTTACGCTATTCCTGATTAAAGCGACAATAGTCACATTTTATGGACTTCATTTTTTGATTAAGGTAAAAAAAGATATATGTAGATGTACCGAGTGATTTTATATAATTCGGTCTCACAACTGCTTGATACTTATAAGTAGTCTAAAATAACAGTTTTGATAATCATAAAATATTTAATAAAGTTCCATTGTAGATTGTAGACACATGATCCCAAAACTACGAAAAATAAGCGAATACAGAAACTACGGAAAGTGAAATACTAAATGGCAGTCTAAAGTTAAAGTTAAGTGATTTGTGATTACGCTAAAGGACGGAATGTAATTAATCGGCCATTACAGTAAACTAGTTGGTTAAGTGAAACATGGAGGAATTATTTTGGATGAATAAAACAAGAGGTTTTATGCATGAAATTCCATTAAATTATAGCTACGTATGGAGTAGAGGGGTGATATTACCTTCTTGCTAAATACAAACGTCTGAACATAGGGTTCCTTTTCAGATAGTACTGCCATTGGAAGTACTCTTGTATCTTTCCGAATGCTTAAGATAACTAAGCTTTATACCTTGTACCCACTATATGTCTGGTGCTCACGTTGTCAAGAGTTTCTCTCGTTCAGATTTATTTTTCCAAAAGTGCCAAAAACGTATACAGTGGTAGTTTTTTAATTTTTTCTCAAGTACTTTATTTGAGTTGTTTGAAAACTAGAAAACATTTTTGAAAGCGTTGTAATTAGGGAGTTCTATACTGTAGACTGGTTTAGTGAACACTGACTCCAAACTAGATGAGTTGAAGGTCATTTTCCTTGTTCTTTTCACATGTATGCTTCATAAAAGGTGGCTGAAAAAATTCTTTTCAATTTTCGGATGTTTAGCACTTTAGTTTTGTTTTCAGCATCTCCCTAAAACCTCTTTCGTTAACGGTTATCTCCTCTTATCTGCTACCATAATTTTTATAGCTGAAGAAAAACAATTCTGAAACTCCTTCTTTGTATCTGAGAATATGTGAAGAATTACTAAATTAGTTACTTCTAAGTCTTGGTATCCATCTGATAAATGCATTTCTCATTATTACAGTCATTCAATCTTATAATGAGGTCAGAAACGTCCCGTTTATTGGTGTTCGTATTCTGTTTTCAGTCTTATTTGTAAATGATCCTTGGTTAGTTTTTAAAAGAAATTAGTATGTTCATCTTGACTGTTTGTGGTGAACGCACTATATTTTACACAAAATGTTTTCTTGACAAATGAATCCGCTGACTTACGTAATTCATATTCGAAGCCTAACAACGGCTAATTCTTTTCATGTTAGTCAATAATGAGTCTTGATTATATATTATATATTATATTCAGATTTGATGTTATTATTTCTCATTACACTGTTTCGATTAGTGTTTGTTTAAGTTGCTGACAGGAATGTCATCTTCTTGAATTAAAGGATGCTAGAAAAGTGAAGTCTAAGTTATAGAATCTACTAAGCAAACACTGGCTATGAAGTAAGATTTATATTTACCGGCATTCCTATCTGTTACTACCATATGCCAAAATGATTTCACAGTCATCAGTAGCCTTTGATTGAAAAATAGAATTTTTTGACTATTAGTGACTAGTATTCATTGTCTTACTCCATTTGCTACTTTTTGAAAACGCATAGAAACTATTTCTTAGTTTTCGTCCAAATTTAGACCGTGTGAGCCTTAGACATCGTTAAAAATTTTATTCATACACTGAATAACCATTTTCAAGGTGAAGCATTCACGACACCTAAACTGTATATCACTAGTGTTTCAGCGGGAAGACATTTATAATAAGCTGTACAGAAATTTGTCTTTAACGAAAGACATTTCTTCACAACCAGGAAAACTTCTTTGAAATTCAGCGAATTATCAAAGTGCCTAACTGTGATGATGGTTTTTGGGTTGAGTGACTAACCCTGCCTTACGAGTTTTATTTTGGAAGAGTACTGAACCTACCTGCTACAGTTCTTAATTGATTAAGCTGTTAACAAAGGTGTCTGATGGTTTCGCTACAATTTTTTTCTCTTTCAATCACTTCAATCAACCCCTTGAATATAAAATACTATATAAAAATGAAACCACTCATGAATTTCCTCTGACAGATGAATCAGCAAATCACATTGGGATAATAAAAACGAAATTATTCTAAGTAAGAAAATACAAAGATGATAATGAATCATCACTGTAACTGTGTTTTGTTTCAAAATATCGAGGGCAGGCTTGTTAAAGAAACCATTTGACCTTGAACTATAATAAAAATGTTATTTCAATGTTGACTGTTTTGTATTTCATGTTAGTGTTAAAAGTATTTCCGTGGTATTTTTCCGAAAGTCAGTGGTTGATTGAAGTGAAATGAAGATTAATTTAGCGTTTTGGTTTCGTAGCTTATATGTTGCAATACTGCCCAGTTACTTGTTTACCAACTACTAGAATCCCGCTGGGATTTCGAGTTCTCTTCAGTCATGATAGTTGTTCCGATAAAGTATCCACCTCTGTAATAATGATTACGGTATACATTCGCTAACCTAGATAAATAAGATTTGTTCGCTGTGAAATATAATGAATCTGTAGGGAAGAGAAATGTGACCTCTGGCATACATGCTTATTCTAACTACAATAACTCTGTATTAGTTGAGATTAATTGTATCAGCTGCCTAAGATATTTGTATGAAGCTTTAGGAAAATAATCATCACTGAGATTGATACTGACACCATTCTGTGTAATAATAAGGGTAACAACATCAGAATCAGTTCAGCTGCCACGGATCTACTGAAAGACTTGACTCAACACGCCGTTCATTCTGATGATAATTAGAGTTCTTAGTACTTTCTGAAACTTGGAATTGAAACTGCAATCCAATAAATAGAACAACAGGTCATTTATAAATTCGTCAAACGCTCTTGCTTTGTGTGGAAATCAACCCTTATACAAAATGCTATTTACTTAGCACCCATGAGACAGGAAAAGTCTAACTTCAATACTCTGATAGTGTATTTCTGCTCATGCAGAAATCCGTCAAGATATGAGAACCACAGTTGACTAATTTTAACATCTACTAAAAGAGTATACGGTGCCTTTCATGACGAGTTTTCAAATATTTATTCTTTCCATCAACAATTAAAGATCTATTTTCTTTTAATCCAACTTTGTGGATACTGTAATGTAGTACATTTTTGAATTCTGAGGTAATTTGCTACGGTTAGTACTGGAATCTGAGAGGTGCGTATCATATTGCAATGTCTCCTCCTGCAAATTAATAACTCGTGAAGCTCACGTTCTGTAACTATCATCAACCACCACCTTGCTATTTGCACTAAATTTGTGGCTACGATTGACAACGGTAACATAACTGACGGCTCACTGTTAGTTCATATTACATCCTGTAACCTCAAGTAGCATAAAACGCATGAATATTACATTTGGTTGACATACTAAGTGAAAGCAAACTGAAGAATTAAGTAGCCTTAAAAGATTGTTCTCATTTTCAAATAAATTGCAATAAGATCCCTAAAAGAGTTTGTAAATCTAAATAGTATTCACCTTACTTCTGAATCAGTTCAGTACAAATTTGATATTTAATGAATAATTTTATGTTCAAATAAAATTCTGTCGAAAAAAATGATCTGATCTTTGTGGATAACTACACATTATCTGATTTCAAGGTTCCATTATCAGCTCATTCAGGGAAGTAACTACAGTAAATCGCAGCAGCTCGGACATTACTTTCCGATTTTTGGTGTATCAGTTGAAAAGATACAACTGACACTGTACAGCTTGAAGCACTGAATTCCCATTATCGAACCTAAAGTTAAAGTCTAAGCGTTAAAATATATCAGTGTATGTTCCGGTTTATCATTCTTCTATGACTACAGATTTCACAATGCTAATTACAAAATCATGGTGAGTACGCTGTAATTTTTGAATACATACTTTTGACGACTAAATAATACCTTTGCAAGTATTCATTATAAACATTCCATGTATTAAAATTGTAAAGGCCCCATAAATTTGCTGCTGAATAAACAAATATTATCATCAACCTCTATTTCAACACCTTTGTCAGATAATTCCTAAAACATGTGAGTCAGTTGGGAAAGACCCTCCTTACTACATTGTTAATTATGTTGCTGAACGGTACAGCAATGGGTGTTGTGTAGTTGAACACTTTCTCAGAGAATACCTGAAGCTATCAAAACATGCCTGAGATAATGTTCTGTTACTCTGTTTTCTGCATTGCATAAGCGTGTGGGAGAATTTGCATGGCCTGAATAGCTATAACACTGGGTCTCAGCCGTCAATGAAGGACAATACGTTTTATCTACAGGCTGTATTAAATCCTATTTTGAAGATTCTCTAAATGGGCAGAGTATATAACACATCTGTTTACTGCTTCCTACAGGCTGGATGCAATGGGCCGGCCAGCTGAAAATATCCACAGTATACAAAAACTTACACATCTGTCCTGTCTGGAACTTTCAGCATCAATCTTTTTGAACTGGAGGCGTGTTTTTCAATAGTTACCTTGGCTAGCAGAATTGTTCACATGTTTTATTTAGGACGGTTTTGACATGGGGTAAAATCTCACTTAGGTCACCAGATATTTTTCAAAGAAATAAACTTTCATGTCAGAATAATTACTAACAAACTAAATGTCTCATCATTTTTATCAATCAAAAGCTTTCTGGTGTACAGATTTCTCGAGACATTGTGTTTACATGACGATAATTTTATAAAAGCTAATAAACATACAGACCAAAGCCTGTTGAAAAGAATTTCACTAGGTACAGTGTTCAAACCGATATGATAACAACAAAATTGTCGGGCACGTTAAAAGACATTCCCTCTTAAGAGGTTCAGTGCATCTGGTTCGCATGAACTGATGCCTAAACATCACAATGAAGGACAACTTTAAATCTCTCGAGAGTAACAGTCAAAAACCTTGGTTGCTTTAAGGTAGAACTACAGGATGCTATAAACTAGACAGAGTTAATGGACTGGTGATCAAATGATGTATTAATTATCTAATACAGAACTGAATTTATGTGATTGATGGTGTTGACAAAGATATTTTCATCGAATACATTTTCCCTAACATGAACTCAAATACGAACTCGTGTCTAAGATGAAATTCATGAGATCAATTTCAATAATTTGTGAACTAGCAAACAGATATAGAGTGAACACCAATAGAACTTATTTAAAGCATTGGGATAGTATAAAATTTCTGAGATTTCAATTTTAATGTAAACATTTGAGCTGATTTAAAAAGCTCACCAAAATGCCATTTATTCTCCTTTGGATCTAACAACGAAAAGTATTAACTCTGACCTAATCTCTAGTCAAAATCTGGTTTCAATATTAACTCATAGCATAACATTGAAATAAATTTTTTTAAAGACTACCGCCCAATTAATAGGACCAAATGAACTTTAGTTTCTGCAGGTTCAAGAACCCGGAAATCCAAGTTTGTTTCCCCAAGTAGCCAAAAGATTCATTAATTACATAAAGTAAGGCTTTGCACAAAATAGCAGGCAAAACTAACGCTGACATTTATCAGCCAGAAGGTATTCGCAGCAATAGAGCTGTCCAAAGCTAGGAATTGCACTAATCCTGTAATTAATTTGAAATGAATCTCATCAATTCCTCATGATCTAGAAATTATACTTACCTGTTCGTAGCATTCTCAAAACAACAAAGCGAAGTGTCATACTAATTAGTTCCTGTTTTCCCTAGTTTATAAGCAAATTGTTCGCAATATTTCTGAATAAATTTAATGCCACACTTCATACCAACAGGGGTAATTTGTATGTCATAACATGAGGCGACGAGTCAAATAGCTTTTGCAGAAGCTTTAGGTATACCATCTAATCCAGGTTTTAAAAACGCTATCACCAGTTCTAATACTTCTTTTACTGCTTCTAGCAACATTAACGCTGCCAACAAAAGCTACAATAATCGAGGCCTCAGATCACAACTAAGGTGGCCTTTATCCATGATAAAGATACGTAGGAATTCCAACAACTTATTTTGTATTTCTCGACCAAAACACCGAGTAGATCTTATGAATTTAAAGATAGTTGTTATCATACTTTAATATCCGTAGGAAACCACTGAAAATCAAACGAATCTCAAGTTCAATTATTAGATGACCGTTGCAGCATACGTCCATATACTTTTAATTCCTCAGACGTAATTCGTCAGACGGAATAAACAACAAGTTGGCAGTATACAAGTGATAATTCTGATGATTCGCACACAGCATACTTTGGTAGCATCTGTAATGTAACCATACTTACTGTTAAAGTTCATCACAGGTGACATTTTGAAGCTGCTGTATAGCACAATTTCTAAATATATATTATTATTTTTATTATTTTCTGCCCCTTGGGTTTCTAGTGGAACATAGGGCTTCACTAGCATATCTCCATTCTACTCTCTCCTCTACAATCTTTTGAACCAGGCTCCACAACTGTCCATAACCTCTCATTTCCTCCTAACACGATAAATACATCCACTCAGTAGCTAAAATGTATTAAACTCTCTCCACCTAACCAGTTTGAGCAACAACATCATACGTTTTACTCACTGAGTGGTACGCAAATGTCCGAATGGCCATCAAGTTCCGCTTTTCGATTCATCTAACAAAACCTAAAGATGATGATTTCAACGAAAATACCTTGTTCCTTTCCCAACTCATTGGGAAACGTAACATTAAAGAAAAGACTTTTCAGTATTCTAAGCAGATAATTAAAATTAGGGTGTGGTTAAAGAAACAACCACCAGTACAAGAGAACACAAATAACCTTGATTACCTCATCCTTCAAATCTATCGATTATCTAACTCAGTGCCTGAAAAGCCCTGTTCTTACTATTACCAATGAAACTACCTACTCAACCGCCTTAGCCATATTCAATAATATATATATTATTTGTCCCTTGGGTTCCTAGTGGAACATAGGGCTTCACTAGCACATCTCCATTCCACTCTCTCCTCTACAATCTTTTGAACCTGGCTCCACAACTGCCCACAAACTCTCATTTCCTCCTCACACGATCTCCTCTATGCCACCTCGACTAGGTAGGACTCCCAACTCGCCGTTTCCCATCTAGGTTCCACTCGAGCAATTGGCCTGACACCTGATGTCCCCAGTCAGCCTTCTCAGTGTATGCCCAATCCATCTCCACTTCCTTCCACTGCATATTTGTTGAGCAATAGCTAGCTTCTCAGTTGGTTCGTTACCAGCCAGAGTTCCTTGTTGCTTATACTTATTATTCTGGCCATCTGAGCCTCAGTAACGAGCCAGCCTAGGCAGTTGTTGATGAATATCTGCAGTTTGTTGGAAATCCCTTTCGTAACGCGCCAAGTCTCTCAACCTTCACCTAGGAGCACTGACTTGACTGAAGTTGGTGTTGAAAATCCGGATCTTGCTCCACACACTGAGTCCAGGAGATCGCCACACTGGTTTCAGGTTAATGAACGCCTGTCTTGCTGTCTTTCCGATCCTGGCTGCTTTGACGTCCTCGTCTGGGCTGCTGCCTGTATTTGAAATAGTGCTGCCTAGATAGGCGAAGGAGGCTACTTCCTTTGAGTTTCTCCCGTTGATGGTGATTGGAGCTTGTTGTTATTGGTGGTGGTGTTGGTTGGGTATCCTCATCACCTCCGTCTTCTCTACGTTCACTTGAAGTCCCATCTACGTTCGCTGGCTCTTCCGTCAACTGTAGGTCTTCGAGTTTATGGGACATTAGACACAGGTCATCGGTGAAATCCAAATCTTCTAGCATCCTTTCTCCGGTCCAGCCAGCGTATCCCCCTCTTCTCGCTCCTCAATGTTTCTTGTATGATCCAGTCCAGTCGACCACAATCAGGAATATCATGGATGATAGTAGACAGCCTTGTTCTACCCCTGTCTCCTGTCCTCACTTCAAAGGCATCACTGAGCTTCCCATTGTGAATTACTTGGTATGTGGCTTCTTCATATACTTGTTGAATGAGGCTGATAATGGTTTGTGGTATTCCGTAGTGTTGAAGCTATTGCCTACTGAATTACTTGTCGGTCGACGTTGTCAAAGGCCTTTTCAAAGTCGGTGAAGTTGAGGTGGTGAGTTGACAGCCATTTTACACTATACTCTATGATGATGTGTAGTGTTGCAATTCGGTCCGCACATGATTTGTTCTTCCTGAAGCCAGCCAACCAGCCTGTTCTGGTGGCAATTTTGAATCCAGAGCATCCTTTAGTCTCCCCAGGATGATGCGGCATAATATTTTGCTTGAGGTGGACAGGGATAGAAGCATGATTCCTCACCAGTTCTTGCAAACACTTAGGTCTCCCTTCTTCTGGAGTTTGACAAGATAGGCCTTCTTCCAATCGATAAGCAGGTACCTTTCCTTCCCTCCTTCCTTCCCTCTAAATTTTCTGCTGTAGTGGTGTGTGCATGTCCGTTGTTGTTGTCCCTGTGTCTGTTTTTAGTGCTTCTGGAGGGATTCTATCTGGTCCGTCTGCTTTCACGCATCTCAGTAGCCTTATGGCACTCAGGACTTCGACTTCCGTCAGATGGCTTGTGTTCACTTGTAGTTCTGTGGTTGCAGGTGGTATTTCTGGACGAAGTGCAGATGATGGTTGATTCAAGAGCTTTTTGAAGTGGTCAGACCGTTGTTTCCTTTGTTTCTCTTCCTTGGTAATTAGATTTCCTTCATCATCTTTATTGATTTCATCTATGTTGATCTCTTCCATAACAGATAGTAACCTGGTTATTTGATACAATGTTGTCAGATCTCTATCTCTCGTATCTGCAGCCTGTTTTGCTTCACTTGCTAGTATCGTGGAAGTGTCTTTTGTCTTTGCACTCTTCTTCTTCTAGATAAATGACGTCTATAAATTAATTGCACACGAAAATATAAGAAGTTTATTATTCAAGTAACCATCATACTTTCTTGTAGTGAATGTTGTTAAAAATTACATATCTCCACATGACTGACTCAGTGGGTGGGGACAAAAGGAAATCTGGTGCTAACAGAATAAAATTACTCGATAACTGCATTCATCAATTCTCTTGGAATCAATGAAAGTTGCTCTTATGCACATACAAAATCGATAATAACAGTAGCACTCTTAACCTTATTTCACAAAGTGTAATTTCATTCAGTACTTGCAATTCTATATATAACCTTTGATAAGAATCGGTAATGTCTTGAGTTCTACTGCTGTTTCATTCTTTTGCTTTATCACATTTTTGTTTTCATAATGTCGACTGGATCTTTATGACAGATGAACACAGCAATTCCAGTGGTTGGATAGTAATCAAAGATGTAACGATTTACCCTAATCCGATCGTCCCTATCTTGCGTTGTTTCGCAGTAGGTTCCGAACTCTGTTTGACTGAAAACATTTTGGACAATTTCATGACCTTGGCATTATATTGATAATAACACACTGAATTAGTTATGTTGTATACATTCACGTAAGCGATGTTACTTCGTAGCTTTCTTTAGTAACACTGGTATCGTGCTGTTAATCAACAAATTGAAGCCATGTACTTTGAGGTTATGGCGGATTTTATGTTTTTGAGGTAGAATTCATCAGAGGCAGAGATCAGTTGAGAAACCAGTTAAGACCCGGGAGCATTGAGGGGTCCCATTATAGGAAGAAACGCCTCAATGCTATCGGGTTTTAACTAGTTTCTAAGCTAATATCCGTCCCTGATAAATGCTGCCTTAAATTAAAGCCAGTCAGTTCAAAATAAACTATAACTTCCTCCGGATCTTCATACTTTAAAATACTGTAAAGTGTGGCTTAAGTTTTATGGTATCATTTAAGTTAGACCAAAATTGGTGTCAATATAGGATTCAGACTAACAGCTTCAGAATTGCCAGTACTGATCACCAAAATAAACTGCAGAGCCCAACTCCTTACTTCAATTTCACTGATAGTTGTCTGTGAAACAGATTTATAAACTACAAAAATAAAGCCGACTTGCAAACTAATCGTTTCCATAAGAACATTTGTTTGTTTAGTGTACCAGGTAGAATAATGAGTATTAAAAAGTTGATTTGCAAAAGTAATGTATTTTCTTTTGACATAATCAACGACAGGTTTTTGCTGAACAATTGTTTACTTCTGTTTACTGTGTTTTTTGAATGATAAGGTAGCCAAACTTCTTGTTAACTGTCCTCTGGGATGGTACTTAATAAACTTCAAGAAGGATATCAACTAGGAAATTTGGTATGTTAACCTACACCAAATGAAACTGAAGTGTACTTATCTTTTCACGAACAAAGCAAACACCGCCATTCATACAAGATGTACTTCTTTTCTTTAACTCTCAAGATATAGAGTTGTATTCAAATCTATAAAGGATGTTTAAATCTACTCATGAGGTCTAATGCACACTTGAATTTCCATAAAACCAAAATATTAAGATCAAAAGAAACTCAAAGTGATAATTAAAAACACTGAACTAACAAGAGATTTAACACTGCTTGGTTGAGGCATTCATAAAACATCTGAAAGTAAAATATAAATTTAAGATATTAGATGAGTAGCGTTAGTAAACGATACTGTTTAGTATTTTGAACAGATTTGCTAAGAAATTGGTTTTATGCATATTTAACGTGAATAAAAACCCTTCTGCAATAGATCATGTTAACTTTCAATAAAATTTTAGTTTTCAATCTTTTAAATCTAAACAAGCAAATGTTAACTGAAAGCATGTATGTAAGGCTTTCATCCAAAAACGATATGATCTCCAACGGTACTTCTAAGAAAGACCAGAAGCTGGTGACCTAGACATATTTAGAGGTGTCAGAAATTGAAGTGAAATACATCTAAATGGAGTGCTTTGTAACTGTAGTGCGCCTTCTGTCCTCTTTTGGGTTTAGTTGAGGTTCATAGAGATCTTATTTTTAAGGTAGTATTCATCAGGAAAGGACATCATTTGGAGAGCTAGTAAAAACCTAGCATCATTAAATAACTGTTTCCTCCTAGTATGGAACTCCTCAATAGTAGGCACCCACAGCCCTGTCAGGTACCAAGCTTAGGATCTTCAGGTTTCCCGGCGAAATGCACTAACCATTCAGTCACTGGGTTGAAGTTCAATAATCCAAAGTTTCCTATTCCTGTCAATTCGCCACATACCGTGACTATCATCAAGGTATCAGTTGGCATCCGCTTTCCTTCCGGACGGTTGACGCAACAGGATATGGGTTCCCATGAAACTTCGTGATATCTATCTCGAACCAAGTCACTAGTGAGCGCTACACAATTATGGACTTAGTTATGCCAGCTGAAAGCTAGAAGAGATAGAACCTCGACCATAGGATATATTTTAGTATGTCACATTTCATTCATAGTAAGACTACCATTCAGACGTAGGCTTACACTAAGTGTGTTTCGTCACCACTTCTTGTAAAATCAAAACGAGCTAAGTGGTCATCTTGAATCCTAAGCTTTTTAGATGACTTCGTCACGTCTCACTTCCGCTTACAGGAGTGACAGATCAGTAATATTTCCCCTTTTATCTAAAACTTTAAAATATCAAAAGACTCGACAATTGTCGTAGAAAATGACACCAATTGATGCTCAGTTAGTGGAAATCGAAAATAAAGATGACAATCATTCACAGGTTTGATCGAAATTATTCCCCATGCTGTGAAAATATAAAATAGTGCCAAAACTGGTCTGTCTAAGTCTCTGAGCAGAAGTTGAGTGCATGATTTTTCATCAAGTTTTCTAAATGCTTTCCTACGGCAAGGTCAAGTATTAAAATCCATTTCAGTAGAAGTACCACCCTGTTTTTAATTAAACGTCATGTCAAAACCTTCTTTCGTTGCTTGTACATAGTTGAAAGTTTCACTTGTCAGTGCTCCATTTTGGTACTAAGAAGTTCTTACAAAATAAACACATCTCATTAGTATTCATTAGGATGCTATACTAAGTGAAAGTTATCAAGTTATCGAGAGAAATCTCTTTAAAAGATTTTATTCATTGTGTTTACTGAATCAAGGTGTAAGTAGATCTCACAAAACAAAAACATTATACGACCTGGTGTAAAGGCTATTTTCAGAAACCTCACTGAATTTGTTTTCCATTCACATAACTATAGTCAGACTAACGTAATGAATTTTATACAACTGCCATAAGTCTGAGAAACTGCGTGTTGCACTATACTTCGTTAAACAATATATCATTGGTGCAGAGTTTATCAGTTTTTAGTCAGGTCGCATTTATACTGTGATTGAGAAGATTTTATCCGTCAAGATTTACTACACTGATCTTGAACTACTTGACCTATTATAATGAGTGGATATTAAAAGGGGTGATTTTGTTTGACTCAGCTAGAGTTATTAATCAACATAGCATTTATCAACTAAATAATTTGTAGGGAAATAGAAACGGAGATTCAGTCTTTATTTCGATTGACTTCACTGTAAATTTGGTCACTGTGACTTGTCAGAAAGCATAATATGTACCCATCGATAACGCCAAATGATGAGGGTCCTATCAAGATTTGCATAAAGTTGCGGGATGTAGACTATCGGTTTCTATCATAGTAACTAAACATTGAATTATTTGTCAAAGAAGCGAAAGGCGAGTATACACTTTCGAACTTGAAAAAAATGGCTGTTTAATGCTCAACAGCTCTACCGATCTAGTGATAAAAATCACCTTTAATTCCAAAGTAACAAAAGCATTTTTTTTTGTTATTTGACTATGGAGGGACTGCAAAGTGAAATTATTTTGTAGTGTTGGCCTTTTGAATGCCTTTTAAATGATCGAGACAGTGAGTTGTTTTAAATAAATCGCCATTATATAAAGTAACCTTGGTGGCCAGGCAACATCCGTAAACACCGAAAAACTGAAATTTGTCAATGAATATTTATTAAAGCTTGAAACTGATTTTGAAGTATACGTTAGAAGTTTCGAGAGATTAAACTAGTTTCATTGTGCCAACATAGTGCTAATAACTAGAAAAAATGTGTCCCGAGTAGATTGAGCCAATGTGAATACGGTTTGTGCTCTGACTGACTGCTCCTCTTGGCGTACTTACTTTCACTACTTTTATGACTAGCTTTTAAGAAGTCAGCTAAAAGCAATACAGAAGATATTAACTGCATCTCAGTTTCCACGTTAATTTCACGAAATATTACAGCTTACTCGACCAAATAAAAGTAGTATGTCTCAAAACACTAATTATATCTGCCCGTGAAAGTGTTTAGATAAAGTAGAAAGATTCAATACTTCAAAAAGAATTACCATAATAGCAGAAAAGTTAGTGCACTGAAAGTCTTCATTCAACACCGACTGTGATGGATACACATTTTCTGGAAACGAATGCTTGTCAGAACTAACTTTCTGAGAGAACAAAATTGACAATTTAATCACTGGCTGATTGTAGCCCACGTGCCCAATAAAACTGTTAAGTTAAAGAGATGTCATGGGTTATATCTTTGTTCGTCAATCGAATGCATTAAAGAATCTAGACCGATCATAACTCAGGAGTAGTCAGATATACGTATGTATTACTAACCTATGGTAAATACATGCATGTTATCGGTACTTACTGAGGGTTATTTTGATGGTCGGTATTGTCGTTTTACAAGCCTTGCCTGTTTCCAGATGATCATAACGTCACCGACCATTATACTGGCTTTTAATCTGCTGCTGCATATACAATACAAAAGTTATACACAATAAATAGGCTACGCACTCCTACCAACGGAGATGGCCCCAAATTCCTGACTATCTATCCAGACCTCCTTAACAGAGACCGCAGCGAATGTCTAGTCTCGGTTAACTCTATGAGGCTTGCCAATGACATATCAAACAGCATATCATCGTAAGAAATGCTCTGAGTTCTTAGGTTAGGTACCCAGAATATAATTTTACTTCTGGTTCGATCTACCTTTACCCACAATAAATCTGTTTCTTCAATTCAAAATATTAGCGCTGGACGGAAAGATGGTGAACTGGTTCGTAGTTTGACGTATGCTTACCAGAGGAAAACATGAGAAGCTTCACCGACGTACAGGTAAACTCCCCCATCTCTTAATCACCTAGGTCATGGAGTAGGACTTTAGCCGTGTATGAAATGGGCTGAATCTCTGAAGAAACATGAGCCTTTTCAAGATTTCACATATGCCTTGTTGATGAGTGGCAACAGAAAAGAAAACTAAATTCAAGACATCCCACCTAATTGCCTCCAAAAACGGATGTCAAACATAGAGATTAGCAGAAAACACTTCTTATGGGGTGAGTTGATACTCTGGCCCATACATGAACTTTTAATTCACTTCAGTCATATAGTACTAAATGATTTCAAGGAAAATACTATTCACTGAAAACATTTTTCATTTACAGTAGATGCAGGGTAAGTTCGTTTGATTGGTTATTATGCTGAAGAGCAAAGTGTAACCAACTTTTTCCAAAATGATTTGACTTTTAATTTTAACAAGCCCAAAACTTACATGAACTGGATTAATGATTAGGTAATGAGGAAATGGAATATTAACTTTGAAATATGGTTGATCGAAATCTACCCAGGCTTAAAAGTGTACGATTTAGACATTTATTTTAAGAATGAATCTCTCTAATGTCTCTCGACCACTTTCAAATAGGTCTCGTAGGTAGTGTTTAGTTGTTTGGTAGAAACACTGAACCTTGATCTTATGTCAAACATAGCAAGCTTTGATTCACTTAAACTTGTTTCAACAACTCAATACAAATTATTCTTCTGGAGAACTCGACCAAAATAAAAAGCAGAGGTATCCAGTGTCTAAGATAATTCATTCTCAGTGTAATTTAGTGGATGCTTTTAAGTTCGGTTAAGAATCAAGTAAGTTATTTAAAAGATGAATTTCAGTCGTCATCATGATTAGACACTTTATGAGGTGACAAGAAACCTAAGCCATCACTAAAAATACTTACAAAAAATTACATTTCAATACGGAAACTATGATACAACTGTATGAGATCTTTTTGTTGCATAGAATGTGCATTATTGTATTGAATTTCCTTTCTGAAGACAATTTTTGCCTCTACTTGTTGTAAAAACAAGACTAGTTTACTTTTTTACATGTCTTGTTTTTGAATATAGCCTGATCGCTGGTATGACTATACAATGTTTCTTATACTTTCGGATCATTTGATCAACCATACCTTGCAAACAACATCTCAAGATACAGAAATATCATTCAGTCTGTCCATTTTAGATTCTGCACAAAAAACACAAAATGCAGCCAGTGATCAATCAGATTTATCTTCACAACGTAACAGTATTTCATTCAGGAACTTATTAGATCTTATAGATGTCCCACGACATCGATTGAATGCCTACGGTGGATTGTTACGAGATATCGCAAGATATATTGCACGTGATGGTTCGTCGACAAGAAATCTTGAATTAGCAATGATAAATGTAACAAGAGCCCAAAGAAGAGCGGAAGAATTCATTCACTTATGGTCACAGGTCGATGAAGATTTTAATCAACTTTTCAGTTCAGAAAATTTAAATGACAATAACTCATTGTTTGGAAAGCAAATACCACCACCTATTACCCGAATAGTAAGTCATATTGTAAAAGCTTTCATATGATATAATATGCCTACTTGACTGATGTACATCTTTAGGCTTGTATCAACGACATGTATCTGAAAGATCGAACCTTCTGAATGAAATAATCTAGTTTTGATAAAATGTAGCACCTCAGAAATCATTGGTCCCGGGATTGGTTAATTGCTAATTTTTCTTGGAGTTATCGCTGTTGAAGTATACATGAAGACAAACTACTGCCACGACAGTAATATATTATTAAGTCGTGCCGCAAAAAATGAAGCCGAAATACTAAACTTGACACAGAATTATGGATTATAATAATTAGGCCTTTTTATTAAAACGAAGCGACAACTGTCTACCTTGCACTATACTTTTTTAAAATAGTTTGTTTGTCTCAGTACAAGTCTATTTCGACAAACTTAGGAATAAAGTTTTAAGAGAGAGATACATGAGAGGGAACTAGCTTCAACAAACAAGGGTTCTATGAATAACGAGGAACTTATGAACTTTGGTTGAAAACATTGTATTTGGCACATTGCTTTCATCGTTTGATAGTTTACACCTCATTTGTCACCTACCTATGCATACACAAATGTTATGCAGTACAAATGGAGTCTGAAAAGCAACTGACTGCTCCGCTATCGCGTAACCAGAATACTATATCCCAAAGATGTTTATATCTCTAATAAGATGAGTTTACCTCGATTATGTAAGAAAAAAGTTAGGTGATTCGGTGAAGCATAATTCCATATTACATTTGTTTTTGTTTTTTGATGCACAATTTAATTCACTGAGAGTGAAAAAACATAGAAATTATTGAAATTATTATTACTTAAAAAAACAAATCTTTTATAAAGCCTTTCTTAGAGACATAATCGGTTTTTTGAGTTGTAGGGAACTCTGAAACATAACATTCACCTTATATATAGATTTCGACAAGTGCTGTGAATTGACTATCACTAAATCTTTCCGAATTTACCACGACAGATCACACTTGACTATTCTGACATCACTTTTCTGTTATTTTCCATGTTTTCTGGTTACTTAGTGTGCTGGTTGTTTATCGACATCATTGATTAAAGCTACCACGTAGCTCAATATTGAACGCTGTTAAACTAGGCGTTCTTTGCAGCTTCGTTACCACATTACAAAACCATCTATATAGTTCAGTTAGCACTTAGAAATAGAGTTAAATTGGTTGCTTTCTATTGAGCAATCACTGTATACAATCAATTTTTCATAGTGTAATCATACTTTCTAATATTTAATGAACTACAAATGTCATTTTTATTTCACTGTACTATTTTAACTAATGTATCTTGCTTTTGTCATGCTCTATTATCAAGACTGACGTAAAAATTGGTCAACACAAAGGTATTCAAATCGATGCGAGTGAAATGGAAATAGAAAGGCTAATTCTCCTCCCGAATCATTTGTTATCACTTAAAAGTACCAACGTAAATGATTCAACATGTCATTGGAAGCTGAATAGGATAATCAATGTAAGAATTGAAAAACGTCTATGTATTCTTACTATATAATGTCTTTTTGATATTTTCAATATTAATCATTTTGCTAATGAAAATTTTCTTTATTAGTGTAACGAAAGAAAATATTTTCTTTCGTCTAGACTTCTATATTTGTTTGGAAAAATTCTTCAAGCCCAACTATCACATTTTTTTGCACTCCTCATCAAAGCGTATGTGCAACTGTCAAAAATATTTGACTCTTGAAAGTCTTGACCCTCCTTTTTTGTAGTCACAGTTTTAGATTCATTCACTGAATCATTCAACTTGTGGTATGAGTACAGTCGGTAAATGTACTGACTTACTATTAATAATACCAACGTAGTCTGCCTTAATTGTAAGAATTCAACCAGTCACAAGGACTGAAGGATTAAATGAATCATTCTAGAAGGATTTATGCAAGCTGAGATTGTCATCTGACACAACTGAGGTGTCATGAACATGAGGAGTGCAACAAAACATAAGGTCTTCAGTTAAATATTAGAAAGTTACTGGCCATACTTATAGCAAATTTCCATTATTTCTCCTTAACTGATTAGGTTGTCATTGACTTCATAAAATAGTTATCCTTCCTCATTATAGAATGTGATTTTAAACGTTTTTATATGTGCAGTAAAACATTTTATTATTTAAAGCTGGATGAACTTCGAGTTGGTGATCTTGGTAATGAAGGAAGCGATCAAACATCCTTTGAATTATGGAATGTATCAGGTGAAGATCCACTCAAATTAATTTTTCGAATCACTTGTTCTGAAATTATTAGCCGTAATGCATGGGTTGAGGACTTGAGATATGCAATCAAAGAAAAAAGTAAGTCTTGAAGTTCAGCATTTCATGTCACTCAAAAGTAAGCATATAGTTGGTGCGATTATCACCTAATATTTTGTTTTATAGATAACTCATGATAAATGGAAGAGATTTATTGCATTAAATAATCCACTCAGTCATATAAGCTTACGGTCAACGTAAATAAAGGTACAGTGGAGAAATGTTTAGCTTTAGATTAGGAAATTAACCAGTGGTTTATGCTGATTAAACACTGCATAGTGAGAACTATGATATGCAGGTTCTTTCCTATACTCGTTATCACTGAGGTAAGAAATAGGTATATACTGCCTTTTAGTTTGTGAGGCTTTATGGAACTAAATAGTTATTTCATTTCTTTTTGTCTATCACTTAATCATTAGTGAAAAGATTGCTTTCGAAGCAGTTTCGAGTTCATTACACTCTACTGACATCACAGTTTCATCTGAAGCATGAAATCTCGACAGTCCTCATATTGATGTTTGCAAAGCTGAAGTAAATCTGTGTAAACTATTACAGAAAACATTTATAAACAGATTACGTATTTCAGTGCAATGAAAATTATTATATGTGGTAAATGACTCAGGCTGTATTTTTCACTTAAGCTATTAGGCCAGTACAGTCAGTAATCTTACTGAAACTGCTTCTGTAAAATGTACTGGCTTCAGCTAACTTTTCTGTTTGTCTAGTTCATGTTAGTCTAATTACTTGGGACTTCAAGAAACTCCTAATTCTAAGACATAATTCAACAATGAAGTGATTGTACAAGCTGTTTTCCTGAGAATAAATGTAGTATACTAAATGGGGAAATATATAAAGCAGTGTTTAGTAATTAAGATTAGCAAATGCTCTATGCAGCTGAAAGTGATTAGACACTAAAGCCATTTATGTACATCAGTTTAGAATTCAGAAAAATTTACACATTCTCGTTTGACTATCTTAACAATAACTTTAAAATGATATTTTTCTGTCCTGTATTATTTTAAAAAAATTGAATCCCTAATTTTTTATGAATGTCCTAAATAAATCTGAATTTTTTGCAGGGATTGAGATAAACTTATTTAGTTCTTTATTTTATCTAACCAAGACACTTAAATTTTTCAGCTTATTTTTATTCAAACTGAAATGACTTGAAAACATACAAGTAAAAACCTATGGAACTAATCGTACTGAGAAACGTAGTATCCAAGAAAGCATTAGGTTGCTGTAATTGAATAAAGATGGAAGTCACAAATTACTTGAGTACTGCAAATGAAGCAATAAGTTTTATCTCAAAGTACTAACCAGTTAGGTGTTACTCACTTTTCCGACTGCATTCCAGGATTCACTTTCTCATAGATTGTTAGGTATGCTGAACTGTATCCGAAAATGCTGTTCACCTAATGTTAACGCTGAGTTCCACCTAACATTTATTTCTCAAACAAGCAATATGAATTATCAAACGAAACTCCCTTCTACGTTTAATTTCTAGAAAGAATGTGTTATCGTCTGATGATTTACCGAACTGTTCAAATCCCTAAAGACATTTCAGCCAATCCAACCTTGAGTTTGTCAGCCCGCTTATGAAACTAAGCTCCTACAAGACCTTAATGGTCAGTCTTTCCAAGGTGTGCAATCGAGTATTGCTTAAACCGTTTTATTCTGTTTAAATGCAGGAAGACCGACAGCTTGAGTACTGATGATTTCGGGGATATTTACATCTAAAAGTCTCAGATTTATTGGCTAATTTGTTCTGTAATGCGTAATTCACTTAAAAACATACCCTGTGTTTCCATATCTTTGGTATAACAGAAGTCTGTGTGATATGGGAAATTTAACCAATTTTTTACACTTTTAAACGGTTTTGTAATGTTGGATATACGTATGCTAAGATTTCAGCGAATGATCATCTAATTTAGGCAATTATCATATTGACAACTGTGCATATTCAGTATACAGGGAAAATCTTTCTAGTAAGTATTACTGACCCCAGTAAAAATTTTCGATGAACGAAATGTTCACGGGGGGAAACCTTTAGTTACATTAGTTTATCACTTCATTTCAAATTAGCTACCCACAAAAAGAGAAAAAATATAATTAATTCCAATGTTTATAAGGAACAATTATTGTAATAAACAAAAACAGTTGTTTTTTTTATAGACAGGAATACTAGAACAATATTCATCCATTACGTGACTTTAATACATGTTCTACCCTGAATATTATCAAAAATAGTTTACGTTCTTATAAGTGAATCACCCACTGAGTGTAATATTGAAGTAAGTAAATGTCCACAAATCATTCAAATTGAACTGCTGCACATTTGTCAATTGAATTTGTCACAGCTATCTTGTATTTCATTAGGATCCGACTAGAGTAATCTGAAAGTTAGCACTACTGATTGTAGTAGTACAATTTTTTAGTGCCTGAAGCTCTATCAGAGACTAAAACTCTGACCTTGGATAGGTCGTTTCGCAAGAAACCCTGAAGGGAGTTCCGTCGGACATTTTTAAAACTACTCACTTGAGAAATATATCAATATGATGGGTTCAGTCCCTTACAGAGTCGTTGATTTGCATTAGCGACAAATACCACACTAGGAAGAAATAGTCTCCCGGTGCTTCTAGCTTTCCTATGGTTCTCTAATTCATGTAAGCTCGTGATGAATACCAATTTGAAATCAAAAAATCACCAACAAACCTCCAAACTGGTTGAAAATATCTATTACTCAGGATCCGGATAATCATATTTCCTTGTGAAGTTACTGATGCACTGATGACAATGTCTAAGGTAACATTGTACCACTTGTCAGTAGCAACTCCAACTCGGAAAACGCCTAAGTCTGAACATATATAAATATCTATGGTATCTGTTACTAATTTGTCAACAGTTCACCCTCATCTGTAACTGTTTAGTTTGATGCACTTTTCAACATGTAAGGACCCTATTTAACTCATTCAGGGACTGATTCTTCTTATTCAAGTAAAGTAATTAATGCATCGATTCTTAATCGTAATAAGTTTAGCTTGTGGTTTAGTTTTCCAAAGCAGAAGTGCAAAAAACATGGTCATATTTGAATGACGAGAAAATTATCTTGTCAACCAACAATCTGAAGTATTCACTCCGGACTGAAGCCTTTCCTAACAGATATCAGCATCAAAAGCAAGCACAAATAGTGCAAATATTCTCAACTAAACTATTTTATGGCCACACGAAGTAATGCAACTGTAGCTCACTGAATAAATACATCCACTCAGTAGCTAAAATGTATTAAACCCTCTCCACCTAACCAGTTTGAGCAACAACATCATACGTTTTACTCACTGAGTGGTACGCAAATGTCCGAATGGCCATCAAGTTCCGCTTTTCGATTCATCTAACAAAACCTAAAGATGATGATTTCAACGAAAATACCTTGTTCCTTTCCCAACTCATTGGGAAACGTAACATTAAAGAAAAGACTTTTCAGTATTCTAAGCAGATAATTAAAATTAGGGTGTGGTTAAAGAAACAACCACCAGTACAAGAGAACACAAATAACCTTGATTACCTCATCCTTCAAATCTATCGATTATCTAACTCAGTGCCTGAAAAGCCCTGTTCTTACTATTACCAATGAAACTACCTACTCAACCGCCTTAGCCATATTCAATAATATATATATTATTTGTCCCTTGGGTTCCTAGTGGAACATAGGGCTTCACTAGCACATCTCCATTCCACTCTCTCCTCTACAATCTTTTGAACCTGGCTCCACAACTGCCCACAAACTCTCATTTCCTCCTCACACGATCTCCTCTATGCCACCCTCGACTAGGTAGGACTCCCAACTCGCCGTTTCCCATCTAGGTTCCACTCGAGCAATTGGCCTGACACCTGATGTCCCCAGTCAGCCTTCTCAGTGTATGCCCAATCCATCTCCACTTCCTTCCACTGCATATTTGTTGAGCAATAGCTAGCTTCTCAGTTGGTTCGTTACCAGCCAGAGTTCCTTGTTGCTTATACTTATTATTCTGGCCATCTGAGCCTCAGTAACGAGCCAGCCTAGGCAGTTGTTGATGAATATCTGCAGTTTGTTGGAAATCCCTTTCGTAACGCGCCAAGTCTCTCAACCTTCACCTAGGAGCACTGACTTGACTGAAGTTGGTGTTGAAAATCCGGATCTTGTTCCACATACTGAGTCCAGAAGATCGCCACACTGGTTTCAGGTTAGTGAATGCCTGTCTTATTGTCTTTCCAATCCTGGCTGCTTTGACGTCCTCGTCTGGGCTGCTGCCTGTATTTGAAATAGTGCTGCCTAGATAGGTGAAGGAGGCTACTTCCTTTGAGCTTCTCCCGTTGATAGTGATTGGAGTTTGTTGTTATTGGTGGTGGTGTTGGTTGGGTATCCTCATCACCTCCGTCTTCTCTACGTTCACTTGAAGTCCCATCTACCTTCGCTGGCTCTTCTGTCAACTGTAGGTCTTCGAGTTTGTGGGACATTAGACACAGGTCATCGGCGAAATCCAAATCTTCTAGCATCCTTTCTCCGGTCCAGCCAGCGTATCCCCCTCTTCTCGCTCCTCAATGTTTCTTGTATGATCCAGTCCAGTCGACCACAATCAGGAATATCATGGATGATAGTAGACAGCCTTGTTCTACCCCTGTCTCCTGTCCTCACTTCAAAGGCATCACTGAGCTTCCCATTGTGAATTACTTGGTATGTGGCTTCTTCATATAGTTGTTGAATGAGGTTGATAATGGTTTGTGGTATTCCGTAGTGTTGAAGCTATTGCCTACTGAATTACTTGTCGGTCGACGTTGTCAAAGGCCTTTTCAAAGTCGGTGAAGTTGAGGTGGTGAGTTGACTGCCATTCTATACTATATATATATAAAATAAATTTTCCGTAGTGACCAAAAACAACATCATCCTGTCCATTCTAATATCTGCTACCAAGCTGCTTTACACTATAATGTAGTAAGACTGAATACAGGTGAAGCAGGATATTTCTTTATGTTCCTGGGTGGAATAAATGACGAATTAATTACTATTCCACAGCATCCGAATTGTAAAGTGACATGGTTTAGTAATTTCAAGACTCTATCGTCTATGTCAGTGATTGCTTTCACATGCCTTAGAGGAAAGAAAATCAATTTTCGCAGTCACAATAATGACGAAACTGTAAGTGATCATGTGTATGTGTTGATTGGAGTGTTTATGTTCGTCAAAATTATACCCTAACCATGTTACAGTGCATGACATTTTACTTGCTTAGAGATGTTGATGTTGTGTGCATATTACCTTCAAGTAAATTCCACTTCCTGATACATTCTACTGGGTTAGAATACTTAGCCAAATACGGTTCGAGATTTCAGTCAGTTCCTCTTCCCCTTCCTATCTACGTATGACTGTGCACATGCACACAGAATTTACTGTGTGCCTAATTCAAATGCATGCGTACATCCATTGTGGGTAGACAAATAAAATTCAGTGAATAATCACATGAATCCTAAAAGAAACAAAAGTATCGCAAAGACCATGCTTGTGCCTACGCAATCGATTTCACATTTATTATTATCCCCATAGCTTCAGAAATTAAGGTCACTCGATCAGAAACTGACTAAGAGACAGATAAACAGGATTTTGCAAGATATAAACAGTTGTTTCGATTTCATATCAAAAAGGAATAAATTTTGTTCGACTAGTTCGGAATTATAAACCGAACAGCTTTGTACTCTTGCCGCCTTATTGTTTTAAAAAAACATTTTACACAATCCTGTTCATCATTCATTATATAATTTGACATCATTCCTTTTTTACCTTTCAAAATTATAACATCACATCATTTCATCAGTTGAATGTTCAACAGAAAGTACAAACGTTGCCAAAACAGTTGTTGATTCGCATATAAACAGGTTTTGGGATTTACAGAAACGCTTCACCGGGATTATGGAACTTTCACCATTTCATAGTGAATCCGTTAGTGAGATCTATTTTGATGCGCTCGAAAATGTGCAGCATATCAGTTCACAAAGTGTTGAATCATCACAGTTGTCGCAAACAGATAAAGATGGTCTAATAAGAAGTGAGTTTCTTGCTTAATATTTGATCTGAGTATGAAAGAAGTCTTTAATTAGGAACTCTTTATTCTGGTAAAAACCTTACAGGGAATGTTATATTTGCGTTAGTCCATTTCTTCCCGTTGTTAGATAGTGTAACAAAGTGAGACAGCTTGTGAACGCTAGTTTATCATAAGCCAATATTTGGAGGACACTCATTGAGTTATATGTGCAGTCGACGAGTCACGAATGGAGACAAATGCCCGTCATAGCATTACTGAATGATATATAGGTAAGGTCAGAAAGGTAATCAAGGTATTCATACAAGAATTCAATACCGTAACAGAGAATGGTCATTTTGATTATGGAAGAAAGAGTAATCGATCGGTAAATTTTATAATTAGTTTAGTTTATTGTAACAATTCTGATAGAAGTAGTTAGTTAGCTTCAATATTATTACCACCGTCCACTGTTCAAATCGACACTATGGTTGCCAAGCTTATCCGAAGAAAAACAAAATAATAAACCAGCAAAGCTTACTAACTTCTAAAATGAATCATTTCTACTGGTAGATTTAGTCTGACATCAAGCAAAGCTTTAAACTTCTTTCGTTTTATGTCGGGAATATGTTGCCATTGCCTTATTAGTTTGTTTGCGTGATGCTTGTAATGTGAATTTGATTTTTGTTGTAATGGTGTTGCTTTGAAAACACTGAATACTGTTGATCGGGAGGCATCATTCTTAACTCCAAGTCTTTATTTATGTCTTGATAAATATTCTAAAATAAAGCAAATCATTTTTAAGAACCCAGAGTTCAGTTATTCATAAAAAGAACTCATAGGCAAGAAATGTCAAGATATTAAAAAACCTCTATCAGCAAGTAAGCAAAACACTCATCAAGGCGGCCTCATATTTTTTTATGCAGCTTAATTGCCACATTACTCACTCATTTAATAGATACTGAAAGCATCTGCGGTCCAGGGACTACACAACAAATCATAACTAGATTAAGCTGCGTGTGACTTCAGATAACTCAAATGAACGTCGCAATGACTCTAAACTAGAGAAAGGAATGATTTTTACGAAGCACCACTTTCACATTAACTTCTTTTGACGACAGTGTCGATAACAACAACAGCCTAAGTGATTGTTCAGAAGAAAGGTAACCAGTAGGTTAAGTTATTATGTTACTAATGTACGGTTGGATGTTAAGAACTTGAATTCATTATGCTTTTATGCATATCAGCAGTCTATAACTTCAATATAAAGTAAGAACCTATATACTGTCTGTCAACACAATAATAATCGAGCAATCTTTGGCACTAGATACGACATTTCGCATGGCAAACCTTCAAACCAAGCGGTAAAAAAATTCCTGACGTAAAATTTGGTCCATCAATAGAGACAAACAAAAAGAAGGAACGCTTGATGGCATACGGTCTGGGCATTGTAGCTCAGTTAGTAGGGCGATGGGCTGAAAACATAGAGGCTGCTGGTTCAAATCGTAATGAGACCAAGGTTTTCATTTGGCAATTAATCACAATGCTGTATCAACAGCATCACTCTACTAATCCACAAACCTCTTAAATGGCTTTATTGGGTTATTTTTTCCCCACTATGAAGTAAGTCCAGCTGACTTTTTACGTTTTAGGAAAGAAAAATTCATGCAGTTTTCGTTGAGAACAAGAACGGAATTTAAACAAATTTATTTTCCTGAGCATTTTATGCTGACTGGCAATCAAGTAAAGCATAACTGCAAGCAAAAAAATCTAAGGGGACTTCTCGCTGCTCCAGAAATCACTAATCCTACATGTTGAAGCTTCCTAAATGGAGTAATAGAACTCATTTATGTTAATTGATGGTCGATGGTGCTTCCTCAAAATTTATTGTTCAGTGGATTTACATACTAGGAAGACAGATTTGAGATTGTATACATGACGTATATGATACTGAAGGAAAATGCTCTATATACTGACCTTTTCTCTAATAAAACGATTTAACGTAACTCCATCATTCGAAAATCATTTTATATCAGGTATTAGAGCTAAATTTTTGATTCAGTGGAAACCGTTTTTTCATAAAAGAACTGTGACCACTTCTCTGGGTAAATTCAGTGTTAAGTTCAAAGAGGTAAATTAAAATGAGAAGAAAAATAGCGTCAAAACTCACTTAATTTGGTGATCCTTAGAAAAAAGTAACTGTAAACGAAGAAGCATAAAATTTAGTTCATGAAACACACAACTTCCCCATGAATGGAATATACCATACAATATAAAGGCTTCGAGATAGCCATAGTTTCGATGGTAAACAATCTTAGCTCTTAATTGCAGATTACAACAATTCTCTTAGTAAGGCTTTAGCATATTTTCGGAGTTGATTAAAAATACTCATACCATCTGAACTTGTCCATGAGTTTAAGGTCTCTATTCAAACGAGACTCAAACACAAAGGCTAAGTAATCTCAGGGAATAGCTACTAGTAATAATACCGTAAACAGCTTTATTTGAGATAAATTCTTAGTGTTTGATGAACAACTGAAAAAACTGTTTAACCGATAGACCAGAATTTCTACGATGCACTTTTATACGTATATTAGAACTATACTTCAGTTAAGATACACCTTGCTTTGATATAAACAGAAATCTTAGGATTATTTTGTAGAATGCTTTACGTATGTTGCGTTTACACCTGAATATTGAACAAAGTAAGAACTACAATGGGATCTAGATTAGTATGCTTTGGATTACCAACCAGTCTACCTGCTGAAACAGTCGGGATGGAATCAATCACTTAGGCAGCTTATAGCACTTTTTTCTAACTAACCTGAATTGTGAAAAGCAATATCGCTCAGAGCATCAATAATACTATCCTTACTATTTGTACAAAGTGCATTTAACTTGTGCAGTACATTGGAACAAACAAAATGAAAAACATTTTATTTTATTCCTCAACATTCCAATCTTGATAGAACGACTATTTCAGAGGGTATGAATCATATGTTAAGCTTTCAGACTGCTAGTCAAAAAGGCAACAGAAGGTAATATTTTTACCGCTTCATTAAATTTTCACATGAAACAAAGATTAACATAATTCAGGCGAGTGATTTTATAAACGGTTGAAGAAACTTATTCAAGTTGCGCAAATAGGGTACCGAAAGTAGGATAAGGATAACAATGAAAAATTTGTGCATTATGGAATGGATTATTGTATTATAAGTAAATTTTCAACGAAAGCATATACACAATATTACCAAAATAAAAATTTATCATTGTATGTAAACTTTGTATTAAAAATTTGCTTATAACACATAGGATAATGAAATACACAGCGAAGTGACGTTTCATCAGAAAAGCGTAGAAGTGAATTCCAACTGATACCAATATCAGTTACCATTAATGGTGTTATTCATTATATCAGGAGTTATTTGAAAATGAAGTCATAATTTATTCATAAGAAATTAGATTTACTTATTCTTCTTTGAAAGTAAACACAGTTCTTATAGCCTGAAACGTGCAAACATAAGAAGTGAATCTGAAGATAACTCTAGAAATCACTGAAATAATCAATTAGATTTATTTATTTTGGCTGGAAAAAGAGCTTTGCTGTAAAACAGCGAAACCTAATTCACTATTTCAGTGGTTGTTAGGGGGAACTATTACACAAATTCAATGGTAGATGCAGTTCTACTCGCTTGTAAGTCAAAAGAAGATAGTAGAACACAAAACCAACAAAGTTTGGTTTTGAAGACTTACACATTCTGTACGAAACTCTCACTTTGGATCATCTCATTCTTTGTTGGCTGAAGCAGGTCTAGTGAAAATATTTCAGTAATAGGATATCTAACTTGCAAGGCGGAAAATATATGACAGGAAATAAGGCTTACGAAAGAGACCTCATTGCTCAATTATAACCATATTAAGTTTATCCAGGTATAAACAAATAAAAGTAAAATGTATGAGTGAGGCATCAGCAAAAAGCATACTAATGGAAGCATCAAAAAAGTAAATTCTCCTTTGTACTGCTAACCAGGGAAGGGTTCACAATAGGGTTAGGATTGGGCTGGTATTTGAAACTGATAATGCTTTTATCAACAACCACAGGGAGTAAGAGAATCTCTCAGAGCAAATGAGACCGGGAATTTACCGTATCAAACTCCACGTAATGGCTGAGAGATAAAATCAGTCAACCATGAGTAACAAAACTACATAGTCAGGTAAATCTAAGATGGTAAACCCTATTAAGATAGCAAATGTAGGGTAGAGTTCAGATCCAGCACTGGATCCAGTCATAAAATAGATTGGGGTAAATTGACCGTCATAAACAATACCTTGATATAGTAGTGGGATAGAATATTATCAGAGGCTTTTTTCTCAAATCAAAATCAAGCTGGTGTGGCACGAATGACTCAATACCTGTTTCACCAAACTAGGAAAGTTAGCATAAAATCCCACAAAAAATATGGAAGAAATAGAACTGTGAAAGATGAAGTTACAAGTTATAAGGTTATCTTTGATAGGACTGTGTTGGAAACGTCATCCAGTAAATAATACCACTTCATTGGGTGACTTAACGTACAGATTAACAAGAAGTTATACTTTGAAACAACAGCCAAGTTAAGTTCTGAAACCAGTTACTCCCGTTATGCTACTCTGGGTCTTGTTAAAGAATATAACCATTCTGAAGCATCCAACATTTTCTCTTGTGTAACAAACAATGTTATCTACTGATAACCTTTTGCTAAAAGTGCGTGGGTTGGTAATCTTTTTGTTAAGTGACTTTAAAGACTGCCTTGTCAAGTGCTGAGATAGCCAATTATATTTCTATATTTTACGAAAAACTGCCTTCTCAGCCGAAGTGCAGAAAACTGAGTGATTATCTGAATAGTTGTTTAAATGGCTTTTGAAGTTACTCGTTTAGTTGAGTAACTTTAAATGCAACCCTGATAACAACTGAAACAGTCAATTATCTTTTTGTATTTAGGTTGAAAAGGCAGATTTTCATTGCCGATTATTACGAGAGAGCTAGTTTATGGCTGAAATTCTTTTATTGTTTTTGCTTGAAATTCGTACACGACATGAAGTGTTTAAAAAGTGAGTCGACAACGCAGATAACATATTGTGTACATAACAGACCATTGATTGGTTAATTTTTTCCATCCCCTTTAGAAAGGAGTGTATGTCTTCTTTGTAACAACCATTTTTGCAATCCAGGGAAATTATATGAATGATGTCATACTTTACGGTTAACACACATGGAAGAATTACTGGTGAATAGTATTGAAACTCTCTTTTTTTCAAGAATATTTTTCATAACAATTTACCTCAGATCTCAAGTTACACAACTACCTACCATGTTGCTATATAAGTTACAAGGCTATGGGGGTTGATTAGACTACCTGCATGCCTAAACCGAGGCAGTCGAGGTTGTTTTTGAAACCATAAAATATGATTGTTTGTTCTAGTGAGTCTCAGCTTCACTTTAATCACATTTCATCCAGGATGAAAGCAAGATACACAGAATATCCTTGACCGTCTTCGGTGTCCCTTGGTTTTCATCAAGGCGGCTTGTTTGAAACCTTGACTAAAAGACGAAGACCTTACAATGTTATGTTAGTTTGTACAACAAAACTTCATTAACAGATACCAAACATTAGTGCGCACTCCAATAGGACTTGGATTACCATGTAGTTACAGAATATTCTTCTGCACCTAAATTGTATATTACGAACTTCGTTTACTTATATTTCAGCCACTTTTAACCAGAAATCAACCTCATCATCATCGTATTATACTGCTGATGAACCAGTGGATGATGTTGGAAAAGACCGAATAGCATCAGCTAATCTTTTCGGTGAGTTTTTTTCATGATCAAAGTGTACTTCTACAAATCAATCTTAATATTTGTATAGTAGAGGCGAAAGTCGAATACAGGAGTAAACCTTGGGCATTGTAGTAGATTTTTATTCCATTTTACGCTGTTAATTAAATGTGTCGTACAATAAAATAGTATTATTTACTGAGTAACATTGCGGGCAAAATTTATTGTCCATATTCACCGACTGACCAAAGTCATAAAAAATGATTATCACTTATTATGATTCCCATTCACAGCTCACAAACTTAGACATTAAAACGGAATTCGTAAGTGCAATGAGAAATACTGTAGGTATAAAACTAAGGCATTTCTAATGAAAATTTCGCTGAAACGGTTTTATTTAACTAGTTTACTTGTGAGCAGCAAACAAGAGAGCAATGAATAGTGGGTTTAAAGTAAGCTTATGTACATAAATACCTGGGTAATATGTAAAGACACTTATTGTTTTTCCTTTGCTCTTTTATTTCCCCATCACATAAAGGTAATTATGAGTTGACTTTATACTTCACATCCTATTTAGTGCATCATCTGTAAGCCATAAGCCTTTTCTACGCAGTACCGAAAGATGCATGTTAATGTTAATGTACATTCCAGTCCTGTCTAACCAATATTATATATATATATATATATCCCTGTACGCTTTGAAAATGAATCGCTGAATAACATTTTTTACACGATTCAACTCAAGTTTTCGTATTGTTTCAGCAATTCCTCGAGTGGCCTTTGAAGTCATTTCAAGTTGACTGTATTTTCTGATTCTCTTAGTAACGCGTATTTATATTAGGCTGTTTGCAGCCACAGGATAAAAATGAAGTAATGTTTATTTAATCTGTTTCGTGTTGGAAATGGTTAACAGGTGAGTATATTGTATGAACGATATTCAACACGTGACAGTGAACATTGCTCACGTTGTCATCGTAGAGAAAAAAATACGTGAAATACGTATACATTCATTGACTACTGGAGAGCGGCCAATCCCATGTTATCTGGTACTGAGTGCTGACCAAGTTATATCTATCATTTGCAGCGTAGCCATCAAACCAGGTGGCTCACCATCTCAGTGCAGTTTGATGGACGTGAGTTTCATGGAGGTAATCGGCATGAAACTCCTGACCTGGGTTTAATGCTTGCTGGCACTCGTAATCAAGGCATGTCTACAACCTAGAGGGAACTGATATCCCCTTTCCAATTAGCACGGTGGTAACGTCACTGGCTACAAAAATGGGTGACGAGGATATGAATAGCACGGGGAACATCATTTCCGTCGAGGTTGCAGATACACTCTGCTGACGAATGCCAACAAGCACGAAACTTAGGCCATACAGGCTTTCCTGATGATCGCTTCCAACCAGCTAACATGAAACGCATCCGTCAGATGTACTGCAAAGTAAATAGTATCAGTTACTGGATAACATTTTGAGCATAGTTAATTACTGATAGTTACATTTAAGTACCTTCAGAACTTTGAAACCTGATTTTTATTGTAACCGAATTAGTAGTTGTCGTTTCAGGAAATATTTAACAGTTTTGGTGTTGGATGGTAGTCAGTAAACACTCTAGACCTAGTATTTGTGTTTGTTGGCGCTCAGTAGCTAGGCATATCTGCAACGATGAGGGAACTGATGTTTTATCGGTGGTTCGAACCTGCATCACTCAGTGCTGCATTCAGAGTCTTAAACATTAGGCTATCCAAGACACGACAGACCCTTTGTGCAACTGGAGTGTATGCAGTATTTGGTAACCAATAAATAGGCAACCCATGAAACTGTTTATTCCTTAGTGTTACAGCGACTAACTTTTGCAATATGATTATCTCAGACACTTGCTGTCACGCTTTCAGTATGATTATAATAGTTCTGGAAAGTGAAAGACATAGCGTTGACTTTTAGTGGAGTTATTCGAATATCTTTCTGAAGAACTCTGTGATATGGAGAAGTGAAGAGGGATCTCTTTCAGCTGCCTCTTTTTGAGAGTAACTCACCTTGTGATATACACAACTGAAAAGTTTTTTGATGAACTGTTAACGTTGAAATCAGATTTTGTCAGCTGACTGAGATGAAGTAATCCTCTTGTTATCCACTTCTCAAAATTTATTACGGCATAGTGTCATTCATTGTCATTTCATATGTATGCCCTCAACCTTTTTGTTAGAGATTGATTAACACTTTACTAGCATGAAAATTCAGTACTTATTCAAATTCTTAACTGTATGTTCAACAGTATTAAATTCACCTTCATTAATTCCTACTGTGTTTGTAATTCAATATATTCTTCATTTCTAATCCACGACAAAGAATCCTACTCAACTTTGGATGGTGTGCAAACACCTTTTTCTGAAGATCAACAGTCTCTTACCGATTTTCAAATGAGTCCAGACAGTAAGTTACTGATCACTGATTTGAAAACTATTTTGCTTTCAAGTGATTCCTGAATGAATGCTGAATCCCCATGTTTTCATTGTTGATATACACTTGAACACGTTCACTCTAATATGATTGGATATCTTTAGCCACATACAATCTTAATTTCTTATTTTCATTGAGTTTAGTGCGCAAAATTAAGGAGGTTGATGTGGAAAATACCTGATCCGACATAATGCCAGAGTATATAACCAGTAGGATTCATAGCTATTAGCAAAATGGAAATAGCCAAGACTTAAATATATTCAAGTACTTTGTGATTCACCCTTGATTAGCGAGCACGATAAAACAAGCACATGTGATCATCAAATGGAAGGAGATGCAGTTTGTGTTAGAATTTCAAACAGCCTGTCCTGAAAGGTTAGTAACTCTGGCGGTTTGTAAAATAACTTATTTCAACTATTTTTCTACGTTGCATATAAATCATCAATGGAATCATAACAAACCAGAAAAAAACTATTTTACACTAGCTGAAGACATCTAAGTAGTGTGGACTCAAAATCGTTTGCAGGATAGAAGCATTAATAAAGTGATCTTGCGAAGAGTCTTCGCTATTCAAACACTGGTTTTTTATCCAATGGTTCGCTTTTTCTAACTTCGTTTAGTTAGTGAAACACGATGATATGTGAATGTGAAATGAAAACTTAGATTGTAATAATATTTGCACTATAGGTTACTCAACATCCCTTTTGGGAATTCACTTTACCTGTAAGTTTCTGAAACCGTCTAAATAACCGTTTAACCTGGCTAGCCTTTGTTTCTGAAGAGTGAGTTGACAGAAAATAGAGATATCCATGAGATAAAATTAAGCTTCATATCACTTTTTAATCAGAAACTTTCCTCTTAGAGTGCTATGATAGAATAACCGTTACAGTAGACACTTACGAATGGTAGCTGAGACGAAACTGACTAAAATTGAAGTCAGCTTTAGACCTAGTTAACCACTAGATCTTGAAACTCATTTGGTACAGTGCTACATTGGTGTCTTGTAGACTACTGGTTTGAGTTTCAACTCACTTCACTTTTCCTTTACAGTTACATTTGCTATCACCTTGCATTAAGGACTGTCTGTCTCTTTGGACTATCTCGGAATAATAAAGAATTACGAGAAATCAAATGGATGCTTCTTTGAGAAATAAAAACAAAGCTCTGAGTTTATTTCTGGGATGAAAAGCTTTTCCTCAATAACCATTTGTCTCAGAATATACGCATCACAATCTACAAGACTTTGTTTCTGAATACTCTAAACATGTTTGTGGACTCATATAGACCATTTACGCTTATTTGGCTGGTAAACTGAAATTGGTTTCCTTTAGACCAGGGGATAGGCTTACAAAATGTCTTACAGTTGTCATCAAACGTAACTTCTAAATGTGCAGTTATTTCTGTAATACTTGTAGATGACGAACTCACTCATCACTGTATTAAACCCATGTCCTGTTTTTATCAACTGACAAACGATCGCAGTAAGGAATCGTTTGTGAATTGACAAAGAAGAAAACATGGGTTCCAGCAATTATCAGCTTTTATTAAACTTGAGTATATCATTAACCCCAGTGCACAGCAATTCTGTTGATTAAATTTTCATATGTTTAGGTGAAAAAAGATGTGCATTGTAATTTTTTTGAACTTTTTTTTCCCCTAGTTCGAGGAAATCAATCTCAGTTACCACTGAGATCATCTCTGGCAGGAAATGATACCCTCGTAAAGCAGCTAACTGTACATGCAGGTGAACAAATACAATTTAATGCTTCATTCACTATATCTGGTCCGGTTGCTTATGAAACAAGTTGGTTCATGAACGGTGCTCCAGTGAAACCCGATATAGGTGCTGAAATGATACTGTCAGATCGTGATACACGTTTACTGATAGCAAATGCTGATCCTTTAATGCACTCTGGTACATATACATGTAAATGTCGTCTTTTCGAAGGAACGGAAACAGCTGTCTATTTCTGCGTTAATGTCCTAACAGCTAAACTGAGTCAAAGTGATTCCAATGAAAATGAATCAGAGCAGCTGAAATTAACAAACATAATTAAGTCCAACATCTTCTGTCCAGTAACTAAGGAATTAGACCTACCAATAGGAAAATCACTTGAAATAGAAGTGAAGATCGATGAAGAAAATGTGTTGAAATTTATGAATACTGATAATATCCAAGTCCAGTGGTATCAAGATGGGTTACTTCTTAAACCTGGATCAACATGTGAAATGATCAAATCAAATGACCGTTTCATCCTCCGTTCAACCTCCAACAACTTACAGCCTGATAAACTTTACACATATACATGTGCTTTAAAATTACCTGACAATTCCTTTATATCGACAGCACCGAGCTTAACGATACCAGTTCGTTTGCATTATCCAACAGTTAAGGAATTAGAAAGTGAATTAAAAATGAATATGCATAAAAATTCTTCAAAAGTCAACAATATTTCGATACGTCACGTTGAACTAACAAAGAATGAAGCATTCCGGCTAACTGTACCTATCGAAAACAATCCTCAAAATCAAGATTGTATAGTGTGGTGGACAAATAAAGACAAGTTGTTAGCAGGTAGTCATTTGCCCCCAAAAAATACAGATTATGAGTTTTTAGTTGAGCCCAATTTAAAAGCCAATGAGCTCATGTTTAAACTTTTTAAACCGTCTACAGAAAGCGAAGATTCTGGAACTTATAGGTGTTGGATAATTTCACAATCAGTAAGAAATAACATTGTTCATTGTGCTGATATCACAGTCATTGTAAGTAATGTTGTAAGTAATGAGAGACACAGCGAAGAAGAAGGAGAGGAAAGTGAAGGAATGAAAACTAAACTTGAAGAGGAAAGACAATCACAGGAAAACGGAATTAAAGAGGAAGAGACTGAAGGAGAGGGACAAAAGGAAATAGGCGAAGAAACAAAACTGCAGGATGAAACAGATGAAGCTAAAAGGCTGGCTGAAGAAGCCGAATCAAGACGTCGACAGAAAGAGGAGGATGAGGAGAAGAAGAAGATGGAGGAATTGGAACGAAAGAGGAATGAAGAAGAGGAAGCTAAGAGGCTTGCTGAAGAAGCCGAATCAAGACGTCGACAGAAAGAGGAGGATGAGGAGAAGAAGAAGATGGAGGAATTGGAACGAAAGAGGATTGAAGAAGAGGAAGCTAAGAGGCTTGCTGAAGAAGCCGAATCAAGACGTCGACAGAAAGAGGAGGATGAGGAGAAGAAGAAGATGGAGGAATTGGAACGAAAGAGGAATGAAGAAGAGGAAGCTAAGAGGCTTGCTGAAGAAGCCGAATCAAGACGTCGACAGAAAGAGGAGGATGAGGAGAAGAAGAAGATGGAGGAATTGGAACGAAAGAGGAATGAAGAAGAGGAAGCTAAGAGGCTTGCTGAAGAAGCCGAATCAAGACGTCGACAGAAAGAGGAGGATGAGGAGAAGAAGATGGTGGAGGAATTGGAACGAAAGAGGAATGAAGAAGAGGAGGCTAAGAGGCTTGCTGAAGAAGCCGAATCAAAACGTCGACAGAAGGAAGAGGATGAAGAAAAGAAGGAAAAGCCTTCAAAATTAGAAAAAGAGAAGGGTGAAGATACTCATATGAAATCTCCGGAGAAGGAAGGAAAGAAGCCAAAAGATATAGGCAGGGAAGAAGCTGAGGAGAAAGGGAGCGACTCGGAGGAGGAAGAGAAGAAGAAGAGAAAAAGAAGCAAACCAGCCCTGAAGGGTGGAACAGCACATAGAACTAAACAAATAGAGCAATCAGATAATAAAATAACTGAAAAAGATAAGAGTTGCAACAAAAAAGAGGAACAATTAACTGAAGGTGAGTTAGAAATTCAAGAACAGATAAAAGAGAGTGATAGGCAAGAAGACAAAGCGATTCAGCTGAAGAAACCTGTTGAAAAAGATGACATACTTGGAGATCAGCTACAGATGACAGGGGAAAGTATGATGACAAACTACTTACAGATAAAATCGCATACTCATGAGGACCAAGATAATACAAAGCATTTAGTTGAAGCATCTGACGCTATCCAACTTGAACAAAGTAAATCAGAACTTGAGTCATCTGAAGATAGGGTTGTGAAATTCGACAATATAACCAGTCGTAAAGATAAGAGGGAGAAATTCGAGTCTCAAAATACAAATGTAACAGAGGAAAAAATCACGATATGTAATCTTAAAATAAAGTCACAAACTGATGATAATCAGTTAGGTGCCTTAAAGCTGGATGAAAACTCTGATGTTCAGAAGTCTAAAATTGACAAGTCGGAAATTAAGACAACTAAGGAAGATGGAGAAAAATCTTATCGGAAAATCCATGGAAGTAAGGATGAGGAAGCAAACAAAAAGGAAAAACATAAAGAAAGAGAAGAACCGAAGGATCGAAACACACTTTATGTCGCTCAAGAAAGCAGAACAGAGTCATCAGACAGTTATGAACCAAAGTTTGAACCTACTAATAAACAAGATCGAAAACTAAAGCGTAGAGAAAGTAAGGATAAAAAAGAGGCCAAGGTCTCTATTGAGAAGAAATCAGATGCCGATACTTCTATGGATTACCAATTCATTTCCGTTGAGAAAGATGGTCAAGTTTCAGAGTCTATTTGTGCTAGAGAAATATCATACCAAGAACAATCAAAAGAAGAAAATATAGAGTTGGAAATGCATGTAAAACAAACTGAAAATGTAGAGGATACTACCAGTTACACGTCACCTGGAGCAGTGCCAGTGACAAAAGACCAGATGGAAGAGAATGAAGATTCCCGAAAGAAACATGAAGAACAGAATACAGAAAAGAGGGCCAAAAAAGACAAGCCGAAGAGGAAAAAACATCACGAACGTGAGCTTACTAAAGATACGACTAATTTAGAATCGGAAATCAGAAAGGAATCTAAAATATCAGGCGGACAAGACAACGAAACAACTGCACTTATTGGAAACGATCAACAGCAACAAAATCGTAAAACTCAAAAATCCCTAGTAGGGATAGAAGATGATGTATCTGAAGACGAAAAGCAAACACTAAGTACTGAAGAAGAATACAGGAATGCTATGGGGAAAAATCTGAAGGTCGATGAGAAGGAAGTGGGAAAGAAGATGAAGAACCGACGTAAAAGCAAAGAAGTGAAAGAATTAGGTAAGCTGAGCGTATTCCGAAAAATAGTAAACGTATGCATTTATTTACAAGTCGCTAGTCTCAGGGATTTTGGTAAATTGTGTAGATAAGGGGCTAATGAACACTTTTCTTGTTTCTGCAGTCTCACTGTCTTTCACTAATATCTGTCTTTCTGGAAATTCCTATTCGTCTCGTTTTTAAGCAGAAGTCAAAGCTAATTTTGACTCAGTGATTATTTCGATGATCTAACTAAGTGACGTTTTACCATTTATTTACCATGGAATAACGTAGTTTTACGGTTAACAGGTACAACATGAAACCAGCATTTTTATCAATCATATGGAGTTACGTAACTCTGGTGCTCATTATTTATGAGAATTGGAATAAATGCAATGTAAGTAATGCAGTGCTCGAACGGTTACTCTGATAACTGCTAGGGTAACTAATCACATTTTTTTATTTGAGTAATTTTAAAGGTCACCCCAACAGCAACAGAAATAATCACTTAGGGTTATTTAGTTTAAAGAAGAAAAGCACTTTTCTGTTCGCAATTAACGAATCTGTTAGCTATTCTAGTGGCTAGGTTACTCTGATAGTCACCCTAGCAATGACCAAATAATCAATCAGATTTCTCTAATTTTGCCAGGAAAAGAGTGTTTTCATGAAACTGAAAAAAGGAAGCAGCTATTTCAGTAGCTGTTTGGGTGGCCTTTAGAGTCATCCCTTAATGTGGTTGAAAAACTAGGTTCCCGTAAGAATATTGAAATCTGTTTGGTCAGTACAGTAATTGCTGGGGTGAGCCCCGGATTCACCTCACTTGGGAATTATGAACCCCATGTTACTATTAGAGTCATTCATTGTGGTTGTCTTTTTCATGAAATACCAACTTCCGAACAGAAATATAGAAACCTTATTGTTTATTTTAACAGCTGCTGAGGTGGGATTTGAAGTCATTCTAAAATGCATATGGTTAGGATATTGTGACTCTAATGACCACAACAACTATTGAAGTAGAGATTTAAGTTTCTTTATTTCATGAAAAAGTCAACTTTCTGGCAGGAATGGACATATCTAATAAGTAATTCCTTCAGTTATGAGGCTGAACCTAAGCAATTTCACTATGGCCATTCCTTATCTTAGTCAGTGGCATAGTTAGCCAAATATATAAAGCTGTGATTGGTCTAACCCACGAGCATAATTATCTCAGTGTATTTCAACAACCTGGCAGTACACTGGATAAACTCAGTGCCTGTGTTTATGTCACTGAAAGATTTTGAAAAAATGCTTTTCAGGGGGTCCAGTTTGTCTTACTTTGGGGCTAATTATTTCTTATATTGATTTCCAAACTCATTTTTATAGCTTTTTGCAATTGAATCATGTACCAGACGTTTATATAAATAACCAATAAGGATATCTGTTTTTTGGAGATGTTATTTGTAGAAATTTTAACGGTTGCATTAATGACACATCCCACTAGTCATTTATAGAATACATTCATTTTGCTTTTTCTGTTCCATTGAGTTTTACCACTAAGAGTTGAATAGTATTACTACTAACAGTATCTCAATCAAAAAGAATACTGGTCACTAGCTTTTTATGACGAGGAGTAATTACCATAAACACTTAGCTCATCACTACATAGCAGGTTGACAGACTTTGTACACATCAATCGCTAGATTCGATGTGTTAACTGGGCAGTATCTTTATCACCATTAGTCCTAACAGTTTAGGGTTTGAACCCACATCAGTTCATCACTGCATAGCTGAGGAGTTCCAAGCGATGACAAAACAACTGTCCAGCATTACCTAGTTTCGTAGCTGATGATTATCTGTTATCATAACTAATTTGAAACCCCAAATCTCTCAGTGCAGTTAACTTACAGTGTTCGACCACACTATCACAAGGTAGACATAATAATCATTTTGGTGAACAAACCATCATGACAAATGTTTTGCCATATCCTTATCGACCTAGTATTTAGAAGTAATGAACTTTAAATCCCAAAGCATGTGTATACGATCCAGTCTGATGTGAAATACCAATAAAAATGAGTGATAGGCTCTGACACTTTAATTTATGCATTTGGCAATTCCGGAATTTCAATTTAACACAACTTCCTCTCGTATGTTGTCGTACAAGAAGAACAGATCACATCTCCTGTAGCGCTTCATTCAAAAGGTTTTTATGTATAGTAGGGCCAGAGACAATATTTCATATTTCTACTGTTCAATGAAGCATCTGAGTAAAAATAGTAAAGAATTCATAAGAATACCATTGATTCACTGTATATTGTCATTCCTTCTTCATCCAAACAGGCCAGTTCATAATGACTTCAAAATACTTAAATAACTCCGTTTCTATTATTTTAATTCTCAACATGTTTTTCTATGCATCTTTTCTAGAACTGAAAAAGGTACAAACAGGGAGATTAAACAATATCTTTTATGAAGATGAAAACTGTGACGTTAACGTCGTTTGCTTGAAACCAATCACAGAATTTAACAAAGACGAAAGTGTATTGGTGAAACAAGGGACCACAGTCTGTTTAACAACCCATCTTGATTTAAATAATGATTCTGTTTCCCTTCAGCCCTGTGATTTCATTGTCCTGCTAAACGGAAAACCTATTGAATTCAATGGAAACCAGCAGCCTCTGCTTACCATTGAACAGAACGTTGCGCAATTAGTCCTTGAAAGCCTATCACCCAACCAAGGTGGTATTTATGAACTCAGACTGCGTAAGGCGATAGAAGATTCCTTAAATGCACAAGAAGAAGTGAATGAATCAACTTATGTTGCTAATATGGCTGATTTTATTCCCTCTTCACGTTTCCCATTAATTTACGTTGAACCTGAAAAAGTTTTGCCAAAAGGTGAAGACGCAAAATACATTCATGATAAAAGTAAACAGCAGAAAATATTCTTAGCTGAGTTACTGCCAAAGTATATATGCATGCAAGGTGAAACACTGAAATTAGCTGTTGAACTGAAAAATAATGTTTTAGTTAAAGATTTTGAATGGTTGGTGAATGGAAAGCCAGTTGATGTAAGTTCTCTTCTGCATGTATACGATGTATGCGTCTTCAACGTAACAAAATATATCTTGTTTGTCTTTGCCTGAATTCTGTTTATCTGTTCGGAAACAGTAACTTTTCTAGAGTACTACCAATACAGTTTGGTAAATATAGACCACTGTCACAGTTGATTTATTTCTCTATTGTTTATCTCATCTGTCTTGGTGCATAAAACTTCAGTCTTACGTTAACTGGTAAAACTTTATTTTAAAAACAGTCGTCATTCAGTCAGTCAATCAATCAATAGAAACCAAGCAACGTTATGGAATCTAGAGTTTACTAGTTACCAGTAGAGTATCTCTGTACACTAAAGTTGTATGCACCAACGAAAACGCGAACGATGTGAAAATGTTTGTTTTATGTTCACTTTAATGAGTAGGTCTATATCATTGGGAGCTCTTGTTTTGAACTGTTCTCTTGATAACACTCATGTTATCAATTCATTGTTGATAGAGGTTTTGATAACAGCCCCGTTATAAAATGAAAACTATCTCATTCACCACTTTTTTAACACTTCTGTAACTGTTATTTTATTAGCTGACTGGAAGTTAGATTAAGGATCATATACTTGATTTCAGATTTCTGAATCATTTCTTACAGACGCTGAAGGCTGAACTTACGCAATAAGTTGCCTACAAATATCGAAAGAAAATTCTTAACCGAAACCTTAAGTAAAAAATGCATCAAATGACCCAGAGGTGAACACTAGAAGAACAGGAATGACATTCAACTTATTGGATATAGACCTGTGAAGCATGCCTAATTTCAACTCATATAATTTAGCGAACACTCGAAGAGTAGCGATTATGAAAAGTCCTACCCCTTTTATTGGAACACAGTGAATATGATACTGGTTGTATTATCCTGTCATTGACTGGACTGAATCAAGTGGTTTATGTTGGCATATGGATCCCTGCACGAATCCCTCGATATCGCAAGTGTTTTCATTTTTGATATTATTGATGGATAGTGGAGTCCAGGGTGCCTGTTTTGCACTACTGGAGGCTGGCCAGCTGAATGTATCTCACTCCCAGTGAGTGATATCGAGGCATCCAAATAGGAGCGCATATACCAATTAACGACAGAGTAGTACAAAAATCATCCAATAAACAATACCTATTGCACAAGAAGCGACCAAAGTAACTCGGTGACCTAGTGGATAATGCTCTGGCGTTCGGAGCGATAGGTCTCACGGTCAAGTCTTAGAGGAAGCAACACAGCTCACAGAGAGGCAGATACATCCATCTGACAAGTCTGATGTAGGACGAAATGTGCGCTTTGGATTCCACCGCTAGCCACCATCTGTCAATACTATCACAATAATGAATGTATGCCATTACATCCCCAGGGTAACATTTTATTCATTCGTTTCAGTAATATCAGTTAGTACATCTGTTGATTTTGAAACTATCAATTATCTATTGAAATTTCCAAGAAACCAGTTAAGTCAGATTATACTGAATGTATGATCTGTTGTGCCTAGGTGAACCATCTGTGAGACTTTATTTTATATCTTGTCCAGTCTAATTTACACCTGAAGGTACGAAACTAATTAAAATACTTAGTCTATGTCTCGTTATCTATGCAGCTTGTCAACTTATATGCTTAATTTATTTCTAAAAACGAAAAGCAATGCTGGCTATCCAGTACATATATTATTCGCACTTTCTTTGGTTTTTCGATCGCAATTTCATCAACTTATTAATAAAAAATAATTAAAACATATGTAAATGCATACATCTTTTCCTGTGTAGCCTGAATCAAGTACAGACTTCGTAGTGTGGCAAACAGGCAACTGGATTGCATTGACAATACCAAATGTTCGATCGGATTTAACTGGAACGTATACCTTACATATCGATACTCCGTCTGGCCGATATACTACAACAGGTGATTTGTCTGTGACTGGACAGAAAAGACAGATGACACAATATGTTCCATCGTAAGTTATTTCCCTTTAAATTCATGCTTAGGTATGACTTTCTTTTAATTCTATAAAAAATAGAAAATTGAAGTTTGTGTAAATTAGAGCAAAAAGAGTAACTACAGGTCGAGTTGTGATATTTGAAAGTAACTATTTTCTCATCACACTAAGATGCTTCAATATTACTGACCTTATAATACATCACATGTTTCAGATAATCTTCGTCTTCTCATTACGCTGTTTAAATTTATCAAAGGGACCAGTTGCTTTAGACCTTATAAGAATTTATTTCTAATGTAATAATTAATCCAACATTGAACGAAATCTTTTGCATCAAATTTATGATCAGATTTAATATGATCGAAAGTTGCTTGCCTATAATCTTTGGAAGACCATATTTGATGGAAAAATAATTATGTTTACGACAACACCGATTCAACATCGACTGTTAACTATCGGTAAAAACTGAAACCTTTTGTATACGTGTGTATCTTTACGCTTGAAGAAGATGAGCTTCATAAGTGGACATTGCTTGAAGCTCCTTAGTTAGATCAAGGTCACTAGTATGTCCGTGAAATTAGGCCATTCGTTGAAATTTATGAATAAATATAATTCTAATGCAATGTAGCTGATGAAAACTTTTTAAATCTTTTGCCTGAATTAGTTATACAGAGCAAAGTATTTCAATAAAACTTTTGCTCTGTTGGATTAAATCAAACATAAACAGCTACTATCTAGTCGGTTAGCTCTTTTCAGGCTACATTCGACTAGTGGCTAGAATCACAATTCGACGCTGAATAATAATATACTGCACAATGCAGCTAAATGTTTTGGTTTTCACACTGAAGTGTACAAAGCTTCCTGGTGATTGCCTTCATCTATCTAGTATCTATCAAAGTTTTGTTTTCCATTCTGAAGACAGATAAATATATGAATTCGTTATTTGAAAACTAAGATAAATTAACTTCAAAGGATTCCTTTGTTTTCAGGGATTGTAGTTCCCGAAAGTATCTTCATATTGATGACTTCCTTGAAGTCAGCATATAGGTAACCATTTATAATATGCTACACAGCAGAAAAAACACTGTCTAAAAGGTTTTTTGTTTTATTTCCTAGGAAAGTTAGAAAACACAGGGGATCTTTCAACATCCTCGAAAAAACCATTCCCATCAAAGGTAGTGGAAGCCAAATAGCGTCAACATAAGTTACTAACTCTTAGGGAATATAAACGAATAGGTGACACATGTACTCTAATTTAAAACTTTTGGTTTGTATTCTGAGTTTTCCAAAGCAGCTGCCATTATTTTCGTTAGGAATGAATACTTTCCGAAAATACCTACCTAGGAGCCATAACCTTGTCAAGTCTGAATTTTACTCATCTATATTATTAACTACCTTTTACCATCACAGCCAGTGATCAGATGCGATATACAGCCTAAATTCTAGTAAATTAACACGCCTAGTTAAAATTCACCTTCTTAAAAATGATGCTGTTAAAATCTATTCTCAGTTTGACTACCTGAGGGAACAGTAGTTTGACAGATTTATGTTACTGATACTGGATGAGGACTAAAGGTGAAATGAAAGTCAGTCATCATAGGATTTCCATTTCACTTTCGATCACCACCCAGTATCAATAATACAAGCCTGCCAAACCATAGCTATCTCAGATAATCAAGCTATTGATCAAGATGACGCCTCCCCTTTCTAATTCAGCTTGATTTGGATTGGTATGAGAACATCTGACTTAGCAGACAGTGTGAATACAATGAACGGACAGTTCTGCATTACTTATTTACATATCTGTTGGATGACTGAAAATAAATTAAGATCGGATCAGCAGCTGAACCTCATATCTTAGTTGACAGACTCTGACTTAGTAACCCAGAGACAACTGATCCTGCAACTACCCAGATTTCCATTTCACCTTTAATCATCACTCAGTATCCAAAACCTATTTTGTTTACGAATTAGTGAAATCACATTGATTATCTAGATGCACCACAAATCTGATATTTACTCATAAATACAAATCACCAGCTCAACTGTGGCTTACTGTCATTTTCTCCATTCTAACGCAAACAGTGAGGCTTTTTGAACGCCTGAGCGTTTTCCATTAGGCCACCGAGTTATTGTAGCCACTTCTTGTGCAACGGATATATTGTTTTTATGACGTTTTTTGTATTATCTCGTTGCTGATTTGGTCAAACAGGACAACCGAATGCTATTTGCTTTTCCTCTAAATATTATTTATTTTCTCCTCTTTTCATTTCTTTTTAATTACTTTAGTCAAGTGGAAGGGCTTAAACCCTTGTTCACGAAGCGACTTCAAGATTACACAGCTGATGTGAATGAAACGGTTAGACTTAGTGCACGTTTGGTAGCAGAACCGCCCGCTACTATTATCTGGTAATCCGGCTTTGTTTTTTTTAGTTATTATTGGTGAAAAAAGTTTTTTGTTTTATTTGTGCTCTGAAGGCGAAAGTGATCGGTCAGTTTCCAGTCTAGTAAACACCAGACTAAAATCACCAAGTCGTCCATTTGAAAACAACTTTAAAGCTTGTTCACTAACTTCATATGAAAGAATATCAAAATAAAAAATCTCCAAATTTAAGTATGCTAATCGCATTTGGAAATAACCAGTTACTTCAATCTGTCCATCAGATAACAAGTTATACATAACGAATAAACTAGCTACAAGATGATCGATGAGTTCTTCCAGCCATTCTATTTGTTGCCAAAGAAACACTTCACAAATTATCTTCATAGCTCAAGAAATGGATAACATATTATACTGCTGCGGGCAAAGACTCCTTTGCGCCTTTTTGTAGGATTTTTTCAGTGTCCATACTTCTTAATCTTAATGATTAATACTAATGAAATACAGAGTTTGGCTAAATTTGTCTTTGGGAAATAAATTAGCTGTAAACTTCCGAAGTACACCAGTGAGAATTCTGATACAACTATCAAAACAAGGACTAATGTTTTCGGAAAGACTGGAGACATGATGAAGAGTACCAACACGAGGGATTTAAAGTGTGTCATTTTGTTCATACATGCGTAGAGCCACTCAATTTCAAAGGCCACCCTACCAATCAATGAAGTAACTGATTAGTTTTCCTTATATGAGTTAAAAGCTTAATTTTACACACTACAGTGAAGCATCAGTTGTTATTTCAGTTGTTGGTAGATTGAATTCGCTCACAGTAATGGCAGATATGTTAAGGCGAAGGTCAAAGAAATGCACTTTTCCAACATAATGCTTACATATGGAAGCGATTAAAGATGAGTACTTAAATCCACTGAAATTCTTGTCGTCCATAAATGTAAGCCTTCATTGTGTTCTGAAACGTGTACTCACTAATTTTAGAGTAAAATCAAAGGCCACTCTGACAGCTGCTGAGACAAGTAGTTATTTTTCTCCACTCTATTAAAAGCTATCATCTCATTGGAAATACCGAAGCCTGATTGGTTGCTTCATCAATTTCTACGGCAGATGTTAAAGTCACTCCCAATCCTACGATGATATTATTGATTGCGATTTTCATACAAAGGGTCATATGTTCTGGCCTTTTGGGTTTGTTATCCTGTATATTCCCTACCGAATTAACTCACCTCTCTTAACTTTCGTCTAAATAGCTTGATAAGTTCATGTATGATCATACTATTCGTAAAGTACGGTATTTTTACTTCGATCGACTCCAAAAACCTACCCCGCAACTGCTGAAATAAACAGCTAGATTTCATTATTTCATGCAAAAACACCAACCGACAGGAAATATCGAAATCTAACTGATTTTTCCAGTTGCTGGGGTCGCTTTCAGAGTCAGTCAATGCATTACGGTTAAGATAATCTTCGTCTTCAAACTAAATCTTTTAATTTTATCCGCTGGATCAATTGCTTTTACATGGAAGAAAACTACTTTCATCAAAATGCTAAGAATGATAGCAGACGTCCTAAGTATGGCTGATGCAGTTTTTAAGGTCATCTCTAAAGTCACAAACTGAAGTGCTTGTAGCTTAAACTTGAGTAAAGTTTCAGTGGTCAATTTTCTGTCTACTTATCAAAGCAAATGCGTCGCCGCATTTTCCTGAAAACTCCTTTAATGATATCACAATATCAGATTGCTGACCGACATTTTCAATTCACTGAGTTTGCAAACTTTCAAAAAGTTCTAGTTATTGAACTGCTTACAAGCTTCCTAGCCCATCTGTGTTTATGTTTTACTTCAGAAAAATTCTCTAGTTTGATATCAGTGACGGATAGTGGTTAGCACTAAAACCAACGATGTGCGTTTCGTCCCATTTGGGATTAGTCAGCCGGATGCACCTACCTCTTGGTGAGTGATAGTGTTCCCACTAAGACTCGAGCCCAGGACCATTTGCTTTAGACTTTTAGGGCGTTATCCAGCAGGCCACTTGGCCACTCCTTGTACGAACAGCCCTTCGATATCATAGCTTGTTCATCGATTCTTGGTGGGGACAACACTATCCACTGGGAGACAAGTACATTCAGCGCATAAGTCCAAATAGAAAAAAACGCACCTACTGACTTACACTGCAAGCCACTTTCAATTGTTACCACAAGATCTGAAAATACGGGAAATATCGAGGCATCTGCTCTCGAGCCCTCATGCCAATAGTGGTGAACTAATTAACCCGGTAAACGACGGAGATGGACAAGCTATGATATCAAATTCTCTCAGCCTTAATGAAAGATTCAGTTTTGAGCACAAATAGGCTGAAAGGATACTGAAAGAAACACTGGACGGTGTTTTGTTCTACGGGTGTTTGAATTTGAAAGGAATTTCTCTTCTGTGCTCTATTCACTTGAAGAACTTGATAGTCTGAGTTTCATTTCAAAGAAGAGACAACCACTGCATATTACTAGTGCATGTATACATGATGAGACAATCATTTAGGACTTTTGGGTTTCAGTTGATTTTCGAAGCATTTAACTGATAGCAAAATATGTCTGAGTACTAAATAAAATATGAACAGTTAGCAGTTTATTCATTTGAATCTGCTCAAAATCGGTTTATCATTGGTCACCTTTAGGTGGGATAAGACAGTAATCGAGTGTGATGGATTTTCTCACTTGTTGATACATTACAAACTTGAATTTACACTGTGTTGCATATTTTCTCACTTCACTTCATTTTAGGAAACATAATGGTATCCCAGTTCAAAACGATAACAGAGTTAAAATACATGATGATCACATTAATCCGTCGATTATAATTCAAAATGTAAAAGACGAGGATTACGGGGAATATATCTGTCTAGCAACAAATGTACTAGGACAAGCTGAAACGAAGGCAAATCTTTATATACAAAGTTAGTCTAGCTAATTATAGATGGGTTTGTAATGTTTTTCCCTTTCGGTTTCTTGACACATACCTAACTAGATGACGTCGTACAAATGTACCTTAGTGAACAGATGTGATGGGTTTTGTGATGACAGTTTCACATGTTTGACTTCACATGACACCCAGGCAATGGGGTGCTGTTTTCATCTCGGAGGTTCTTGCTGAAAGTCATACGCAATTTATTACTAGTATATTTCCCAAGTTTAATGTTTGACTTAATATGCAATAGAACAGGATTAATAATAATGCTTATGACCGGAACATAGCTTACGCGGTGACCTTCATGTTATATTAAGGGTACTTTACGACCTGAAAAATGGGATCAAACTGCTGATAGGATGTCAATTTCATCAAATGTTTGAACTGATTGTCATAAGTCTACAAGTCCTCCTAATCTATCATGATGGCTACCCAGCCAAATACTCCACTTCATTCGTCATCTTTTATAAAGCATAAAATTCCAAGTTCCTTATAGTTTCATTCATTTCACTGAGATTTTTTTTGGATCTCTGAATGCCATTGATGAATTTTAATTTCAGTAAATAATATGTTTTGTTTTGATTTTTCTAATTCATTATGTTCACCGTGGTAAGGTATACAATTTTATCTCGTGGTTGGCAGCCAAGAGGATATCCAAGGCAGTTTAGTAGGAGCCGTAGATGTTTTCTACTGAAATTTACCAACGAGCTTGGAACCTAAATCCAGACCTATCTGATGTTTCCATTGTAACCGTGCAACGTCAAATAGTGTAATTTCATGTCGAGTAAACTAACATGCTATTCAATTTTGAGGGAGTTATGGAGATTTGGAAATATTTCAAGTTGTTATTCATCGAAGACTGACATCAGTTGGAGGAACAAAGGAAACCTGGGAGCACTGGACAGCTGTTTCGTCCTAGTATGGGACTCCTCAGCAGTGCGCACCCACGACCCTACACCCACAAGGATCGAACCCGCGACCTTCAGGTTCCGCGGCCAGCGCATTACCATTGAGCCACTGGGTCAGAATCCAATGCTCCATATTTCCAACTTCTGTTAGCTCGTGGGTGCGCACTGCTGAGGAGTCCCATACTAGGACGAAACAGCTGTCCAGTGCTCCCAGGTTTCCTCTGTTCCTCCAACTGATGTCAGCCTTCGATGAATAACAACTTGAAGTAACATGCTATTCATTTGGTATCCGTGATCGACAGTAACCAGTCGATTCTCACAATTTAAAAAAATAAATTGTCCGCTCATCAGGAAAAGTTAAATGAATGTTTGCACTTATTTTCATATTTTTATTCATATATTGTGCATAATAAATGTTTTTATTTAGGTACATTTTATGAAACTGATGGCTATGCAACTGATACTAGTGGAGTGTTAGATTCTGTTATTGAACCTTCAAGATGTTCAGGTAATGCCAGTTTGATGTTTTTACCTTTATCACGAAATATATTTATTTGATAAACTCCTGAACAGAAGCAGCAACAAACTTTATTGCATAAAGTGGTTTCATTTCATATTAACGCAGTAGTTACTAAAATCCACACATAATTTTATGCTTGACTTATATCAGTTGAGTTTCATTGTAAAAATAACACCAATTACCTTTCGTAACTACTCATGTACAAAGCAAGTGGAAGCGAAATACACTTAGATTGTATAATTTCCAGTGACTTACTTGACTGGTTAACAGTGATCGACCTGGTAGGCATATGATCTTTGTATGTATTCTTAGGTTTTACCACAAGTTTTATAACAAGTTTGTTTTGGATGATATTCGACAATTTCAAACAAGAAGTTTAGCTGAGTAACTATTCATGAAGGTTGTTTTTCCTGCAACTTGTGAGTCCATATGCCTAAATGGGATAGTCACTCCATAGTTGTTCCATTCCAGTGAAAACTTGGAAATTAAAAAGGAGTGACTTTAAAGGCCACCCTAGCGATTGCTGAAATATCCAATAACATCCCAGGCGAAGTACCGTAAGCTGATTGGTTATTTCAGCAGTTGCTAAGGTCAGCTTTAAAGTCATTGTTAAAGTTTAAACAAGGAATCCTACCGACCCGGGTGGCTCTAAAGACCACCTAACCAACAATTGAAACAACCAATTAAACTTTGGTATTTCCTTAAAATCTGCCTTGCTAGCCGAAATGGAGATACGCAGTTGCTAGGGCTTCCTCTAACGTCACTGAAAGGCCATCAAAAAACAACCCGGACAACCGGCAAAACTTCTTTATTTCATTAAAATCTTCCTTTGTAAATGAATGACCTTAAAGGCCACCCTGAAATTCCAGCGACGTAAAGGGTACCCAAACAACCATTGAGAAAAAAACTATCAGAATTTGTTTTATTAAAAACTACCTTTCAAGCAAAAATTAAAAAACCTAATTGGCTGTTTCAGTCGTTGCCAGGCTGCTTTTAAAGTCATTCCTCATATTCTGGCTTTAAAGTAAAAGGTGGAAGTGATTTTAAAGGTCACCTTAGTAATTGCTGAAATAACTAATCAAGTTTTAGTATTTCAGCTAGAAATTTTTTCTTTAAATAAAGAAATTTAACTGGTTGTGTCACAGGTGTGAGTGTAATGTATTCGTCACCTTAATAATTAAAAAATTAATAATAATTGAAATTAAAAGATCCGATTCCTCATTTGAAACAACAAAATTGTGTTTATAAGGTAGACTGCAGTGAATACGATGCCACATATATTGGAGAGACATCACGTCAAGTACTAACACGTCTAGCCAAACACGGTAGAAGTTCCAAAAAACCACCAAAAAATTCCTATGATCTAGAAAAACTTAAAAAAGCTCTGCTATCGCAACTCATGCCCTATATTCAGGTCATAAAATATCATTCGGACAGACAAAACTTTTGCAAAAGGGTTTTCTCTCTCACAAAGAGCGGACCATTGCAGAAGCTTTGCACATCTGCTCACATCCTTCTTCAGTCAACAGAAAAGATGGGTTACACATCCCACTAATTTGGCAAACATTAATGACTCGCCTAGGCAATTATAAATAATATCTGAAGAGAAGGTAGATTGTCTAGTCCTATTACATACACCTTATTGATCTACTATTTTCATCAATTTTACACTACTCTCTGAGTCATATACATTCGATGAACCATAACATAATCCATTTTGTTATCACTCATACTTCAAGTGTTATCAAAAGTACATTTATGGTTATCATTATTATTATTTATTTAAGATATATTGTCTCATCTTCAAATATTCATCCTTCCAAACTAGTAATCTATTATTTCTCACCCTTGATGTCTCACAACCCCATTGTACTTTCCATAGACGAACTAAAAAATTTCCCCACCATATTTTTGTTCCACCTTACTCACACAAAGGAAAAACCTCTCTGACCGAGTTGCTTATTCACTCTACCTGTATTACATTGATCTTTGCTCCATATCACTATGTAATTGGATGATTGTAAAGGTCACCACTTTCTGTACCAAAACTTGAATATTTCCCTGAAAACTTAGTGTCAGATTCATACTCTTGAAAAGGATCTTCCTGGCAAGATCGAAACGTTGAGGAATAATACAAAATATTTGTTTATTTTGTTATTTGTTCTAATGTACTACGCCGGGATTACACAAGTAAAAATACATTATATACAGTGAATCATACTAACTCGGTGCCCAAGTTTTTCAAACCATCCAGTCCATTGTTGGCCAGGATACCTTCAATACAGGTATATCATTACTAAACAATGCTGTTATAAGCTTTTTTGATGCCAGCTATCATTTCATCAAATGTAATAGTTGATATTTTAGTTGACAGTGGAATCGTCCTCCTTTGGTACATGATACTCGGTTTTGCGTGTCATTTTTTCCGGTGACATTAGTTGGTTTGTGAGCAAAGTTCATTCCATATTGCTTGGATAATTGCGATTTCCAAAACATTCTTTTTATACGGCAGGGAAATTCACTTATCTGTTTGCTCCAACTTTTCGGTTGCGTCTGACAAGTTGATTAGATGCATCGTGATGAAGTGGCGGAGATATCCTTTATTTTAGAAGACTTTGTAGAGGTGATTTTCTTCTGCCTTCCTGAATATGGGAGTACAACAGTAAGCCATCGTTCGTTTGAATCGTATTTGCACATAGGTTCTTTTTGTTCATTAGGTTGATTGTCGTTTTAATTAGGAATTTGCTCCTCATGCAACCAGGTACACTTTTATGAAATTGTACAGGGCTTGAGTTTGAGTTCTTTTCTAGTCTAGGGATTAACGTACCACGGCTTCTTATGATTCCCTAGTACTTCATTATAGGCGTATGACCTAGGTAGTTTATTACTGTTTACTCATACTTCTTACTTTTCAGTGTTCCCTCCCTCAGACAATCTGCTGCCTTTAAACTGCTCTGCTTGTCTCCACAGACTTTCTGCTCGAACAAAATATTATTTTCCAAAATATGAATAAGTTGTTGCGGCGTTTTCCAGATGCAGCTGTATACTGATTAGTTAAGGCTGTAGGCCTATCTAATGTACTTTGAACATATATATATATATATATATATAATTTAAATGTTTCCCTTATTGACATTATATTTTTCATTATTAAGTAAACAAAATTTTAAACTCTTCTCTTCATACGAATTCATTTTTAAGCTCTACCGGTGAGAGTAAATAACGTCCAACTAGTTGAAATGTATGATGGAGGTTTCAAAATTGCATGGGATCCGATACCAAATGAACGGGTGACGTACAATGTTGAAATCAGCAATGACGCAGGGAGATGGTGGAAACCTGTACTTACCAACTTGCATGAAGTTTCAGCGGATATTTCTAATGATATTGCATGTCCTTTGAACCCAGTGCAAGTGAGAGTAGTTGCTGAGAACGAATACGGTCTTGGACCACCTTGCGTTCCACTAATTCGTCTACCAATTCGTGGATGTCTTCCTCACATGCAAGCTATTAAGCCAGAGACTGAATTTGAAGAAGCAACGGCTGTCAGAATCCGATGGTCTCCTGCAGTACCCTCACTTCCACCAAGCCAAATACACAAAAGCGGAATACTAAATCAATCACAGCTACTTGGAAAAGTGACATATGCTGTGGAAATTAGAGAGGGTTCACAGTCAGAATGGTGTAGAGTAGCAAATGATTTATCAGATTTATCCTACACTCATCATCTGCGCCCAGGTGTCAGCTATGCTATACGTATTGTCGCCAAAAACAAGTTTGGTGAATCCTGTCCTACACCGATGGCAATTGTCCAACTTGATCCTAACTCTCTTCTTCCAGATCTATCTCTTGATTCACCATGGGTTGCAGTAACCTACCCAATGGATAATATTTCAGGAAAAAAATGTAGTGTAAAACTCTTCTGGAAAGCCGCATATCTGCCAGATTATTGCGATAATTGTATCAAAGGCCTTAAACCTTTGTACCGAATAGAATGGCGTCGTGGAAAGTCTGGACATTGGCTTGAGTTGGCTCGTGACATAAGTGAATATGAATCGGGTTACCCTCTCCCAAGAGATATGGTGGATTCTTTAATTAAAGAAACTCAAGCTACACTGATTTGCTTTTGAACACCATGAGTTTGAATCACTCTATTGAATTTCGTGTAATTTCTTACAATGAATTTGGAGAAAGCGGACCCACAAAATCTTACAGATTAAAAGCCTCTCAAATATTTCGAGGTCAGAATTATCGAAGTAATTTACAGTTAGTAGATACATTGAATAGCATAGATCAGTATGAGCACCTAAGTGTGTTGGACAAGCTACCTATAATCACATCCACTAACAGCCAAAGGTTGGAAGTACAAGTGACCTCAGTTGACCCTAGAGAAGGGATTGCACTCAAGTGGACTCCAAACACTAATTCAAAATTAAGTAACGGCGCTGATAATAACTATGATTCACACAGCCGATACAGAATTCAACGCACAGTTGCAAATAGCACCACTGAGAGTTTACAACCTGATATGAAGAAATGGACGGTAGTCAATAAAGAAGACGGCCTCGTTTATGGTGAAGAATATGTTATTGATGTAAGACCAAATAAAGCGGAACAGTTTTGCGCATTCTGACCTTGCAGGAAGATAAAGAAGGTAACCACACTTGGTTAGACAATCATGAAGTCTTACGTATACCCTCACTACATGAATTATGCCCTCCAGCCCCATCGAAAATTGAAGTGAAGTTGATACCCCCACTTGAAACTACTGGTTCTGAAGGAGTATGCGTCACTTGGAGACCCTCCAAATTTCAATCTATTTCAGATGACAGTTATTTGAAGCATATCAAAAATCATGATCAAATCGACTACAGAATAGAGTCACGCACAACTTTAAGTGATATGGCGCCTTGGCGACAAGTTGGTTTGATTTCTGGGTCACTCTGTAAAATAGATGATCGTAAAGCTGAACCCGGATCGCAACTTATTTATCGAATAACACCCATCAATCAGTTTGGTGAAGGCCCTAGCCTGTGTTCTGCTCCAATTAGGCTACCGCTTCTGTTAACAAGTTTGGAGAGGTAGGTTATGTACAAGCTAACTTAACTGTTCTTCATATATATGTTTTTCATATTCTGCCTAGAGAAAATGTTGTCAAAATTTCGAAAACTTACCAATGACAAACAAGTTTGTCTTCAGTAACAACTATGTTTCGTCTTATATTATAAAAGTGAGATTAAAATACGCTTAACCTAGTGTATTACGTATCCTCTTAGTCAACCTGTTATGAAGGGAATATGGAATAAAAAGAAAGCCAAAGGTAGCCTACTAAAATTCTATGCTTTACCTCTGCTGTGGCTAATCATACCTTTTCAATCTAACAGTTATACAAAGGGCCAGTTTAAACAATCTGTCATATTTTAAGTCGACTGTAAACAAGTCACAGAATAATAGTTAACACCATATGGTGTTCAAAATAGTAATCAAGGAAGACATTTATTTGTATTACAACACTGAAGTGAATAGCATCTACAAGATGCTGATATTTCACCCTCCGAGAGATTCTTTTTTCGCTTCTGTAAATGTGTATCTGTAAGTCAATAAGCTGCATGAAGCTACCAGAACTGTACTTTTCATCATAGATGTTTATGAAAATTACAACTCAGAAATTCATCTTATAACAATAATAATGATAATCAGTGACTGCAATCTAAAGAAATAAATTTAATTGTTAGTTGTTTGGAGGCAATCTGCAGCAAGCCCTGCTTGACCTAGGTTTGTTGCTTGTTGGTACTCATCAGTAAAACGAATCTGGAACCTCAAAGGAACTTATATCCTCTGTGAGATCCCAAACCTGTGTCACCCAATGTTGGAGTCAGCTATGTTACCACTGAGCTATTCAAGCCGCGAATGACATCTTGTAGAAACTATATATATGCCACCCTCGACTAGGTAGGACTCCCAACTCGCCGTTTCCCATCTAGGTTCCACTCGAGCAATTGGCCTGACACCTGATGTCCCCAGTCAGCCTTCTCAGTGTATGCCCAATCCATCTCCACTTCCTTCCACTGCATATTTGTTGAGCAATAGCTAGCTTCTCAGTTGGTTCGTTACCAGCCAGAGTTCCTTGTTGCTTATACTTATTATTCTGGCCATCTGAGCCTCAGTAACGAGCCAGCCTAGGCAGTTGTTGATGAATATCTGCAGTTTGTTGGAAATCCCGTTCGTAACGCGCCAAGTCTCTCAACCTTCACCTAGGAGCACTGACTTGACTGAAGTTGGTGTTGAAAATCCGGATCTTGTTCCACATACTGAGTCCAGAAGATCGCCACACTGGTTTCAGGTTAGTGAATGCCTGTCTTATTGTCTTTCCGATCCTGGCTGCTTTGACGTCCTCGTCTGGGCTGCTGCCTGTATTTGAAATAGTGCTGCCTAGATAGGTGAAGGAGGCTACCTCCTTTAAGTTTCTCCCGTTGATGGTGATTGGAGTTTGTTGTTATTGGTGGTGGTGTTGGTTGGGTATCCTCATCACCTCCGTCTTCTCTACGTTCACTTGAAGTCCCATCTACCTTCGCTGGCTCTTCCGTCAACTGTAGGTCTTCGAGTTTATGGGACATTAGGCACAGGTCATCGGTGAAATCCAAATCTTCTAGCATCCTTTCTCCGGTCCAGCCAGCGTATCCCCCTCTTCTCGCTCCTCAACGTTTCTTGTATGATCCAGTCCAGTCGACCACAATCACGAATATCATGGATGATAGTAGACAGCCTTGTTCTACCCCTGTCTCCTGTCCTCACTTCAAAGGCATCACTGAGCTTCCCATTGTGAATTACTTGGTATGTGGCTTCTTCATATAGTTGTTGAATGAGGACTTCGACATCCGTCAGATGGCTTGTGTTCACTTGTAGTTCTGTGGTTGCAGGTGGTGTTTCTGGACGAAGTGCAGATGATGGTTGATTCAAGAGCTTTTTGAAGTGGTCAGACCGTTGTTTCCTTTGTTTCTCTTCCTTGGTAATTAAATTTCCTTCATCATGTTTATTGATTTCATCTATGTTGATCTCTTCCATAACAGATAGTAACCTGGTTATTTGATACAATGTTGTCAGATCTCTATCTCTCGTACCTGCAGTTTTTTTTGCTTCACTTGCTAGTATCGTGGAAGTGTCTTTTGTCTTTGCGTGCAATCTTCTTCACTTCTTTATCCAGTGTTTTACACATTGTACTCAGTTCCTCTTGTCGTTGTGCATCCTTGCACTGGTTCATCTTCTGCTTCACCGTCCTCTTCTCCTCTATCAGCTTCCATGTATCCGTCAAGGTCCATTCCTTGTCTTGTTTCCTTTTCCTTTCTAATATAGTAAGGCAGGTTTCTTTCCACATAGCTTTCAAAGAGTTCAAGTGTTCATCCACAGGCGTTTGTTCAGGGATCTTGCTGGATCTCCCATTTTGTCTTGATGGCTGACGTGAAGATTTTCTCTGTAGTTTCGTCGTTCAGTTCCCGGGTGTTGAACTTGAACTGTGGTCAATCACCAACTTCCTTGAAGGCTTTCAACTTGATTTTGAAGGTTCCTTGCATTAGATAGTGGTGTGAACCTACATCCCTTCCACTTTTTGATATATATATCTTAGTTGATTGCTAAGCTGTCGAAATGAGATTTTGACGAAAAACTGACCCAGAGATAGTACATCATTTCAGAAGTGTAGAAATTATGAATCTCTTCCTGTTACTCATAATGAAGTCAAGGACCATATTCGTCATGCTTTGAGGTGGAATGGTTTATCATGGAAAAAACCCATCCAGTGTAATGCTAATTCACAGTTAAATAAAGAATACAATGTTTCTGATATTAAAGTGAAGATTCGCTTCGCGAAGTTTCTGACTCGAATACATTTTTCCATAGCTGAGATAAACCGGTCAACCAATTTCCATTCAGAATTCTTAACTTCTGCATAGTTTGTAAGCCATCAGTCAATATTAAATCCACAATTTCTTCAATGATCTATGCTAAATTTGGCATACTACACAACAATCTCCACCTAATTTTTGAAATTCTTTGGGAAATTTCTTCCCTAGATCCCAGTTTATGCGTGGTTGTTGTTATCCTTATATTGGTGCACGTAAGAATTTATAGGTAGTGGTTTTTTAGGACAGATGGTAAACTTAAACCAATGATCACTTGGAAGCAGTTTCGAAATTCTCGATGACTAGTTGCAATGTTAATCGGTAATCTTTAGATTTATTTATATATTAGGTTTAGTCTGACTATCAATTTATTTTTGACATAACAACCAATGAGAGTGAAGGTTACTGAATCGATTTACCACCGTAAAAAAATATCCCGAAACGTGAATTAGCTTTCACAAGCTTTACTTTATTACACAGTGGTAGCCTGACAGCAGAAATGACGCATTAAGTTGATTTTTATATGGTTTGGGTTCAATCGCACATAAAAGCTGGTAGGTCTCAGTTAACTTCACGAAATGGATGTATTAAATATTTTGCAGACTAAAGCAAGCTAAATTCTGTCATAAAATTAAATCAACTGCTAGTAAACTGACAGATTCTGTGATGAGAATGCTGCAATTATGAAGTGTCACCCTGGTTTACTTTTGAAACCGAAATATTCTGACCAGAGTATATGATCTGTTCGACACCACAAAGGTCTTCATGATTATGTGCATAAAAGCTTTATAAAATCAGCCCCCAACTGACATAGTTGTAGATCACTAATGTCAGTAAGCGATATATTTCCTTCATTCGTTTGAAAATATAAAAAGCATAATACTAAGCATTTCATGAAGCTTTGTTACCGGCTCAAACGGAATATTAGTTATCAACCTATAAGTGTGAGGTGAATAGTCTTTTACTTTTTTCAGAGTGGACATTTTCGTGGTTAACTTAGCGTCCAGAGGAAATCACCAGGACTAGAGTGAATGTCTTAATGCGATTCTGTCAATATTAATCCTGACATTCATCCCAACATTACAATCACACTATCTGTTGCAAAATAGATGAATGCAGATGACTGACACTGAGTTTGATAGCTTTTGAGATATTTGAGTTTTCTGACGAAACCCACTGAAAAGAAGAACAATTACTTCATCCTTACTCGATACTCGTCAATAACACTATCACTCACGAAGCTGAAAAGTAGACTCTCTGGTCTTGCAGTTTGCACTTCACAATCCGCTCATTGGGTGAAGACAAAAATGGCCTCATTCTAAGACTCACCCGGTTTTGCAGTATGCGGCGACTATCTTACATGTTCCACCGATGGCATCTGTCCTCACTCCATAGAGAAAACTGAAACCGAATTAGTCAAGGATAATTTGCCTCTTATCAATGATCTGCTTGGCTCTTGAGGTTCTAAGAATTTAGTAAATATGAATCTGACCAAGGTGGATTTCAAACAGGTTTTTAGATCATACTATTTTCGCTGAAAGATCGTAGGTTTGATGTGTATAGTGTTTCATGTATACTGAATACGAAGGTTAAATTGTAGTGAAAGTGCATTTTACCATTCTCATATTATCAGTAATTCGTAACTAACTATTCGATAGTGATGAAAAATGATTTTATTCATACAACTGATGAGTTGCGAAGATGAGTTGTTCTCAAAGTAGTTTTTCATCATGAACCGACACCAACTGAGGAACTATTAAAGACCTGAGTGCACTAGAAAACTATTTTGTCAAAGTCTGGAATTCCTCAGTTAGTAAAACGTTATAACCACAAGAAGAATTGAGTCCGTGACTGTCAGGTCTTGTGGAGAGCACGTGACTATTCAGCCGCTAGATACAAACCTCATGGTCCAAATTTCCCCACTTTCGTCGATTCGCGATATCTCAACCGTAATCCAATGGAATCAATGAATGTTTGACCTCACATCCGACTTTGTTGGCACAAGAGGTCACAACTTTTCGTCAGAACACTTAGAAACTCATTTCAAAAATCGTCACGTGTGACAACTAGACAGTAGTCTAACTGGTAACTTCTAGGCTCGATTTTTCATGAGGTCTTTTGTGCGCTCCATTGAGGAGTCCAAAACTAAAACGAAACACCTCTCCAGTGCTCTCGGTTTTCAATAGGATTTCAGTCTGTGATGAAAAAGGTTTCATTTCAAGTTAACAATTTTCCAAAACATTCATGTGCCGAAGGTCACTTAGGATTATGTTTACAGCGCAGTGTGTTTATTTCAGGTACAAATGTACATGTTAATTCGAATATAAATGTCTCTTCCCCTTTCTTTCGACTTCACTATCTTTCTTGTCACAGGTGTATAGAAGATTTACGCTTCCTAGTACTCGGACCAAATACGATTCAACTACGCTGGCGTTTAGGTGATGCCATCATCGATGCATTAGGATTTAGGAGAAATTCAAAACAGTCAAGAGATTGCATGAAACAGTTAGATTTAGATGAGTCTGCAGAAATGTGTGGACGTGTAAACTTTTCTATTGAAAAACGCGATGGTTATGCTGGTGAATGGTATGCTATCCATGAACAAATCAGTGGGAATCTGCTTAATAAGATTGTACTGGATAACTTTTCTTATTTAGACAGAGATATCTCGTGTAGGATAGTTGCACATGTAGACGGACAGCAAACAAAGCCCAGTAGACCGATTAGCATCAGTATTAAAACTGGTAAGTAGCTGTCATAAATATTTACTTACTAACACTTATTTGTACAAATATTTACTTCAATATATTGTGAAATTGTTTTCCTTCTGAAAACGACTTTATTCACACTTTTAAGAGTAGTTGTAAGAGAACCAAAAAAATGTGTTAGCTACTTATGCAAGAAGAAAGATTTCTAGCACTATAAAAACTGATAGTAGACTATAACTGGAGAAATAAAACCAATATCAATTTCTTTCTAGAGTAGTGATTTGACTGGAAAAGTTCGCAGTATAATAAGTGCAACTTAATAAAAAATAGTTGTTCAATTTCAGTTGTTTTGAGACTTAATCATTCATAAGTATAAGTGATCATTGTGATATGATATAATTCCATATTGCATTTGTTTGTTTGATATAGCATACAATAATATACTATGATTTACAAATACATAACACCATATCATTGTATACTAAATCAAATAAGCAAATTCTGTGTGGAATTTTCCTGATGATCCAATTCAAGCGGAATCAGAACTTTTCCTCTTGTATATGTTAGTCCTAACCTACTAGATAAATAGTTTACACTATCTGAAGCAGTAGGCAGTCTTAAACAGTTGTGAAAGAATAATAATTGTTTTGTGTTGCAAAGTGATAAACTAATGAGTGATCATATTGTAAGGAATATGGAAGTGCTTAGTCTTTAAATGCATCAGTGCTTGTAGCAAATAAATGCAGTTGAAGGTATAAATGTCTATTCTCAGACCTTTTGGAAGTAACTTCTTTATTGAGTAATTATGTTGTGTCAGCTTATCAGAGTGTACTCAGCCGGAAAAATCTTTTATAAATAATCAAGTACACTGATAATAATATGATTGATTATTAACGATTATTAACTATTTCTCATCTTTATATAGCTGTGGAACATGAGCTTGAAGGGTAGCATCTCACGTCAGCACGCTGACAGTGACTAACAGTAATACAAGGATACATATCTCTTTCTGTCTCAGACTCATCAATTGAAGCCGTGAGTATTCTAGATGCTGAGGATGTTCATCGATGCAAGCAGAACTCATAAATAAATTCATCAAATCATCAGGCGATGGATTCGTTAGGGAAAGCCCGACTTAAGTTAATTTCTTGAGAGATTTAATTGTTCTTCTAGTGTAAGTAATAATTTCTGAATGCTATTTTCCAATATCTTTCTGTTATGCATCGCCATTTACATTAACTCTCACTGTTTTCTTTCCATTACCCAGACTATTTAGTTCCAGACTTCTCAGCTTTGAAGCCCCATGTAAATGTTACATCTGTCGAGGAATATTTAATATCATGGGAAGATCCAGATGTGCAGTCAATGTATACAAGTCATATTTTAAATCTGACCATACCTAAAGTCCTAAACAAGGAAACCAGTTATGCTGTACAGGTAATAACCAGAGTAATAATTTAGATTATTTTGTTGACCAACCCCTTTTTTCCTCATGAAATCATTTTACTGACTTTTCGTTGCTCACATTCCATAGACTGTCCAAAGTAATCATATAACTTGAAATTATGGCTTTAACAAACTTAAAGTAATACTAGAGGGGGGTCAGTGGAAGTCATTTTGTTACTGATATTCTTTAGTCTGGCCCCTCTCAGAAAGGTACCCGTAGAACCTTGGCAACACTGATACTGCTTCATGACACAGATGTAAGTGGCTAACATGCATTTGCTTATTTATGTAGAAAAGTCATGTTAATCACTGACAATGGGTTTTAAGACAGAAAGGCCGGCTTCTTGTGGACTGCCGAAAACAATCCAATTTCAAACACTTTAAACTGTGACTTCAGATGACCTTTTTTTAATTTGTTTCGAACGGTTAGTGTTGCTCCATTTATGTAAGCAGTTCATCAAAGTTATCACTTTCTATTTGAGGTATTCAGAAGTAGTGTAGGTACAGATTATATCTGAAAGGTGAATTCTTCTGTGGTTATGCAAACGCTCTGCTCAGAAAACTAGAAAAGTGTTTTCTCAGTGTAAAATTGTTTGATACACCTGTCACAAGGGATTCTAAACGAAACAGTTGATGAGACTGGTCTTGAAAAATTGACTGGTAATTGAATTGAGATGAAAACCTGGGTTGAGGAAAGATTAAAACCAGTGACACTCTGTTAACCGATACATTGCCTACCCGATAGGCTGATGATCATTCAGTTGATGTCACAGGTTAGTTTGCTGATTTGGATTATCTCATATTACCCATTAAAGTCTGATTAGTAGCGGTAGATTGATTTAGACAAGAATAAAAATACTTGGCTTGGCAGCTAGTTTGATGAATAGGCAGTAGTTTATCACACATCATAATGATAACCAGGTAGAATCATCAGTGTTTGCGGAAAAATGAAACCAAGTCAACAATTGGGTTTTGTCATTTAGTAAAGTGGATTTCAGGTCAGTAGCCTGGAAACCATTGTCCCCAATCTTGATGAAATACTGACTCCATATTTTAGCCTCAGTCATCATCCAAGTACTTCAAATCAAATTGCTGAATATTTTTGATTTCGTATATTTCGCTTTATTTTTCGGCAATATAAAAGTTTTTTCAAGTATTATTAGTGGAGTTAATGTAATCTGAATATTTTCTGTAAACAATCCACCAACCGAAATTATGAGAAACTACTCAACAATGTATGTCTGCTAGCTGATAACATTGTAGGCACGTGCACTGTTGTGAACTGACTAAGTTCAACCCGATGTTGAGCACTTTTGAAACAGAAACATAAACACTGAGTGCATTAAAAAGTGTGAGCTCCCGGTAAGAAAACTAAAACATTTTGGTTTTAGTTTTCAGTTAAACCATTTTTGGATACTTCTCTTCAGATTGCATTTTTGACATATGTTCAAATAATTGACATCTTGGCTACCAGTAATCTTATCACCCTCGGATATAGAGCATTTAGTGAGCTATAGGTAAAAATAAAAGACTTACTTCAAGATTAGTTGATGTACCGAAACCCTTGCTTACCAAGACAAGGTGCCGAAGGTTTACGGATTCATGGACATTCTAGGAAAAAATTAGGAATTAGCAGTAGCTTTTAGGCTAAGCCTGCCTGCAAAGCACTGAGGAAATTTATATTATTTACCAAACGCCAGGTCAATATCCGAGCACAGCCAAATGTAAGAAAAGATAAGTCAACCTTCGGGAACTGATTTCATCTGCGAATTATATTTTCTTCAATTTCAGCCGGCATTTTCGTACATCTGCAGACTGAGTATATGTCAGATCGTCTAATTTATAAAAAAAAGAAACTCGCTTTCATCTGACAGTTGAGAATTAGTGATTAATACCTCATTACCGTATAACCAAATTACTCCAGTGCTTGGAAAGATTTGTACAATCCTATCGACACCTATTCACTTCCAGGTGATTAAATACAATGAATACAATATCTTTTCCGTAGATGTTAGAAGGGCTTCCACAGAAGTTAAACTGTCTCAGCTTCTTTGATTTGACACTGTGAAAAAAGTTAATGCTGAGCTATTCGTGTCAAAACGGATGGTATGAAGAATCAAAACACAGCAACTAAGCCGTATATTAAGTTGTGACTGGTATTATTATACTGTCATTAGTGTTGAGTACACAACACTAAAGTTTCAGTAGTAGTTTATTATCAAGCGCATTTAGTGTGAATAATATCCCATGCTTAAAAATAAGAAATGATATGATACCGTAATTCTTTACATGAAGAAACCTCATTAGTTTTCTAAAATCCACATAATTTGAAAATTGCACCTTATTTCCATCCTAGAAAGATTGAAATATTCCCATGAAGTCGTAAGAGAACAAAAATTTATTTTTGGTGGTATCGCCATCAAAAGCTGTACAAGTGCATATAAATGCAATTAGCGTGCGTGTTTAATGTTACAAATGTCAATATTTGTCGGTGGTTCTTAGGAGGTTCTGGCATTCCACTGCTGAAGTTTTGATAGCAAAATTCGAAACTAGGATTGCGTATCTGGAAGCAACTTTGCAATTCACTATCCTTATTTGCTTTTCAGTCTTCTAAAGTTTCCTGTTCATAAGCCTAACTAGCCTTTTTTGACTTTCATGCTGTTATTGCGGGAAATGTCGTCAACTCAGTTGATAGTTCTTTATTTCCATCGACACTGATGACCGTTTATTCTCCTTTTTATGCATAATACATTTCTTCATTGCAACACACACTTATACATTCACGCTATCAAATATTTGTATGTTTCTTCCAAAGCTTTGATTCGAATATAATTTTTTCTGACCACAGTCTACTCTGAAATTTTGTTCAGCAAACTATGTCGACACTTTAAACCACTAAATATACACACTAACTAATCATTTAAATACGACTGTACAGCTTCTGTGAATGACATCTCCAAGACCTAATTTATTCACTGAAATCTCCCTTCGTTTATTCTAGACATTTTATCGAATTCGCACTTCGGCATTTTTCGGTTACTTCTGCTAACTTTTTTTGGATACTAAACTTGATGAAAGTATTGTAAGTTCTTCTAAACATCTCAACATATTATTTTACCCTAATAATAATAGTCACCGATCAAAATGTGCTTTTTTATCCATGAAACAGTGTTCAGCTTTTGTTTCTTTGGCACAAGATGTTAACCGAAGTCGAATTAGGTTGAAAAGAATTAAGCGAGGGTGGAAGAAGACATGACTCAAGTCTATGGAGACTTTGGCCGTTATTTTGAGACATGTCGGGAAGCGTGTGCTGCCCGGCCGGGTTCCTCAAAGTGATAAGAATCAATAGTTGAAGACTTCTGAAGACATGACTCAAAATACTTCACAGTGGCTCAGATCTACACACATTTTGTCACCGAGTATTTTCAATAACTTTTAGTTACATAATCTCTTCCCTCTCACATACTTCTATCAACTTTTGTGCTTCACACTTTCTATCCGCTTACACTTTTACTTACCGTCAATCAGCCATACAAGTAATAAAAACAATGGGACAGTATACCAATGAATTATTTCATTTTGCATTCTCAGACTTTTCATCAATTAACACATGATTAATCAATGATGCACTGAGTATGCCGCACTCATAACTAGTCAAGATCATCACTGAAGAGTATTGTGGTGTTTTAATATAGGTGTTTATGAATCTCTTAAGAGCAGTCGATAGTAACTGGAGCATTTGTATAAGGAGGAAAACTAGGTCTTTTTAGCTCACTGAATTTGTTTGACGTAGAAATAACTCAAGTTTTTTAACTCAAGCGACAGCTCATGAAAGCTCAAGTAATTCAGTGGCAAAAATTAAGAGCGAAGATGAAAAGTGATATTCTTGAAGGAACATAGTATAATATACAGTTATAGGCATGCCTCACTAAGGATTCTGCTAAGATGTATGCGCTTTATTTAAGGTTGTCAATAGATTAGCTTCTGTCCAAATATAGCGATATAACTACTCGGAGTTCCCTTTTCGAGAAATTTATTTGTTATTTCAGGTACTCTGCTAATTTCCTATCCTTTTGATGCTAGTTTGTATGCTCTGAGATCTTCGAAAGCCTCAAGTCTATGAACCGTCAGTTATTTAGACTAGAATCTATTCACTAGAAAACAATTCTGACGATGAACAAATAAGTATGGAGCGTGTCCAAATAATAGCAAAAACGCACCTATGGTTTATCATGTTTACCAAAAAAATGAAACAAGTTAACGTGCACGCACACACACAAATAATCTCATCGCACAAATAGTTTAACGAGTTAACCACCGTGCTAAAAATTAATGCATACGGAACTATGCAGATTGATAACCGTAAAATGTAAATCAGTTGCTGATAACACTTATTTGTCGTTTGTGTTTGCCAAAAGAGAAAAAAATCAATAGGTACTTGTTTATTTCGCCTAATTTTCTTCTGGTCAATCAAAAATACGACTATTTGTGAACACGGTTCACTAAATAAGATGAAGGGATATGGGTTTGAAATAAAGGGAACGGAAGCGTAAAACAATTGATTTTATTTTATATACATTTTATTCTGTACAATAATTTGATTGACTAATGTCAGTGAATCATGTGGTTTCATCACACATTTCATAGCTTCTTGTAATTCTTTAAGATACAACATGAAGGTTCAACAGAATGGACAACACTAACCTCTGATCTACACACAACCCAGTGGACATGGAACCAACCCAACCCACTAGTTGGATATCATGTTCGTATTCTTCCATCGAATCAATTCGGTGCAGGACATCCAACAAGAAGCACACTGATATCACCACAAGTTGGTAAGATAAATGTTTACTCAATAACTAAATTGAGTCAGTCTTTTAGCAATTGGAAGTTTGACTGTAAAACAGATCCCAACTGAGTTGTCCAACTGCTAAAACATTTAGTTACTTTGTGTTTGTTTATTCTTGTTAAACCCCCTTTCAATACACTACAAAAAGTAAGCTATGCATGATTTTCGACGTCATTGCGACTTGTTATACTTCATCGCAGTTATTAATGACTTCTTGAGTTAAATTATCAGAATGATTTGAGAATACAAGTTTTCTCTAGATTGAGAATGCACCTTTTTATCAGTTCTGATAAAACGAAACCGAGTTACAGCGCAACCTACTGCTCACCTAATCGAAATGAACAAAATAAGTCGGCAATATATCCATGTGCTTCTTCTAAGTATATAAAATACTCTAGGTCTTTTGTGATTCTTTACAATGAGTTCAGGCAAACAGAATTTCACCGGCTATGGAAAAAGGCAAATAAAGAATTACACTTATTTTTTTAAAACTGTAAACAACTCATAATATTATCCTACAGCAGAGGGTAAATCCACTGAAACTGAAAACATTTCTATTAAGTCAGAGGAATAAGAGGATAAAACTGACTGCCACTGGTCAGTGACATTTTTTTGAGCTAACGTCAGAAAAAAAGCTTCAAGCATACAGACAGTGCTATTTTAAGTACTAAATGTTATTTTATTGATGACCTGCACAGATCTTGTCCAATATTAATTGCAGAAAACAATTTATTCACTTTAACTCTGCAATTTTTTAAAATCAAATACTTGAATTTAAGGTATTATTTGGTTTCTTTTTGAACACTTTAGTCATACCTGATTTGACATATATGCGACCGTCTGTTGAATCTCCATCGGAAATTCTAAAAGGAAGGGTTGCACCTGAGCTCGTGTGGCAGATACCAAAATCGTATGCTTTGGATCGGACCTTCACACCTTATACATTTGAAGTACAAGTTAAAGGTGTAGAAAAGTCTACGAATCGTGATCGTATCAAATTGGAAATGAATAATGCAAAGTTATCAAAAGATGCTTCTAGAACTTCTGATAGTGAATACATTTGGAGAGTTTTAGCATCTGGTTTAAAACGAAATCGTTTATCTCTGGAACACTTAGATCCAGAACAAGAATACTGGTTACGAGTTGTTGCTGTTACAGAATATGGCCGAAGTACGCCGAGTCAACCTGTAAGAAAAATGGCTGATTTAAATGCACGTAAGTTCAAAAGCGTGGAGAAAACCATTACATACGCTTATTTTCCTCAATAAACTTGGAAAACTCAGTGTGAATAATACTTGCTTCAATTATAGTGCAATTCTGAACAAAACAAAAAGAGATTTGTTTTTAAACAACTAAGGTTAGCTCAGATAATATTAGAAACAGTTGCGCAGTCATGGGAATAATTTATGTAAGCGGAATGATAAACTACGAGCCATATGTGACTCCTTCCAACCAAAATGATATTAAAAACAAGGTGGATAAGGCCAAGTAAGAAATAAAATTGACAAGATCTCATCAGCGTAGAAAGAAAAGTTCAAAGTGAAACTATCATTACTTAATAGAGCAGTAAGTGTCATTTTTTGTAAACGAAGTTCATATGATATTCTCCTAGTGATAACGGCTTCATCATTTTATATCAGTGTGAAGTCTTTTGTTTTTGAACTGTTGTGAGTAATTTGACTGAGTCAGTTTAGTTTACTGTATCAAATATATAATGAGATATTGCATTGCTGAGTAAAGATGTTCTTCAACATGTGCTCAACAATCTCAATAAGCAGGCGTATCTTTGCTGTTCCTATAGACTAGCTCCAATTTATACAGCTGAATTCATCAATACACTTAGTTTCCGAGAAAATTATCTACAAACTGTAATGAAGACGCTTCAAAAAACAAAGTTTATTATGCTTTAAAATAGTAAACACTTTCTCTTGGATGTTTTATTCTTGCATAAGGGACAGCTCTTCAAAATAAATACTTTTACGATACTTAAGTCTACAAATACCATGGTCCACGTTGACGTTTCTTCCGGCTGAGTCGCCTTTGAAGTGTCCATCGGTATTGCCAACAATCTTTCCGTAGGATACTACCCAGCCGAGGTCACAAGGCATGATCCGCAACACAGAAGTTCCATTAGCTAGCGAAATATGTTACTGAACAACTTGAGTAGTCAGAAACCACTCAGGGTGATCTATATATTTCGCCAGCCAGATCAAAGTGATTTCAACACCTAACGACCTGTTTACTCGTTCGGGGAAGAGTTCTTCAGCGGTGTGCCGGAGCAAACTCAGCACAAAGAGCCGAATTAGTTCAGATCATCTAAATCTGGCTATCCGACTTTCATGAATTGCTATATCTAAAGATATATGATCGATTTGCAAATAAGTTATAAACTACATGGTCAACGTTTACATTTCTCACAGCTGGTTTCTAACTACTCAGTTTGATTGATGTTATATTAAGGATAACATCTTAAACATCTTATAACCAAAGAATCTTTTGAGACAGTAGGCAGGAAGTAAATAAGGAGAGCAGAAACTTTTGGATCAGTAAGGGTATCCGTTACAGTGTTAATGCTAGATGGTGATAATGTCTGCATGACCTTTTAAAATGTCAAATAATGCATCAAAAGATGCAGTATTTTGAAAGCCATTAGAAAATTGTTAAGCTGGTTTTCTAGATAAACTACTTATGTTCTTTCTTGGCTATGAATATCCTTAAAAACACTACGAAATATTTTACACCTTAGGAATAAAACTATTATATGACAATGAAAGCTAACTTATATGTTTTGAGAGCTTCCAACTACTCAACCTTAAAACAGGTAATGATGTAAGCACACAAACATACAGCTGAAGGATCCTTTTCGAACTATGTTTAGCTGCACAACACATGTAGGTGGCTTTGTACATTTATGCAGTAGACCGATAAAAATAATAAAGCACATAGAAAAGAAACACTCAACGAACTTAGCCTTTTTAGAGTGTGCAGTGTGGCTGTGATCTAATGCCAACGCTTCAGCCTAACGCTGATTACGCCATAAACAGGTTATTTGTTCAAAATCCAACGGTCCAGATTACCTAAATTCACTGCATACGGAAGATGTAAACTTAATTTTCTAACGAAAGTCAATCCAAATGAAGGTGCTTAAACATATTTGCGCAGTACATTTCGAACAATCTGATCACACATTTACTTGTCAAGTCAGTTTATATATGAAAATTAAAGGTCAAATATAGTGAAAATGAAAAGGTTGTGACACTAGTCTTGGTGATATAATCAGATAAGGATTACCAAGGTAAGTTAAGTGAAACAACAAATTGTTTTGGTACGCACAGCGGGGGATTAAGTTTACAAACAAACTTCAGTATGCGCCCCTGATTATTCCTGTATACTGTCTTAAACAATTTGTGTTTCACTTAACTTACCTTGGTAATCCTTATCTGATTATATCACCAAGACTAGTGTCACAACCTTTTCATTTTCACTATATTTGACTTTTAATTTTCATACAAAAATTGACTTGACAAGTAAATGTGTGATCAGATTGTTCGAAATGTATTGCGCAATATATCACATTTTTAGATAATCTTAGTCTTCTAATAGCCTTATCGAAATTTATTAAAGGGACTAATCGTTTCAAATAACATATCAATAAAAACTAGTGAATCCAGGGAATGGTATTAGACTCCAATTTTAGGTGAATAAATTCAAACCCCAACCATTTTCATCAAGCATGTATTTAGCTTTCATCAATAACTATCAACCATTTGTTTTTAATCTTTTTTCTCGCTGCTGTATAAAAAAGGGCGTAACAGATGCTCATCAGCCTCCATTGGAGTACTACATGAACCTACACCAAGTAAGTTGCTATGTTGAAACACTGCTTGTGACTAATCTTGGTTATCTATTTTTTATAAGTTTGTTTACATAAGCATCATCTTGAGAATGATCTTGTAAGGATGCGTGAGCAGATACCTGAATGGAAAGTCACAGGGCTAAAATAAATATTGTCAGTAACTTTGTATTCTTAATGGTCTAGTGTCTTCATTTGACTTTCTGTCTGCAATTTTAAATAATAGACAGGATTACCATTTTGTATACGTTAGAAAATACTGCAAGTTCAACGTTACAGTGCACCTGATGAAAACATAAACGAATCACTGTTCCTGACAGTCTCACGAGTATGTCATTAAACTTCTCAGCTAACTACAAAGAAATAGTGATGACAAGTAGTACGGTCACTGATCTCTTTTATTTTTGGTGTCTTTTCCACCCCAAACTAAGAATAAGTAATTGGTGATACATATCGAAAATCCAAGAAAATTTGCTTCCCCCTAACTTTGATTCCAGTAGTCTCTCTTCAGTTCCTACCACGAGTGAACAAAAGGCTTACACGCGTCAAATTTAGATTAAGACTTGTCTCTATCAGTATTCAACTAAAGCAGTTGGCTCAAGTCCAACATATTCTTAGGCTTGATGTGTAAACTGCATATTTGGCTAGATTATTTTTTCCAATGGTACTTTCCTCATTCTCGCATACTTGTTTTCATACATACCACTTTATTTCCCACTAACCTTCATTGATAAATCTTTTTCTGCTGTTCAAAAGAGTAACAGGCTGGTCAGCTGCAGATTTATTTTAGTTTCTTGACCGGATTTTCTTAGCCTACGATTTTAAGGCTATTTGAGTTTGACATTCGGCAACATGAAAGTTAAGCGTAGATAGCTTTATCAGTACAGTAACGTTTAAGCTAGAAAAGCACTTAGCTTAAATTATTTTCACTTCTGCTTACACAAGTTCGTTTCTGAGCCTAAATGAACTGTTTGGAGTTCTGGTCCATCTGTCATATCTAGACAACATCCAAGGCTAGATTGTGGTATGTTATTCTCAATGAGTGTTGTGGAATTAGGGTCTCTGAAGTACAACACTTGTGGAATGATAATTCTGGCTATGTGGCGGCCTATGGAATGGAATTTTAAAGAATTAGAAATCAACCAGAACTGGATATTTCTTTTTACCCGGATATAATTCTTGTGAGAACCAGGTACTGTTACCTCTTTTTCAGAATGGAGATCATATTTAGTGTGTGATGTCTTGAGTAAGCTGCTGAGTCGAAATTGGATAGCTGCATTGTTCTGCTGTATTTAACAATATAATTTATTCATTCCTATGAAAACTTTAATAATTTTATAGACTGACTAGAATTATGTACAGGTAAAGGATGGAGGCTGACTATGTGCACCAAAACTTTTTAAGAACAAAGTTTTCATTGCTTTTAACCAGAAATCGTAAAATATCTCATCACTTATTATTGACTTTCATGTACAACTTCAAAGTGAATAACAAATGTTTTAGTGTTTGACAAAGGGGTTGTGTAAATAGGGCAAAGTCTACTGATAATAGCTATGTCAACATTAACGATATAGTATATCATAGATTTTGGACGCAGGAATGCAATGCTTTTGTCTAAAAATTAATGAATAGTAAAAATATTTTCACTGTAACAAACGATAAATTGAAAGTTAAAAATGTCAAACAAAAACCACAACTGATGTATATATATATATATATATATATATATATATATATATATATATATATAAATTCATTGCCTGCGACAGAAAACTTTCTTTTGCTTATACACTCACCTATTTTCTTCATTTCGTAGTTCAGTGCAAAACTGGACAGGAATTTATAATCTTCAAGGTGTATGCTAACCTGATATAGGAAGCAGATTCTTTAAACTGTCAACTGTAGACTTAAACCTTTGTTGGATACAAAGTCTTTTATTGAATAGTGGATAAATATCCCCTATATCTAAATCATTATTGATGTGGGCATTTTACTAAAAACGTTGGATTGCTCACTTTCCCCAATGCACTGCTCTGTATTAAGGATTTTTCCTATTCCAGCGGTAAATAGTGTTCTCACTCCCTATATAATAAGACCGTATTGTATTCCATATTAAAATTTCGGAAGTAGTCAGCCAAAAATTTTCCATCAACTTATGTTATGCTTTTGCTGGTTCATCTGCATCACCAGTGAAACTTCGTATTGTTAAGAACTTATAGACTATATCACTTATTGCAAATGCGGTTTCGTGAGTAACTATTGATTTCCAGGGAGGTTTCATTCCGAATTGAAATCAGCTGAATAATCATTAAAACCCTGTAGACATCAAACAGATGTCTGATCCTTGTTTGAAACTGCTCAACAGTGCACCCTTATAGTAACTGGTAACTTCGGTTTGCAAATGCTTCTAATAGAAGCTTGAGAGAACCACCAATGGAATGGTGGAGACATTTGTTTTGAGGAGTATATACAATGTTACTTGCTGGTTGAACTCATTCTTAGATATTAGCTCAACTTTAATATGTCCCACAATATTTGGCTATGAACTATCCTTCAAATTTTAATTCTAATATAAAAAAGGCCATCAAGAATTCAAGAATTTCAAAAGCAGTAATAGAAGAAGGATACTTAGTATATTACGTTTAAAAACCCTGATACTAATTAATACTTTGTCGAACATAACATTCTATTTAATCTCCTATCACTCACATGATGCGTAATCTAAGCCAGAATGTTATCGATGTAGGCAAACATTACATAAATGAGTGCTGTACCATCTTAAGCTGTGAACAGTAAGATTTGCTAAACAGTTGTTTATGGTTCAAAAACAAGCCTTTTATGATCTCGAAGACTGTTCTATGTAAAAAGTTCACATATCTCCAGTTGCGTTTTCCAAGTATCGTACCAATCACGGCTTTAAGAGTTTCCAGGCTTTAGCTAAATCTAAATTAACGTGTTCTCGTTTGTTATTTGAAGCAAGAGTTATCCTTTTCCTTGGCTCTCAGGAGCTGAGTTTATCTATAAACTTCCATAAAAATTGGACAAAAAAGATAACTGTGATTCACTAATATAATATTAGTAAGGTATATCTTACGCTAATAACTGCTGAAATAACTAAACAGGTTTCGGTATTTCGGTTAAGAAGGCAGTTATTCACAAAATAGACTAATTAACTGTTTATATCAACAGTTGTTTTACACTCATCTCACTCAGCCTTCTAAACAAAAGGATCCAATTACTGAGTGACTTTAAAGGCCATTATACCAACTGCCGAGATGACTAATTACAGTTGTCTGTTTTATAAAAACTAACTTCCTAGCCGAAATATCGGAACCTGATGGGTTATTCGGAAGTTCATAGGGTAGCCTTCAAAGTTTATCGCAGTTACCTAGGCAAGCCAACATTAAACAATTTTTTATGAATTAATAGCTGTTTAACAAAATCAAATCAATCATTCGTGTAGACCAACCTTTACCCTTCAGAATACCAGCGTATAAAATTAAAAAACCGTCAGTTGCTGGATAACTTTGGTCTAGCTAAAAGTATTTGAAAACATAAAGGAACAGTTTTCAGTCACCCACACTGTCAGGTGATAAGTTTTACTAATGGAGTTATGCGAAAGAAAGTTTGATTGTTGAGTTCAGTTTCACTGAATCCACATCAATACATGTCACATGAATAATGCAACACCTCTTCTAGTATATAAATAACTCTACCTTCATGTATTTGGAAGAATGCGAAGCAATAAAGGTATGGAAAATAAACCTTAAGAGTTACATGACTAATTTGAGATAGTTACGGACAATTATGATCAATGTATCAAGTAGATAATACCATCATTGTGTGCTACAGAAAATAAGCTACAGTAGCTTAAACGACAATTATAGCGTTGAAGTCAACACTTTTTAGCTTCAAGAGCTAGCAACCAAATTTATTGCAATGTACTGTTGATTGTCTTATACTTGAAATCCCAATGTTTAACACATATTAACTTGAACTACTGATATAGAAACAAGAGAGCACAAGTTTTCCAAGCAAGCATCAAATACCACTACCTTTTTTTAATCTTTTGTCCAGCTCCAAATTAGTAAATGAAGCAGATAATGTATTGAGTAGCTGAATGAATCAGCCGAAGTTCAAAGTTAGGGCGGGGCTCTTATATATGCGTTAATGAATACCACCCCAGAAAGAGTTCAGCCAATCAAAAACGCAGTTTTAAAGCGGGGTAAAAATGAATCGCAAATGTTGTTAAGTATGTTGGCGAGAAAAATGGAAATCCATATTTTATCAAAAGTATAATATTAAAAATAAAGTTAAATAGTGTGTAGGCTAGCCTGTATTTAACATTCCCAATCTTGATTATAAACATAAATAAACCCCAAATTTAATAGTTGATTCATTTCTATGTAGATGTGAGTGTACATTACATGATTAAACTAGATTTTAGTGAGCTTTACTGCTAAACAATAAAGGTAAAAGCATGGTGGACAATACTTACCATTACATTTGCTTACGCTGACCATTTGCAGATTTATGACGAAGTACTAATTCTCAATACTTGGAGATATTTTCTCCCTGCATCTTCTTTTGAAGTATCAAGCGTCATTTGAGTTTGATTCCATTTATCTGTTTATCTGAAGTCAACAAAAGCTGTTGACTGACTTAATGCGTAAAAGAATTATGCATCTTTTGTATGAGATACCGTATGCATAACCTGTTACTTTTTATATTATATCTACTCTTTCTTGTGCTTTAATGACCTCTTTTTATAAAAATAGACAGTGCTATAAGTGTTTTTGAAATACGAAGACTTTGTGACACAAAACTAACCCATATTAGTTTGTTACAAAGTAAACGTAAATCCAACTGTTTATATATGGCTGGTTGTAGCTGCTTTGTGAAACTTAGTACCCGATTAGCTTATGTCTGCTTGCTCTGAACAAAAGGGTAATTCACCAGAATTTCCAGGTTTAAATAAAATGATCTAAGGATATTCGGTTTACACCATGATCTAGATGGTGAAGGGATTAATATCTTAAGGTGTTAATTATGTTTCGGTCAGTCATCCGTTTCTCTTTAAACTGTTATTTTTTGGATTTCAGGCGTCATATTTTATGTCTGTTAGGTTTACAATGATTGATTTTTACTTACTTTTACTGATATCTTTCAGTATTATCCAGTAATATTTTCCGTATTTAATGGAATTATTCTTGAATCCACTTCAACTGATTTCATGAAAATGACCAGCGAAGGTAAATAAGGTATACCTGAATCTCTTCTGTTTTCGGGTGTATTGAATATTCAAGTGTTGTAGTGATCATCGAATAGATAACTTTCTTTTAAATATCACCTAACACAAAACATGCATTTTTTTTGTTTCCGCATCATTTCAGCTTCACCTACCTTCACAGAACCGAACACGAGTATGATTTATGCTCCCGTTTATGGTCATGTAGAACTGAAATGTGTATTTCGCCCTGTGCATCCTGAACATGAAACACGTTTCACTTGGTATTTCAATGGTAAACTGCTAGATGCAGATGGTATGTTACTATACTTCAACATAAATGCACAAATGTATATTCGATTTCCACATTTTCCATAGACCTAGACAGTGTCAGATAAATAAAAAGCGTCGTCAAAGTGATTGGGAAAATGAAGCATTTGTTTTTTTAACAAAATAGGTTTCACGTGCTAGATTTTTTATGTTGTTAATTTTTATCTACCACTTCGTCATTACGCGATATATCGGGAAATGTCTCTTATTCTGGATTAAAAGTTTACATCCTTTAAAATTCAAAACGAGCCAATGTTGCAGGCCAAACAAAATATTCATTGATGTATGAAATACTTGGTTTAAACATTGCTAAATCCTACTACCATATCAGTTTACTTCTGATAAAACTAAGGCAAAGAATTTCAAGCTATATTATTGAAAAATTGTGGCCGAAAGAGGATGTTGAGAACTTGAAACTACTTTAGGAAAAGGATCTCATAAGTTCATAATTTTTGTTAACTGAGTGCCACTTGTACGTGATATTTCCCATTAGTACTAAACGACTATGTTTTGTTCTTCAAAAGAATATAAATACAAAAAGCACTAGTGGTCTATTCCACCACCTTCTGCTATTCCTTAGTAGCCTTTAACCCAAACTACATATGAGACAGGCCTCATCACATGTATGTTAAAATTCAGTCAGTAAATAGGGAGAAATCTCTGCATATTTGTTAATTCCAGTAAATAATTGATGAAGAATAACCAACATTTAATGTTTTCATTAAAATCGAAAACCACTGAGGGAAAACTACTCACTCACGATTCTAGCGTATCTTTTTCAAAAGAACTTATGTACTGATGTGTGCATTATCAAGTGATCACTGATAATGTTTTATTTTGTTTAAGAAGAGGAGTTGCCATCATATTACAATGATGGCTGAAGCTTGTTTCCCTGTACATATTAAGATTATTTTATTTTGTATGAATATCTCCAAAATTTTGCTGTCAAACCCTACTGTGTAACTACTTTCGAGAAACAAACTGGTGAACATCTCCCATTTATACTCGATCTTAATCCGTAGCACTTTTATTTCCGTTTCAAGGTGCTTTTTAACCAAACAACTTACCTAATTAGTCCACACAATAAAGAGTTTAGGCACCGTAAAGTTATTAATTCTTGTTTCACAAATGTAAACCTAGATGCGAACTACTAAAACGATAGTTTATAAAGTTAAAGATCCCCTGTTGAACAGATTCAAGTGTTGAATATTTTGGAGAAGTTGGAAGTAATACAGATTTTTAAATCCGCTTCACAGCGAAAGACTTATTCAGAATTCGATGTCTTTTACACTTTTCAGTGAGTTCAGCTTATCCTACCTTGAATCAAAAGTTCTACAGTACTGTATCAAAATCTGGAGATACAGCCATACTACACTTAAATGGAATTGGTGAAAATGATTTTGGTACTTATATTTGTAAGGCAGTGCATATGATGGGAACTGGAGAGAAAGAATTTATTGTGAAAATGGCAGGTAAACTTCAAATATTTCCTAAAACTAAAACTTTTGCGTCCAGCTAACTGTAAAAGTTCATTCTTTCTAGTGCTTTACATGGTTACTGTACTCTATTTGATTCCTTATTATGTGACGAGTTGTTATTATTCCAAGCATTAACTTGTTCTAGTTACAGAAGATAAAACTAAGTAAACTATTTTAGGACTGAGTGATTTTGCTTACAGTCTTAGTGGCATCTATCAGTGGTTTTACGTTTTTCTACAGAATTGCTACATTTTAGTAAGTATCAATACAGCCCTAACTCAGACGGATAGGTGAAGTATATATATAGTTTGCTAGGAACAGTTATAAAAATTGAAGTTCAAAAATGCTGTACTTGTTAGAAAGTTATTGTTTTTACTATTGGTAGTAATGTTGTTTGTTTTGCTCTTACATTTCAGATGCCCCTGTATTTTTAGAAGTCCCTACTCCGTTGTTGACTGTGAAATTACATTCTCGTTTTGAGTTACGCTGTCTTATTGATGCATTACCACCCCCAACAATAATATGGACAAGGGATTCTAAAAGAGTTGTTGAATCTCATCGTACACAAATCGGTAAAGGTGATAGAAGGTTGGTGAACAGAACCCCAAGCATTTCAACCTGTGACTTTAGCACGGATGCTACTCTATCTATTGATAAATGTATTCATCAAGATGCTGGTTTGTATACGTTAATCGCTGAAAATATAGCCGGTCGAGTAATGACTAGTTGTTTGATTCATGTTGAAGGTAAATCTTTACAAATATGATCCTTAGTTCTAAAAAAATTATTTTATAGTTTTGGTGAATCACTCCTTATGTACTATTGAAATATAATGCACCTGCGAACCACGTGATCCAGTACAGTCTGGTATCCAATAAGATTGAAATCAGCAGTACCTAAATATATCATTAGGAGTACAAATATTTAAAAATCAACTGGATAAAAAATTCACAAATTACTTACAAGTTACACTAATCACAACATTTCTCAACCAAAAGACCTTGATGTTATAGAGATTTTGCCGGAAAGCATTCTCCATCCATCCTACTTTGACCATAAGCTGTGATATATAAAAAAAATATTGATGAAACTATGTATAACATATACTTCATGGCACAAAAGCTTTCGTTCTCCATAGATTTCTTTAATATATCATTCTAAATTTAGCTGGTGTCCTGATGAGATCATAGTCAGGCCTGTGAAAATGTGTTCAAGTTATAAGAAATGTTGACGTAAACGGTGGAGGTTATGGATCCTTCCTGTGTAACTTCCTTTAATACTTATTTTTTAAGTTTAAATGATAGACAGGCCAGCGGTAGATGTGATGTCCACTTGTTTTTTTAAATGTTAACTGCTTTTCGAAATCCCATAGTATTTATTTACCCCAAATCAAATCGACTGTAGCTTTTAAAGCAGGACCCTAATGCTTGGTGGTTTTGGGAGAGAATCTATCAAAAGATTCATATGAAGCTGCTCTCCACAGCAAATCTCATGTTCCTTGTTGGCTGACGTTTTCACCACAATTGGCGAATAAGTAGTGACCTCAAAAGGCCAATCATGTCACAATCCTGTGCATATTATTCTTGTAAATGGCACTGATATATAAGACTATAGAACGATTCTCATATGATGACATGTATTAACAAGCCTGCACAATGAGATATATAGTGGGTTTCCTGGAAAGTAACGATTTTGGCTATCAGTAGTTGAATATGACTACTAATATCGTTCACTGCGAAGATGGAAGTAGATTGGCAGTGGAATAAACACTGTTGAGTCATATTTCCGAATAGTTTCATTGCACCATTGATTTCTTCATAGTAACTTTCTAAAAGGTGCTTTTATCCGTCAACCAGTGACTATGACATAAAACTTATTGTAAACGGTGGCAGCAAGCCTACTCACACTGGAAGTAAACTGGTTCATGCTATAAAATTAGTTTTGCATCCATTCTATGATCACAATAATCTTGATGTTACTAATAAGATACCCATCGGTAAGTACAAGTTACTGTTCTAAATGCTTCTTCGTAGATTGAGGATCCCAGGAAGTTATATCCTCAAACATATAAAAGCCAGCCATAATTTAGAATAAATGATTATCTGCATACGTGTGTTCAGTCATCATCATGATGAAACAGAATATGGTTTAAAGCTGTCTTACTTTAGTGTGTGGCAATTTCCATAGACAAAACTTAATCACAGGCATTCAACTTAAAATGTAAACATGAGTTGAGAAATTTGTAGTTGGACCAGCAAATTTTGATATTTTACCTTGCAGAAACTTTTTTCACACTAAAAGAATTTCGATGATATACCTATGTATGCTTTTTGCTGTGAGTAAATTTTTCTTTGATTTCTAATGTTATCTACTTGAGCATCAGCAATCAGGATAATAAAAATGATAACTATCTCTCTCGGTGCCACTTTACGGTTTCATATGCTCCATAGTGAATTGTACCTAGGTCACTATTACTCAGAATATTGTAGACTCTCAAATTTTAGTTTTTAAAATGGAATGCCTGGAATTATGGACTACAACTAAGCAATTTAGGGGAAGTAGAAAATCCAGTGTAATCATTTGACTCTAAAATTGATTTAAGGGACCTCGAAAGCCACCATAAGAATGAATATTCCTAGTTGTGCTGCAGAACTTAGTATTTCGGATTTCCTTTTCTTATAACTAAAATGAACCTTGATGAATCAAATTCGTCAACAAAATCTCGTAACTCACTTATGCTACTTGCTAGTAGTCTGCACATTTTCGTATAATTTCATTTCGCTTCATTCTTTATTCAGAAAATCCTGTTCCTGCCAATATAACTCTAAGATGGACAAATATAGAGGAGCATTATTTCGTACTGCGGCGACTTGAACAGTAAGCAGTTAACTCCTTTTAATTATATTTAATGGATTGCATATCTTGTTTGCAAATTATTTGCAAATTACCAGGTACAACTCTACGTTTCCCTCAGTTAAGCACTTTCTCAAATGCTCAAATGAGTTGTCAGCAGAGTCTGTGTTGGAAACCATTCAGCTAAGACCACAAAACGTGATAATATGAAAGCGTCATGAAGTAACACAACATACTGCTAAATGGTACGAGAAGCCACAAACTATTCTCACACATGTGCATATTTCTCTGGCTAGATGAAAGTGATATAAACACTGAATGGCTATCTCACACCTGATTGATCTGTGTGAATTGACTTTATCTGAGCACAATGCTGGCGAGCTTGGCTGCAAAATAAGGATACAGGCAAGTGTTGGAAAGCGACGGCTGCAGATCAATATGAGTAGTTTGTAACTAGTCAGTGTGTTAAACTTTATGGAGCAAATGCTGATAAAATCTCTTAGTCTGGTGATGAAACGTCCAAGAACAAACCTCAAAGCTCCGAGAACACTAAAAATTGTCACTTTCATTTTTCTTCCTACTCCCTACCCCCCTGCGGCTCATAGTACCAGCCACAGCAATCAGAGACTGGTCCTGTGTCTTAGTATGTTTATCCTTCGCTGCGATGCTGCTTAGTCTTATTCTGGTCTGCATAAAACTTCGTGGAGGGAATAAGACTCAGTATGCATAATATGTGTTCCTAATTTCAACTTATGATAGTTCATAGATTTTCCAACCGATCTACAGTCATAACTCATGCTCCAAACCCAAATTCAACACTTTTATATTAGAAAAACTTGGATGAATAATCTTTCAACTGGAGAAATACGTTCCACTTGAGCAAACGTATTCGAGAAAGGAGAAAACATCAACATCTCAAACCAAACCCGAACATACTATACTAAGCCTATATGTACCTATAAACTCAGTGAAACCAAAAATGTTGATCAAGTTTCCGCACAAGGTACATTAACACTAAAAACAATAAAATAAAACTTAGCGAAAATTTAAGCGATTAGAAATGTTGGTACTGAAAATTTGAGAAATGTCAATGATATTATCATTGGTCTGTCCCTTGGGTACCTAGTGGGACAAAGGGATTCACTAGCACGTCTTCACTTCACACTCTTCTCTGCAGTCTTTCCAACCTGGCTCCACCACTCCCAACAACCTTCCATTTCTTCCTCACACAACCTCCTCCACGTCAACCTCGTCACCAACGCCCAACTTGTCCTTTCCCTCTATATTCCACTCGACGACTCGGCCTGAAGCGTGATATCCCCAGTTGGTCTTCTCAGTGTATGCCAAATACAACTCATCTCCACTTTCTTCTGCATATTTGTTGGGCGATGGGTTCTTCGTTGGTTGGTGTGTGGCCAGCCAGCCGGCAACAGTTCCTTGTTGCTTATTCTTATTATTCTGGCTATCTGATCTGATCTTCAGTATCGAGTGAGTGTAGGCGGCAGCTGTGGATGAATGTCTGTAGTTTGTTGGAAATACTTTTCGCAACGCACCAAGGTTCCGAACCATATAGAAACACTGACTTACTTGACTGACTTTAGTGTTGAAAATCCGGATCTTGTTCACGCTTCATGCTGAGTGCAATGCAGTGCAGTGCGATGCAGTGAAGTGAAGTGCAGTACAGTAGATCTCCACACTGATTTCAGGTTAATGAAGGAAGGCCTGTCTTGCTCTCTTTCCGATCCTGGCTGGCTTTGACGTCCTCATCTGTGCTTGTGTCGCCTGTACTTGAAACGATGCTACCTAGGTAGATAAGTAGGTGAAACAGACTACTACCTTCAGGTTTCTCCCATTCATGGTGATTGGTGCTCATTGTCCTTGTTGTTGTTGCTGCTGTTCGTTGAGCATCTTCATCACCTCTGTCTTCTCTACGTTCACCTGAAGTCCCGTCTACCTTCGCTGCCTCTTCTGTCAACTTGTTGGTTTTCGTCTGTAGATCTTAGAGCTTGTGCGACAAGACATTGGATATAAATCATCATCGGCGAAATCCAAATCTTATTCTGGTGTCTCTTCATAGGTCCAGCCAACGTATGCCCATCTTCTCGCTCCTCACAGTTGTCTGCTGCATGATCCAGTCCAGTCGACCACAATCACGAAGATCATCGGTGATAGTAGGCGGTACCCTTGTTTTGTCTTACTCTACTCCCGTCTTCACTTCAACGGCGTCACTGAGCTTTCCATTGTCAATCACTTGGCATGTAGCATCATACAGCATACAGCTGTTGAATGAGGTTGATAAAGGTTTCCACAGTGCCCAAGTTTTACTCTTATATTGATAAAGGTTCGTGGAACTGAAACCGTAGTGTTGAAGCAGCTGCCTGCCAAATTACTTCTCGGCTGACGCTATCGAAGGCCTTTTCAAAATCGATGAAGTTGAGGTGGTGAGTTGACTGTCATTCTATGCTCTTTTCTATGACGATGCGTAGCGTGGTGTTGCAATTTGATCAGCACATGATTTGTTCTTCCTGAAGCCAGCCAGCCAACCAACCAACCTGTTCTGCTCGTACGTTTCAATCCACAACATTTTCGTTTCAGTCTCTCCAGGATGATGCGGCACAATTTTTGCTTGAGGTGGACAGGGATAGAAGCATGATTCCTCACCAGTTCTTGCAAACACTTAGGTCGCCCATCTTTGGGAGTTCGATGAGGTAAGCCTTCTTCCAATCAGTTGGCAGATACCTTCCCCTCCTTCCAAACCTTCTACAGTAGTGATGTGAGCACGTCTGTTGCTGTTGTCTCTGCGTCTGTTTTCAGTGCTTCTGGAGGAATCCCATCTGCTCCTGCTGCTTTCCCGAATTTCACCAGCTTTATGGCGTTCACAACTTCACTTCTGCATTTGTCGGAGGGCTTGTGTTCACTGGTAATTCTGTGGCTGGGCTGCAGGCGGCATTTCCGGACTACTTGCAGTTGGTGGTCGTCGTCGTCGTCATCATCATCGATTCAAGAGTTTTCTGAAGTGGTCAGACCGTCGTTTCATTTGTTTCTCCTCTTTGATGGCACATAAGTTTCCTCCACTATCTCTTATTAGTTTCGTCTGCGTTGATCTCTCCCCTCCCACATAGTAACCTGGTTATTTGATACAAGGTTGTCAGGTCTCTGTCTCTCCTACCTGCAGCCTGTTCTGCTTCACTTGCCAGTGTGTCGTGGAAGTGTCTTTGTCTTTGCGCTCACTCTTCTTCACTTCTTTGTCCAGTGTAGTGTTTTGTAGGTTGTGTTCAGTTCCTCTTTTCGTTGTTCATCCCTGCACTGCACTGCACTGCACCACTTCATCTTCTGCTTCACCATCACCATCTTCCTCTCCCAGCTCTATCAGCTTCCGTGTGTCAGTTGAGATCCATTCTATTCCCTGTCTTGTTTCTTCTTCCTTACTAACACGGTCATGCAGGTTCCCTTCCACGTCTCCTTCGAAGGGTTCGAGTCCTCTTACACACAGGTTTCTTCAGGGATGTTGCTCATCGTCTTCCATTTCTTCCTGATATCTGACGTGGAGATGTCCTTTGAGGTTTCGTGCTTCAGTTTCTGTCCTAGGTTGGTTTTGAACTTGAACTGTGGTCTATCACCAACTTCTATGAAGCCTTCCAACTTGATTTTGAAAGTAGGTTCCTTGCACTAGATAGGTATTGATTGATCTGAACCTTCATAAAACTTGTTTATGCCAAATTTCAGTTTTAATCATTGGCTGTGAAACGTTAAATATTCCTCTAGAAGCCTCATAGAAATAACTTTTTTATTCGCTATTTTTTCATCACACTTTACAGGGAATTATGATTGAACTTAGGAATAAAATTGTAAGGCAACGTGTTATAAACCTGAGCTATATTTCCAAAGAATTTGTAAAACTCATGAGTTTTGTTTAATGAGTGAAATTCTAATTACCTTGCCGCTGAGCTACGCTAATGTTCACTTGAATAGCTTCAGTGTTACAGTGATCAGCAGAGTTGAAATAATAATAATAATAATAATAGCCCTTAAGTGAAGCTGTTATTACCAGACTATTTGTTACGTGATTACATTCACATGCGACAAATTTATAGTCAAGATTATTGATTTAATCCTCTGTCTGTTTTACTTTGAGTACACTTTAACATTAACCTCCAGACCCCACGTGTCATGGTGTTTCAGTTTTGTCGAAAACAACTATCGCTATAACAATCAGATTTATCCAAACACTAATTATTTTCAAATATTGTCTTAAATATCTACAGCTGGCAATGTCATTTTGAGGTTATTAAAAAATTTTGTTTTTACTGACTTACGGTTAACTTATGACTATGTGATTTCCTGGAACTTCAGAGTTAATCTGATTATTTCTAGACTTTTACGAGATTTCTAGCTTCTTTAGAGAGAGACGTGACGATAAAACACTGTGTCCTAACAGCTACACTGTGGATTAGTGTTGAACTTGAACTGTGGTCTATCACCAACTTCTATGGAGCCTTCCAACTTGATTTTGAAAGTAGGTTCCTTGCACTAGATAGATATTGAGTGGTGTGAATCTACATCTTCTCCCCTTCTTCATCTGATCTTGTGTCCAGTAGACCGACTGCATCTCCACTTTCTTGAGATTCAGATGAAGTCGATGTGATTTGTAGTGTGTCCTGGTGTCTGGTGAAATCCATGTCGCTGCCTTGTGAATGTCCTTGAGTTTGTACACACTGCCTCGCCTCCAATCACCAAATCGTTGAATGCGCAGAATCCTGCAAACAGTTCTCCATTCTCGTTCACTTCACAATCGATTCCTTCTCCACCCATGGTGAGTTCTCTTCGTGCCTTCTCGGCTCTCAGCTGGGCAGTGGAATAGTATTTGCCAAATCTATGAAAAGCAACTCGATCGCAGTCATGGATATGTCAGTTTATCTAAAGAAATTCAATGAATATACTGAAATAGGACCGAACCTATTGAGAAATTTTGGCACTTGTTGACACAATTGTGAGCAACATTAAGAGGCAACAACTGACTTCATGTACCCAATGAAGCTCTCTTTGGATTCAGTTTAATACCTAAAATTAATAATCCCAGTAGGATTCATCACACATTGTGATTTATAATCAGGTTATCTTATTAGGCCAATAGATGACTTCAAAATACACCAACATATCAATTATATAAATATTAATCAGTAATACTACCTTGTTAGAACCCGTTTGAATTCTTGGCTAACCACTTCCTTTGATTTCCAACAGAGACTAAATAACATGCAATTTGACAATGGAGAAAAATGATCAGTTTTGATGTGATCAGCCTCTGTAAATATATACCAATCAATGTGGCACTGGAGGCAGTCAGAAAAAAACTTGTGACTGGCCACGAACTCCGGAACGGAACTGGAGTTTCGATTGGATAAACCATCCAAGGAATACGACTGTGTCTGATTTCGATAGTCTTCAAAGTTTAAGACGAAAGTATAGGCGGACAAAAGGTTTGGCTTTTGGATCCCTAATATTCCTTATTGTAGTGGATATATTCATGGATAGTTAGAGGTCGAAAGGCATTAAGAATATTCAAACTACCTCAAAAGTACAGTGGCTATATGTAGATGACATCAGCTGTGTCCAGTCATAACACATTCAGCACTTTTCATGCATAAACTCGATACTGGGTGCAATACAATTCAATTATGGATTGGTAAATGAAAAAGGAGAATTGCCGTTATTGGACTGCAAAATCAAGAGGAGAGAAGATGGAAGCCCAGATACCAATGTTTACAGGAAACCAACACATTCGAATAGATACTTGGATTTCACATCATGTTACTGCATACTTGTCAATGCAGACTCGCTAAAATGTTTAAATAACGGGCTAGGAGTTTGACTTGTAAGTGAGAAAACCAAAATAAGGAACTGAAACGCACCAAAGAGATAACAGTTCTTAAAAACTACCCTCCGAAGTTTATAAACTTTATGAGAACTCGTAAAAGAAAAACCAATAAGATGGGTGTTAGTCACTGCATCCTAAGAAGGGATTCGAATCCTCTGTACTGTTGCCGTATAAAGAAAGCAGCATTCTTGACAATGCTGGGATTAGAGGGTATTTAAACACACAAACTCACTCGAAGAGAAACTTTAAGGCCAAAAACTCCAGCAAATCAAATTTAAAAAATATCAAGATATCAAGAAACGTTTGCTAACATTAAAATGAAAGAATGAAAAACGGTCGGACCATGCAAGTGTGATCTGAAAGTCTTGTGGTTACTTTCATATGAATAACAGCAATAAATTCTGGTCGAAACTCCATCCAGTAAAGTGTTCCGTGTCGCTGTATGGTATACCAATCAAGTAAACGATATTATATGGAATTGAAGTGCACCACAGTGTCCAAGCTTACTCTTATACTCCACATTGTTGGGATATTAATTTCAGTGCACCCTAGAAACACCAGAAAGCTATTGAAGATCGATTACTTGTGATTTTCGTCAATCGCAACAACCGGCGGCTAGATTTTACAGTCATATTGTAGGGTAAACAGTTTTATTTCACAAGACACTCGGTAATTACCACGCATTCATACTTCGTAAATAAACTTATCACAGATAGTATTTGTTTCCGATCAAACAATATACAGTATATTGGATTTGTTTATTTGATTTATAATACAGTGATATAGTATTATTTACTTGATGAGGTTTAGAGCATGAATTATTGCTCATAACTATATCACTATCACATTGATGTGATTATGAGCAATAATTTATCCTCGTAACGTCATCAAGTAAATAATACTATATCACGGTGTGTTATAAATAGATATGGAACTAAATTCCAGCAGAGCCCAAATTTACACTGATATTAAAATACAGCATTTTCTTACTTCTGTTTCTTCCATCTCAGTGATTCATCTTCGGAAGTTCGTTTACTAATTGATAAGAAGACAAATAGTGAATATATTGGAAAATTATTTAACTTAGACAATCCCACTAGTCGTATTAATGGTGCTCGTGAAATGGAGTGTTTAACACGTTTATGTCATAAAAATGTTTTAAAATTAGTTGATGCACTTATCAGTGATAATGTCCTGATTTTAGTCTGTGAAAAGTAAGTTATTCTTCCTACAGTACTTATTTCTATCAGGCATATTATTTATTTAAATATCTGAATTAATCCGCCTAAAATGTCCTGTTGTTAAAGGTGATAACCATCTTCCGAGTGTTGTTAATTTAATTCTCGACGCATTATCCAATCAGCTGTTTATTAGTAAAGCTGACTTTCAAATTCTTGAAAAATGCTACATAGGATGATCAATTTGCAAATAATTTACAAATTGCACCGTCTATGTTGACATTTCTCATAGCTGAGTGGTTTTTCAACTGTCCATCTGCGGTGCCGACAAGGTTTCTGCTAGATATCACTCACCCGAGATCACAACGTGTGACCTCTGACAAAAAGAGTGTCACGAACTAGTGACAGATACTACTACTGGGCACCTTAAGTAGTTAGAAACCACTCAGGCTGATCTATATTATTTCTGCAGTTAGATCAGAGTGATCTAAACAACAGACAGCCATTTCATTCTTTTGTGGTCAAGGTCATCAGCAGTATGGCCGGTGAAATACTATAGATCAATATGAAAGGTTTCTAACTGCTTAGGTTATTCAGTAGTAGTATCTCTCACTAGTTCATGACAAGTTTGTGTCAGAAGCCACATGTTATGATCTCAGCTGAGTGATTTCCAGTAGAAACCTTGTTGGCATCACAAATGGACATTTGTGAGATATTTCACAGTGGACCATACAGTTTTTAAACCATTGGCAGATTAATTATCCTATTTTAGCTATACCTTTCATTCAAGTCAACCAGTAAGATTCAGGTGGTCTGAATCGATTCGGTTCTGTAAGCTAAATTTTTCCGGGTACACTGCTGATGAGCTCGGCCTCGAACGAGTGAAAAGGCCATCAAGTGCTTAGATCACTCTGATCTGGCTGGTGAAATCTACAGATCAGCTAGAGAGGTTCCGATCTACTCAAGTTGTTTCAACAGTTGTATCTCTCAAATCCCAGGTAATTTTCAGGATTTATTGTATGTTCTAGACTCTGACTTCTATGCTAATGAGAACTGTTTTATTCAGAATAGTGACACAACGTTGTAGACGATTTCGCTTCCATTTACTGAAAACAATAAAGGTACATACTTATCCACCCTTCATTTGGAACTCAAATAGGTCATTCAACTTTTCTGTTAAGTCTTTGAGGGTAACTTTTATGACTTCTGGCATCTAGAAGGAGGAGGTAGGTCTTCTTGACAAATTCATTAATTTTGTGTTATAAAAACTTCTGAAAAGAAAAGCTCTGAGGCTTAATGCGCTTTCTGAAGAAAATTTATCATGTATGAGAATATTTTTTGGCGTAATTTCAGTTTATTCAGCAAATTCACTCAAAATGCACTGATCAAATGGCATCCATTGAAGATGATTCATAGAAAAAATGTTACTTTCGCTGAGTTAATTTTCGCTTATTTTCATTCATTTCTATATACAAATACAGATTGACTTTATACAATCAATGCGGCTGTTAAATAATGCAAAAGGAAACATTCGTTTGCTTTTATGAAATCCAAATAATTCTGACGTTGTAGTTGTTTTGAATGAGCTTCCTATAATATTGGTTTACTAATATCAAGGTTTTCAGTCAAAAAATCAGTCACTCTAACAGATCATTTTCTGTTGGCAAATTTCAGATATTTGCTTAGACAAACAAATCTAAACTCATAAAAGCACTAGGTGGTATTAAGTACTGGCAATCTTTAATATAATATCCACTTGGTTATTTGTTCAATGGAGCTCTGAAATAGATATGATGCATAGGAGGTTTGTGTTGTATAACGCTGAAGTTATTACTTAGTGGTTTAATGCAAGTTACATTGAATTAATGAATGCAAATAATTTTGAAGCTATTCCTATGGACCAAGAATCTTGGTTTAAGCAGGATTAAAAATGTTTGCTTCAGAAATACGGACCTGGAGTTTGAATTCTTATGAATAAGGCTTCGTCAGCGGTTCTTGCTTTTGTTGTAATTCTGGTCAACCCTAAAAATACCTTTTATCTTCCTAGTTGCTCTCAGATTTGTCAATCAGCACACGTGATTTGGTTGAAAAGTTGCATTAAATTAGGAGACCACTTACTCAATGTGGATAATTTTATTTCAACATGAGTGGTGAGATACAGTTGGAAGATATTGCGACTGCTGAGTAGCACTTCTGGCTGAATGTAACTAAGAACTATAAACACTTATTTGCATTAAATCCATATCTTATCGTTAGAATGTAATTGCTAACATCATGGAACTGAATTCTCGAAATGATGCGTTTCAAAACACTCTGACTTACAGTGCAGTTGACTTGTAAAACTGGCTTTCTATAAATACACAAATATCTTCATAAAAATACTGGGTGCTCGAGTAAATAGCACACATTACATTGCCGAAATCATAAAATAAGTTGGAAAAATTTGCTCAATCTATCTGTAACTATACTGAAACGTAATTTGACCCTTACTCCCTTTATCAGATTGTCCGGTTCAAACCTTCTTGATTCAGTGCTTGCTTGTGAAAATTGGTCTGAAATGGCAGCAGCAGCTATCATTCGGTCAGTACTTGAAGCACTAGAACATATACATAGTCAAGGAGTAGTTCACTACGATATCCAAGTAAGTGTTATTCTTTATGCTAGATCAATAAAAGTAAGCCAACTATCTGATTTATTCCTGGGAATTACACAGCATGTTGTAATTAACGCATTTATTGATTCATAATTTTTTTCCAGAGAGAGATGACTGCAACAAAAATATCCTTCTGTTAAAAGTATTAAATGCTAGAACGATACAGATGGGAACACTTTATAAGAAGAGAATTCCGCTCATAGGATAAAAGTTGAAAAGTTGATAAAATCAGGTTAACTGAAATAGACAGAAGTTACGGAGGTAAAGGCTAATTACTGAATAGAAGAATTTTATGAAGTAAAAAGAAGTGACTTAATTTCGGCCGGAAAACAATGTGAGCAGAAAGTATGAACTGGATTTTTAAGTATGAAGTGTATTTTAAAATCATGAATCATGAACATTCTACACAAATACAAGAGCTTCTTGAAAAAGCTTTTTATGAATCTTTAGATTGTTTTAAATTTAATCTTGAAAGAATCCCAATTTTCTATATTCATGCTTTATCTTACTGAAAGGACAGTGAAAAATTTCCCCTCTTTTACGTCCAAAAAAGGCTGGTAGGTATTGATAGACAAGTTTCGTAAGCGAGTACATGTTGCGATTATTGAATTCAGCCGAATTTAAGTAAGTAGATCAGTAAACCCAAACTGATGTTACAGACAACGCAAAATTGAGCAAAGATATCTCTTTCGGCGATTCCACTCACCACAGCTCTTAAGTAGCGTTTCATACATTTTTTCTGTTTAACTGTATTGGATACTTACAAGAATTATTTAATTACTCTTAGTAATAAAGACCAAGTTGAGTGCAGATTAAAATTCACAAGTGTGATGCAAGCTAAAAATTACTCACAAAGAGCATGCAAACTAAAGTAATTAACCGGATGGAATTTAAAGCTGCATAATGTGAAAAAATAGTTTACCAGATGAACTATGATCAAAGGTAGCATCGAAACAGAGTGAAGACCATTTTTAGTTAGTAAGTTACATCATAAAATGTAGCGAAATTGTAAACGGCAAGAGGGAGATAGAGGTCGATTTATTGTTCACCAAGGTGGTAAAAAAGGTTGCACAAATTTTTTGTACAAATAACTTCGGTTTTTCCTTGCATATTACAAGGGCTTCTACAGTACAAAGAAGGCAGAAGACCACCATTTTAGGTAAGTTTCTTGTAGGTGACTTTGAACGCTGAATCACTTCTGATGCTATGACCAGTGTAAACGTGTTTACTTATTGCACTTCTGATGGATCCGCTAGCACCTCTTCGTAGCTGGGTGGGGTCATGTTCTCTATCCCGTTTGAAAAGAATTCACATCAAACGACTTACGAACCTGGCTGCACAGGAGCAGGTGAATTAATAAATGCATATAGTCTTGCTAGTAACTACCCTAAAGGAGTAAAAAAGACTAAGATCTCGATGGTTAATTGAAAACATTAAGTGTTCATTCATTTTGCGGCTGGAGAAGCCGTATCATCTAAGTTGAATATACTACTTCATCACTGAAAGTCACCTTAAAAAGATGACCGGACGGATTTGCCCAATTACCTGAAGATAATTAATAAATTATATAATTTTTGCCTTAGGTTGTAAAGGGAATATAGGACTTCAGTAGCTCTTCTCAGTTGCACTCTGCTCTCTCCAGTCTTTTGCAAATCAATCAGCAGGTACCTTTTTCTCACTTCACTCATTCCTACCTTCCTTCCAAACCTTCTACAGTAGTGATGTGAGCACGTCCGTTGCTGTTGTCTCTGCGTCGGTTTTCAGTGCTTCTGGAGGAGTCCCATCTGCTCCTGCTGCTTTCCCGAATTTCACCAGCTTTATGGCGTTCACAACTTCACTTCTGCATTTGTCGGAGGGCTTGTGTTCACTGGTAATTCTGTGGCTGGGCTGCAGGCGGCATTTCCGGACTACTTGCAGTTGGTGGTCGTCGTCGTCGTCATCATCATCGATTCAAGAGTTTTCTGAAGTGGTCAGACCGTCGTTTCATTTGTTTCTCCTCTTTGATGGCACATAAGTTTCCTCCACTATCTCTTATTAGTTTCGTCTGCGTTGATCTCTCCCCTCCCACATAGTAACCTGGTTATTTGATACAAGGTTGTCAGGTCTCTGTCTCTCCTACCTGCAGCCTGTTCTGCTTCACTTGCCAGTGTGTCGTGGAAGTGTCTTTGTCTTTGCGCTCACTCTTCTTCACTTCTTTGTCCAGTGTAGTGTTTTGTAGGTTGTGTTCAGTTCCTCTTTTCGTTGTTCATCCCTGCACTGCACTGCACTGCACCACTTCATCTTCTGCTTCACCATCACCATCTTCCTCTCCCAGCTCTATCAGCTTCCGTGTGTCAGTTGAGATCCATTCTATTCCCTGTCTTGTTTCTTCTTCCTTACTAACACGGTCATGCAGGTTCCCTTCCACGTCTCCTTCGAAGGGTTCGAGTCCTCTTACACACAGGTTTCTTCAGGGATGTTGCTCATCGTCTTCCATTTCTTCCTGATATCTGACGTGGAGATGTCCTTTGAGGTTTCGTGCTTCAGTTTCTGTCCTAGGTTGGTTTTGAACTTGAACTGTGGTCTATCACCAACTTCTATGAAGCCTTCCAACTTGATTTTGAAAGTAGGTTCCTTGCACTAGATAGGTATTGATTGATCTGAACCTTCATAAAACTTGTTTATGCCAAATTTCAGTTTTAATCATTGGCTGTGAAACGTTAAATATTCCTCTAGAAGCCTCATAGAAATAACTTTTTTATTCGCTATTTTTTCATCACACTTTACAGGGAATTATGATTGAACTTAGGAATAAAATTGTAAGGCAACGTGTTATAAACCTGAGCTATATTTCCAAAGAATTTGTAAAACTCATGAGTTTTGTTTAATGAGTGAAATTCTAATTACCTTGCCGCTGAGCTACGCTAATGTTCACTTGAATAGCTTCAGTGTTACAGTGATCAGCAGAGTTGAAATAATAATAATAATAATAATAGCCCTTAAGTGAAGCTGTTATTACCAGACTATTTGTTACGTGATTACATTCACATGCGACAAATTTATAGTCAAGATTATTGATTTAATCCTCTGTCTGTTTTACTTTGAGTACACTTTAACATTAACCTCCAGACCCACGTGTCATGGTGTTTCAGTTTTGTCGAAAACAACTATCGCTATAACAATCAGATTTATCCAAACACTAATTATTTTCAAAATATTGTCTTAAATATCTACAGCTGGCAATGTCATTTTGAGGTTATTAAAAAATTTTGTTTTTACTGACTTACGGTTAACTTATGACTATGTGATTTCCTGGGAACTTCAGAGTTAATCTGATTATTTCTAGACTTTTACGAGATTTCTAGCTTCTTTAGAGAGAGACGTGACGATAAAACACTGTGTCCTAACAGCTACACTGTGGATTAGTGTTGAACTTGAACTGTGGTCTATCACCAACTTCTATGAAGCCTTCCAACTTGATTTTGAAAGTAGGTTCCTTGCACTAGATAGATATTGAGTGGTGTGAATCTACATCTTCTCCCCTTCTTCATCTGATCTTGTGTCCAGTAGACCGACTGCATCTCCACTTTCTTGAGATTCAGATGAAGTCGATGTGATTTGTAGTGTGTCCTGGTGTCTAGTGAAATCCATGTCGCTGCCTTGTGAATGTCCTTGAGTTTGTACACACTGCCTCGCCTCCAATCACCAAATCATTGAATGCGCAGAATCCTGCAAACAGTTCTCCATTCTCGTTCACTTCACAATCGATTCCTTCTCGACCCATGGTGAGTTCTCTTCCCGCCTTTTCTGCTCCGGGTTTAGCATTAATGTCGCCCACTAGAACTTTGATGTCGCCAGCTGTAGTCTTGTCCAGCACTGATTGAATTTATCTGTAGAATTCATCCTTCTTTTCTTCATCTGCATTATTTTTTGGCGCGTAGCATTTAATGATTTGACTTTCCTTCCTTTTGAGTTGAATCTTGCTGTCATGATCCTGTATGAGATTGGTTCCCACTGCATGATAGCCTTTGATGTTGTTGGGGACATCATGATAGCCACTCCTCAGTGTTCTCGTGGTTGTCGTTTGGGCGAGAATATTAAAGTAGAATAATGACTCTGTAGTTAACAGTGTTGAGAGTCCACTTCCATTCCATCTCCTTTCGCAGATACCAAGCGTTTCCATACCATACCTTCTCATCTCTTTTGCAATCTGGGCAGCCTTGCTAGGTTCAAACGTAGTGCTGACATTCCATGTCCCCATGTTTACTTTCGCTTTCATTGAGGGAGAGAAGATACATCAGCCAATTGGATTCCCGAAAGCTTTCACTAACCGGCTTCATTTCGTCTCTCCGATTCCAGAGAGGAATAAGTTTTTTTTCATGTTTTATATTTTGTCTGTGCTTTAAAGTTGGATTGGTTGGATTGGTTTTAAGGAGTATTGTTGGTAGCCTTACTCTTAACCTTCCCTCTTTACCCGGGCTTAGGACCGTCTAGTAACTAGTGGACTAGTTAACCAGGCGAGGTTACTTGAGGATAATGCTATAATAATATGATTTTAAACAACAAAAATAGTCTGCACACTAATTACACTTTTTTTACAGCCCGATAATCTACTTTTTGTAAGGAAAACTATCGGTGACAACGACTTTACAAATTCATCTAACAATTCTGATCTTCTACGTGCTCTAGCCCCTTTGGTCACTGATGTACTAAGTCAAACAGATCGTCATAAAATGAATGTTTTCAGTAACCTACTGAAAGTTATAGGATTTTCTACAGCTCAAACATATATCACAAACTCTCAGGATCGCATAGCTTGTATGCCTCCTCTACGCTACAGACCGGAATACGTCTCTCCTGAAATTCTATTATCAATAAAGAAAACTGATGGACCAAATACTGAAGTCGTTCAAACTTACTGCGAAAATCTAGGTCCAGCTGCTGATATCTGGAGTCTTGGGGTATTAACCTATGTCCTGTAAGTTGATATATAAATTATTCTGAAAGGGTTAAGATCTAAGGTTTTGAAACTTTATAGTTAGTTAGTTACGTATTAATATTTGTTGAAAAGACATTTTACTATTCAGCAGTCTGGAAGACATTACCCTTTGAAAGGGAAATTTCCCTGTGGGTATTAATGTCCTACAAAGAGGCCTAAAGTTAGGGACTACAAACCAGCCATTTTGTTTTGTCCTGAGAATTATTGAAATTGTACGCTTTCAATCCATTTGAGCAGTGAACCAAAAATCATTTCTTGTAGTTACCAAGCTCTTCGAGGTTTTCTGTTAAAGTAATCCAAATTAGTACGAAATCGAACCTAATAATCACTGATTACGCTAGGAAATAATTCTGTTGTAAAATAATGCTTACTGTGGAACGTGAAAATTCTATGATCTACTGATGGAAGTTAGGAAAATATTCATTCTTGGATAAAAGTAAAGACAGACAAAATAACTTTCAACTACTCTTAGGTTTTCATTTTGTTTGCTTCTAAAGACTGTACTTAATTTCCATTTATGTCTGTGACCATTTATTAGTCGCCTCATTCTTATAACACAGATGACAATAAAGTCGTGATATTTTTACAGCAGTATAATCCAAAAATCACTTGGTTTTTGAAAAATTACACTTTGTGTAAATTATTTTTTCACTTAATGAATTATATGTCTTTAGTCTAACATATTAGGCGGGTTGGTAATCATTGTGGAGTGACGTCAGTTGGCGAAACACTGGAAACCTGGGAGCACTACATATTTGTTTAGTTCCAGTGGATAGAAGTCACACTATACCATGAACTGACAGAAATAGGAAATATGGACCACTGGATTCTGACCTAGTAGTTCAATGAAAACTTGATGGCAGCGGAACTTGAAGGTTCTAGGTTCCATCCCTGATGAGGTCATAGGTCTGTACTGCTGAGGAGTTTCATGGTAGGACAAAGCACCTGTCAAGTGCTACCAGGTTTCCAACACTTCTCCAACTGATGTAAGTCCATGATGAATACGAACCTGAAATCAATAAATTAATCCCCACAAACCTTCAAATAAGTGGATGTGTTCTGTTCTAGTACACCACACTGAGAAGTTACGGGTTGGTGATCAGATCAATCTTTGTTACTATCTTAGAAAGCAAGCATTACCAGAATACCAATAAAGTTACTCATCAGTAGTACAACATACCTTGTGAATTTACTATCAGTGTGTGTCACGTACCAGTGGATAGGGAAAATGACTGTTCTACAGGATGCACGTTTGTGAAGAATGAAAATTGGGAAGCAGTCAATTTAAAAGAATGGTCGTTTAGTTTACTTTTCGGTGTCGAACAGCTAACAAGTCGAATTCTTATTGCAAAAATTCTCCAAGCTGCGACGGAAATATATTGTTTAGGAATTATTAACCCAAGTGCTTAAATACTGGCTTTTTTGCTAATGTGAGTAGCGAAATTATTGGTAATAAGAACAACCATAATACAGGGTCTCACTGTTTTTGGAACTAAACACCCTCTTTATTTTACAAAATGTCTATTCATTAGAAAGTAAGACTTCAGTATTTAACTCTCCCAACCTACCAGTCTTCGAACACTTCAATATTCACAGCAGTGAATACTTAGTTCATTTCAAAGCATTATCAAATCTCGTTGATCTATTAACGGGAAAATTCACATTTTATGTACCGAAAATACGTACAAAATATGAGTGCCATTGGAACTGTGTGAGTGATAAACAGCTACACACTAACCTTACTGTACAAAGTTGATTTTCCTTGAAGTATCTGAGCACGAAAATGGATGAATGTGAACCTAGCGGAGTAACTCAAAAGCACAAAAGAAAGTCTTTGGAGACTGAGGCTTTAAAAAGAAATGGTATTTGGAGGTGAAAATCTTACTAACGACAACAAAAGATTATGAAAAAAAAGGGTGTGTTTACAGAGGACTTACGTTTTTTGATTCTTTCTTCTAGTCAGTAAAAGATGTTATCAACTAAGTGTTCTTTAGAAATACTTTAATGCGGATACACTTCAAGACAGCAAACAGCATGATTGCATCCTATGGTCACGAATTATTATTTCATGACGTTTCAACCACAGCATTAACTGCTTTTCGACTCATAGTTCTTCAGCCGTAGGTACAAGCTTAAGTGGCAAATTTTCCCGTCATTATGGTAATTGACAAAATCCACTAAACCAAGATAGACAGTGAGATCTGAAATAAGTTATGTTTTACACTTACTGCACATTTTCAATGAAGTTAGATGGGATGGGTAGAAATCCGATTTCAAAAATCTGAATATAGGATGTCAATAATGACCTGAATTACCTAGTCTATGCAAATTTTTGAATACCTTATTTCTCCCCATTATTTGTAGACTTGTTGGATGGCCTCCTTTTGTGGATTATGAATCAGGCGATATACTGACGGACAATATTTTACAAGCAATCATACCATTTGATATTCCAGAATTTGAAAACATTTCTGAAGAAGGTAAAGACTTCATTTCAAAGTTACTCCAAGTGGATCCCACGTAAGCTTTTGTGGAAAATAGTATATTTTTTCTTTCAGCAGAAGGCAATATCATGATAATAACTAGTATTAGGTAGTAATAGTGCTTTAAATCAGTTTATACTGTGCAATGTTTTTGATGCAGAGACAGTCAAGATAAGACTGATGAAATTAAATGCAAGAGTCATCTTCCGTGTTTGTTATTCAGCAGTTATCAAGATCCAGCTAACCATATTATATTCCACTTTTTCTAACTATAGTGATTCGCTCAAGTAGGTAAATGTATACGGGTAATGGAATATAGCTTATGTCTTAATAAAATTGTAAAATGTTTAGCAGATATCAAGAAACTGTAAAACAAATTCGCAACTACATTACATTAGACGGAAATGGGACACAAAATTGATTTCGATTGGATAATTGTTCCACTGACAAAAAGTATCCTGACTTCCTTAGAAATATAAAATGCCATCAAATATTTGACTGACATAAATTACTCAACATCATTTGACTACCCAGCTGGTAGCAGTTCATGCGTAGAAAGCTATCTACCCTCAAGATGGAAGTTGACAGTTTGACAGTACTTTATTGTATAGGCAAAGCAGACTTACAGTGGAATTCACCCTCTCACACCAAAAAAAAGCGAAACGGCAAACTTGAAAACCGAACAAAGCTTGCAAGACCTGAAACAGCCGAAAATTAACTACTGGTCCGTTCAGATAAAAAAAATAAACTAGTTAATTGAAGACAGACTAGATCAACTAAATCAATGAAAATGTTTATCGCAAAACCGTACGCATTATCGAAAAAAGAAAAATTATTAATCGCCACCTGAAAATCTTGTAATTAAATTAAACTTTCCTTCACGAAATGAAACCTGCTGATTATATTATATATTATTATTCACCCCTTGAGTTTCTAATGGAACAAAGGGATTCACTAGCACGTCTTCACTTCACACTCTTCTCTGCAGTCTTTCCAACCTGGCTCCACCACTCCCAACAACCTTCCATTTCTTCCTCATACAACCTCCTCCACGTCAACCTCGTCACCAACGCCCAACTTGTCCTCCCCCTCTATATTCCACTCGACAACTCGGCCTGAAGCGTGATATCCCCAGTCGGTCTTCTCAGTGTATGCCAAATACAACTCATTCCACTTTCTTCTGCATATTTGTTGGGCGATGGGTTCTTCGTTGGTTGGTGTGTGGCCAGCCAGCTGGCGACAGTTCCTTGTTGCTTATTCTTATTATTCTGGCCATCTGATCTGATCTTCAGTATCGAGTGAGTGTAGGCGGCAGCTGTGGATGAATGTCTGTAGTTTGTTGGAAATACTTTTCGTAACGCACCAAGGTTCCGAACCATATAGAAACACTGACTTACTTGACTGACTTTAGTGTCGAAAATCCGGATCTTGTTCACACTTCATGCTGAGTGCAATGCAGTGCAGTGCAATGCAGTGAAGTGAAGTGCAGTGCAGTACAGTAGATCTCCACACTGATTTCAGGTTAATGAAGGAAGGCCTGTCTTGCTCTCTTTCCGATCCTGGCTGGCTTTGACGTCCTCATCTGTGCTTGTGTCGCCTGTACTTGAAACGATGCTACCTAGGTAGATAAGTAGGTGAAACAGACTACTACCTTCAGGTTTCTCCCATTCATGGTGATTGGTGCTCATTGTCCTTGTTGTTGTTGCTGCTGTTCGTTGAGCATCTTCATCACCTCTGTCTTCTCTACGTTCACCTGAAGTCCCGTCTACCTTCGCTGCCTCTTCTGTCAACTTGTTGGTTTTCGTCTGTAGATCTTAGAGCTTGTGCGACAAGACATTGGATATAAATCATCATCGGCGAAATCCAAATCTTATTCTGGTGTCTCTTCATAGGTCCAGCCAACGTATGCCCATCTTCTCGCTCCTCACAGTTGTCTGCTGCATGATCCAGTTCAGTCGACCACAATCACGAAGATCATCGGTGATAGTAGGCGGTACCCTTGTTTTGTCTTACTCTACTCCGTCTTCACTTCAACGGCGTCACTGAGCTTTCCATTGTCAATCACTTGGCATGTAGCATCATACAGCACACAGCTGTTGAATGAGGTTGATAAAGGTTTCCACAGTGCCCAAGTTTTACTCTTATATTGATAAAGGTTCGTGGAACTGAAACCGTAGTGTTGAAGCAGCTGCCTGCCAAATTACTTCTCGGCTGACGCTATCGAAGGCCTTTTCAAAATCGATGAAGTTGAGGTGGTGAGTTGACTGTCATTCTATGCTCTTTTCTATGACGATGCGTAGCGTGGTGTTGCAATTTGATCAGCACATGATTTGTTCTTCCTGAAGCCAGCCAGCCAACCAACCAACCTGTTCTGCTCGTACGTTTCAATCCACAACATTTTCGTTTCAGTCTCTCCAGGATGATGCGGCACAATATTTTGCTTGAGGTGGACAGGGATAGAAGCATGATTCCTCACCAGTTCTTGCAAACACTTAGGTCGCCCATCTTTGGGAGTTCGATGAGGTAAGCCTTCTTCCAATCAGTTGGCAGATACCTTCCCCTCCTTCCAAACCTTCTACAGTAGTGATGTGAGCACGTCTGTTGCTGTTGTCTCTGCGTCGGTTTTCAGTGCTTCTGGAGGAGTCCCATCTGCTCCTGCTGCTTTCCCGAATTTCACCAGCTTTATGGCGTTCACAACTTCACTTCTGCATTTGTCGGAGGGCTTGTGTTCACTGGTAATTCTGTGGCTGGGCTGCAGGCGGCATTTCCGGACTACTTGCAGTTGGTGGTCGTCGTCGTCGTCATCATCATCGATTCAAGAGTTTTCTGAAGTGGTCAGACCGTCGTTTCATTTGTTTCTCCTCTTTGATGGCACATAAGTTTCCTCCACTATCTCTTATTAGTTTCGTCTGCGTTGATCTCTCCCCTCCCACATAGTAACCTGGTTATTTGATACAAGGTTGTCAGGTCTCTGTCTCTCCTACCTGCAGCCTGTTCTGCTTCACTTGCCAGTGTGTCGTGGAAGTGTCTTTGTCTTTGCGCTCACTCTTCTTCACTTCTTTGTCCAGTGTAGTGTTTTGTAGGTTGTGTTCAGTTCCTCTTTTCGTTGTTCATCCCTGCACTGCACTGCACTGCACCACTTCATCTTCTGCTTCACCATCACCATCTTCCTCTCCCAGCTCTATCAGCTTCCGTGTGTCAGTTGAGATCCATTCTATTCCCTGTCTTGTTTCTTCTTCCTTACTAACACGGTCATGCAGGTTCCCTTCCACGTCTCCTTCGAAGGGTTCGAGTCCTCTTACACACAGGTTTCTTCAGGGATGTTGCTCATCGTCTTCCATTTCTTCCTGATATCTGACGTGGAGATGTCCTTTGAGGTTTCGTGCTTCAGTTTCTGTCCTAGGTTGGTTTTGAACTTGAACTGTGGTCTATCACCAACTTCTATGAAGCCTTCCAACTTGATTTTGAAAGTAGGTTCCTTGCACTAGATAGGTATTGATTGATCTGAACCTTCATAAAACTTGTTTATGCCAAATTTCAGTTTTAATCATTGGCTGTGAAACGTTAAATATTCCTCTAGAAGCCTCATAGAAATAACTTTTTTATTCGCTATTTTTTCATCACACTTTACAGGGAATTATGATTGAACTTAGGAATAAAATTGTAAGGCAACGTGTTATAAACCTGAGCTATATTTCCAAAGAATTTGTAAAACTCATGAGTTTTGTTTAATGAGTGAAATTCTAATTACCTTGCCGCTGAGCTACGCTAATGTTCACTTGAATAGCTTCAGTGTTACAGTGATCAGCAGAGTTGAAATAATAATAATAATAATAATAGCCCTTAAGTGAAGCTGTTATTACCAGACTATTTGTTACGTGATTACATTCACATGCGACAAATTTATAGTCAAGATTATTGATTTAATCCTCTGTCTGTTTTACTTTGAGTACACTTTAACATTAACCTCCAGACCCCACGTGTCATGGTGTTTCAGTTTTGTCGAAAACAACTATCGCTATAACAATCAGATTTATCCAAACACTAATTATTTTCAAAATATTGTCTTAAATATCTACAGCTGGCAATGTCATTTTGAGGTTATTAAAAAATTTTGTTTTTACTGACTTACGGTTAACTTATGACTATGTGATTTCCTGGTAACTTCAGAGTTAATCTGATTATTTCTAGACTTTTACGAGATTTCTAGCTTCTTTAGAGAGAGACGTGACGATAAAACACTGTGTCCTAACAGCTACACTGTGGAATAATTAAATTTTATGATAGAAATTACAGGACATGACCGCCAATCTGCCACTACAATGTCTGTACATCTTATGGAATAGACTGTTCATCAAATAACGTAACCAAAGTCATCAATTATACGTGAAGCGAAACATTTTCGTCTTTCACTGTCAGTTAAAATTATTTTTAACAGTGTCACTTTGTTAACATTTAAGTAGTTTACTTACTATAAGAAAACCAAAATAAACCGTGTATGAATAGGATCGCTTTATAAATAAAGTACAGAGTAGTATTTAACTAAATTGTAGGCCAGACGTCTTGGAATGCAATTTCTTGCACTGTAGTCACTTTCTACCGTGAAAAATTTTTAAAATTTTTACTGTTTCCCGATTTCATTTTAAAAACAATAACTTGCTACTGAAATATAATGTACTGATCAACTAAGTTTCACGAATGTCAGTATAGAGTTTCAGTAGTGTATTGCGATGTAATTCCATATTAGATTAGTCTGTTTGCTTTAGCACATAATGACATAATTTTACTTATTAGATGGCCACAGAATTGTGTGATTACTTTGACGTAATAATGAACAACAAATCTTGCTCGAAGCATAATTTAGTGAATAATATTATATTACGGTTTGCTATATCAAATAGACTGATCTAGTACTGATGAAACATCTACTTGACTAGTTGACTAAAACATAGCTTCGTATATTAATCTTATGAGAACCTGGTTAGCAGTGGTAACGCAGGCGGTCAGTGTTACCGGGCGTTACCATTCTTCTAAGCTGTAAATTTAAGAAGCATTTACCAAGGCACTAAAAACCATTGAAATCATGCCAATATTAAAATTATGCTTACTTGCTGAATGCAAAGGTAAATGGAGTTCAGTTCAATCTTTAAAATAACATCTGGTTGTTTAACTGGCAATCTTCAAATAATATGAAAAAAACCACCTTCAAACTTTCTCCCTCTCAATTAGAATTTACCATTAAATTTAACCATTTTCTCATCTTATATTCTAATTTGGAAGGAAAAGTTGGATTTATAGATCTGATTGTTGCTTTCAAACCTTACAGAAACGACTTTCGGCAAAAGAATGCTTAACTCATCCATGGATCCAGTTATTCTCGAATTATGAGATAAAATCAGAATATATACTTAGGAAGTTGAAGAAATACAAAGAATTTTATAATTCAGTAGTAAGTGAATGATCTTTTTCAGTCATTTGGTTATTTTGGTAGGCATATATTATGTGATCATAAAGCATGCGTACTTCACTTCTGAGTGGTCTCTATTCCTACGTGGGATCTCAGCAGTAAGGGCTTCGCAATAAAAAAATCCCTTAATTTGATAAAATCAAGAGATGGCTCAACAAAGCCTTCTTCTGATCATTCTTCATTACAGTATGGTCCTAGTTCAACTCAAATTGCACGTCGAGAAAGGCGGGGGTGACTCCAAAGGCCACCCTAGCAACGACTGGAATAGCCAATCAGACTTCCTATTTATATCACAAAAACAGATTTTTGGGAAATAATAGATTATTTCAGTTTTATTAGAGTGACCTTAGAGTCACTTGGAAGGCTGTGGCTCAACTTACTCATGATTTTCAAGCCCATTGACTACGTTTCCCAAATACATACAAGAATGGCTTTGAAGATGCAATCAAAAAACTGCAAAACTATTCATATCCTCAAACCTGGACAGAATAACGTGAATTCATTTTATTTCATTGGTTTTACGATAGCTTTTTACAGTCAGTAATACTCATATACGAAATGTAACTGGAGTTTAACATGCTATTATACAGTGAAATTTAGGTAATCGTTAAGAATGAGCATGCTTTTGAGTAAGGAATAAAAACGTTCATTGATAATGACAATATATGCTCACAAGTCACAATATGGTATCTTGAGCAACCAAAATTTGGGTAAAATCGAAATGGTCAACAATAAGGTGTTATGCTATTTAGAATGATAGAGTGAGCAACAAAAAATTAACTTTAGATAAGCTGGTAATCATCTTGTTTTTCACGGTGAAACTAAACTTTACTAGTGTAGCTTCACCACAAATTTTTATTCTTCATGATAATGAATTGCCTAGAAATTATTAATCCATCTAGGAAGATATTCTGAACATTTTTGATTTTGGATAAATATGCTATTATCTGGAAGACTGACCAGTGGATAGTCCAGCGCAGGGACTTAACGAATGATATTATGTATGCAGCGAAATCGCGGCTGACATATTGTTAGGGACACATAATGGTACTACATCCTCTTTTCATATACTTATAAATCCACTAATTTCTGGCGGTAATTCTGGTGACAGCTAGTAGTCGAAACTTGGTAGTATGTTTAGTCCTATTTGAGACTTGCCAACTGCATATACCAAAATCTCAGTGAGCCATAGGAATCCTAGTGAGATTCGAATATATAAGTCATTACTTCGAACTTCAGAACACCAACCACTAAGATAATAAGTCGTGAGATCAGCTTGTAATGGTTTTTTGTACTAGTGGATTTTGGCGGAACTAATACATAATTTTCTGAATTTATGAACATAATTTAAACCGTAAATTGTATGGATTCGTTATGTGTATTAATCTCTGCTTAATCTTTCAGCATCCGGTTTACATAGCGAATGATGACAGAAATTACAGTATTGACCTGAAAAACCGAATAGCAGCTATGATAAGACACTCAACTCCAAGTGAAGATACAGTTAGTGTCTTGTCTTCCGGTGCATCCTCAGTTTTTGGACTTCAAGATAACTCTGAATCCTATAGGTGAGGACCTTTTGACTAGCTTAGTTATAAAATAGCTAAATCAATGAAAATTCTGAATTATTTTATGATGCTTTCTTCATACAAAATCAGGCTTTCGGTGTAGGAGGGTAACCATTAGACTATCAGTAGTACTTATATAAATGTTAACTTTAAGATGATCAGGCAAGAAAGAATCGCTTTAATCACTTCAAGCAAAATTATTGGTGCCAACTATTCTTCCATCAGGATTAGCAAAAGATTATAATTTGAACAGTTTGGAACTAATTTATCAGATAAAAACCAAATGGAAACCAAATACCAAGTTCTTAGTATGACTCAATACGTTCTGAAAACACCGCTTTGGAGTTTGTTCAGATATACTGTGTCTAACTAACAGATTTCAATTTTTCAGAATTTCCAGGTTGTGATCATGGCGAAACTTACAGACTAAATCACATTGTTTGCAAATATTTATGCAGTTTCAACAACAAATTACATCATCATTTTCGAAATAGTTAAGCTATGAAGTGCATTATTGGACGGAAAATGTGTACGATAATTTCATGAAATTCGTTTTCATCAATACAAGTTACTAGCTGTCAAAATATACAAACAACCAAAAACGTTAAGTGGCCACTAGGGAGTACTCAATTTCATGTTGTGTAATCCTAAGTACCAAATGATTTTTGTTATGCAAGCTGGAAGATTGACAGCCACGGTGAACTTTAGTTTCTGTAGTATGGTTTGAAGGCGTCAGTAGACAGCAATGAACCTAGGTCTCGCGCTTAATGGCACTCGTCAGCACAGTCCATATAAATACCTCAGGGAACTGATCTATCCTCAGAGATACCAACCGTCGTCACCTGGTGCTCCTGTTTGAGGCCTATATCTTATAACTCCTGACAGCTTTTTTGGTGTCATCCCTTGGGATCTCCACATCCTTTTCGAATGTGTCTTCTATTTAAGTGAACTTCAACGCTAATGAGACATTCAAGATTATTACTGATAATAGCAAGAAACAAAGCTTTTTAGGCTAAGAAAATATGTAAAATATTCACACTTAAATGAGTGCTACTTTTGAGTAGTAGAACGTTCATTAATAATTGTTAAAGAAACAAAAAGTCTATAAGCACACCTAAAAAATAATGCCATACGACAAGTTTTTCGGTGAAATTAGGCCATCTGTATGAAAGATACTCCTTTTTTAAAGTCTGTTCTTAATTCATTGAATTATCCTAGCTAATGTGTAAGTCAATTGTTAATGTAAAGTTCACACAAAATGATAAATTTTATTTTGGAAATATTTCGAGCAAAATTACTCATAATACATTAGTATATTCCACAATGCATAAACCTTTCATTGATATATCCTAGCTAATGCTTCAGAATAATATCTAATTTTAGTAGTGTCACATTTTTTAGTCCAATAACTTCTAAAGTTCTTGTTTCTTATAGTGAGGACCAATCTCAGTTACTTGATCGGTACGGATCACATGATTTCAATGAGTCACTATTGATGATTCCTTCAAGTACACATATCCCTACTGCAGCAGATGCTTCAGAGTCAGTTTTAGAAAAATTCAATCTGGAAAGGCAGAATACTCTTACAGAAACTACACAGCTGGAAGAAACGACTTATCCCCTTTTGACAGGACAAGAAAGCACTTCAGCGAATATTGAGCACGAAAATCAGGCCACTTCAGCAACACACGATAAGACCGGAAAAAAGTTTAGTGGTAGGTCAATAGTGCCTCAAACCATATTCATGACCCTCAAATTGCTATTTTCACTAATAACGAAAACCTTCAACTTAAAGCTTTAACCAATAATTACACCGACTAAAGTCAATAAGTTTCTATCGAGAGCTGTCCAGTGAAACTTAAGTTAGACTGCAAGGTGGTTTTATCCCGATAAGATATTAAGTAAGGAGAGATTGAGAATTAGGCCTTACTTGATAAATTGTAGTGATGCTTTAATATTGATTAAACCCCCTTCCATTAAAGTTTGTACGATCGAACTTACCTTCAAACTGAATTGATATTGTATGCTCATTAGTGATATGATTCGAGATGATGTTTCCCAAAGTTCTAGTGAGAGATCTAGATGGATGGGGTGAACCAAGTAAGGTACAGTGAGAAATATTCAGCAATGGTATGGGATGAACTTTACACTGTATAGTGAATCTACATAAGTAGAGAAATGTGGACCATTAAGTTCTGACTCAGTAACTTAGTGGTAACTTGCTGGTAATGTCCTGGTTTCGATCCCTGGTGTAGTCGGTGCACACTGCTAAGTAGTCCCATAGTAGGAAGAAACAGTTGTTCAGTGCTTGCAGGTATTTATTGGGTTCTTAATTGATGTCCTTTAGTAGCAAATACTACTTTGAAATAAATCACTGCGTAGGAAACCAGCAATCTAAAGAAAGATTTATCGTTTGATCTAGAAAAAATGTAACCTCAGCATTTAAAATAAACCCATAACACCCCTGCAGTTCTGATTAAATGTTACATGTCAGAACACTCTAGTGATATATCATAACAGTTGTTGAGAGTTCCTGTTTGATAGAAGTCTACCTTGACTTAATAGACATAATCAACATTATTTAGTACCTAAAAATATCTTCTACAAGGTGTGCATTGTTTCCAAAATGTGTACAACTTTGTCTATCTACCTATCTACCCACCCACTGAGCCTGATTAACGCTGATGAAACGATCAAGTTTACTCAAAACTAGCTTTGCAATCAAACTTAAAAGTCCCATAACCTGGAAGGCCACACTAGTCTGAGATGTATATTTCAGTCACGTGAAGTTGAACTTTTTCACCATTAAAATCTATCAAAAGAGTTTAATATATTGGTAATCTTTTTATCACTATCTACATCTCTAAAACTGTGATTTTTGTTGTTCTCTTCACATTCAGCTCCAGTTTTTGCTAGCTTATTGAGGGATGCATACTTCAGTGTGCATACCAGAGAAGCTCGATTCACGTGTCAACTTGCCAGCGCTCCATATATTCCAGAAGGTATTCATGGCCATGATGAGGCACTCAAGGAACTATACCCATCTGGTGTCACTTGTAATGACATCAACAAAAGCTCTTCTGCTGCTGCAGCATGGTACTTAGGAGGCTGTTTACTTTCCGACGGTCCAGGTGTTAGTTTAGGCGCAGGACATAGTGGATGGTTGTGGCTTTGCCTTAGTGATCTACGTCCAGAGCAAGATAGAAGTGTAGTCGAATGTGTTGTAAGAAATCGAGCTGGTAAATCCAGAACAAAAGCACGTCTTCTACTTGCTGGTGAGTGTTGATGTACTTTCACTCAACATATTGTTTAAATTAGTGTGAATAAACTCTGTTTTAATTATAAAATCTGCAACTAACTTTGTAACCAGTTACAGTTTCCAAGCGTATCATAATGATAAGAATAAGTGTGATATAAGTCTTTCCTTAGACAAATAGTTTTCGAGAAATCTCATGAGTTAGGAACCACTCGATACATATCCTGCCTAATCCTGAGACTCCCTAACTGCATGCACTGATGATTAACCTATGGTTTACAGTAAGAAGTTCTAAGTTCTTCCGAACTGCTGGAAATAACTGCTATGCAATTAATAATGACAGAGCTGAGTAAAATTCCTTTGTTTAAAAAGTAAAAACTTAAAAAAACTACATTTAAGCAGTAATTATAATGGCCTCTTTAGATATCATAACGAACACAATCACTGTGTTGGAGTTTGCTTGGTGCCTAGCAGCGGAATTCAGGACTCGTTCCTTCTTATCTGGAACTCATCAATTGGATGCACCTGCACCATGGTGAATGCTGTCCCCACTAGGACTCGAGTTTAGCACCTACCGTTTCAAGCATAAAACGTCACCCAACAGGCCACTGAGGAACGACCGCCAGCGATCACCAATATACGTCAATCTAAGTGGAAACACCATCATCCAGTGGGTCCATGTAAACGCAGCCTAAGGGTCCCAAACAAGACAAAGTGCATGTTAAGAATTTTGTAGCCAGCCACCACGTACATTCCAACTTAGCTAATGCAACCGCATTGGAGCCCATCTCCCAACAGAGTTCGAGTGATTCGACCCAGTATGGTAATGGGAAATTATGAGTGTCATTAAATAACCACCACATGTTTGTTCATTTCCTCACTTTAAAAAGAATGATTTCAAGGATAGCTATAGAATAATATAATTAATCAAATATTGTTACTTATCTGAAAGATTGATTACAGCTAAAACTTGAAGTTTTTGGTTCTTATCAAAACCAAGTTAATTCAGAATGTACACTAAGACATTGGTGTCAGTATTGTATGATTTAATTTTTTCCTATATGTTATATTCTCGATTCCACAAACATGTTGATTAATTTTCTCATTTGCAAGGGATTTCAGAAATAGTTAAACTACTGCACACCTATCATATACATAACCTCTCCAAACTTTATTACTATTTCAGTACAACTGATGTTAATGGATGTATTTCATTGGAAATTGTCACTTACTCCTCTATATTTGCCTAGAAAGATGATATAAATTTAGAGCCATACAAATATCTCTATGTTTGATTAAGTTAAGATCTAAACCTATTCATATTTCTTCGTCTTTCTGTAGTTTTTGTTTAGTGCACTTGAACTATCAAGCACTAGACTTTTCTATAAACTGATTATAAACAGTCGTTATAGTGCTTAAACTGACCCTTATTTTAAAAGTCGAAAATGTTAAACAAAATCTTTATACAAACTTGACTTACAGTTTGATGATCACCTCCTCAGAAGTGTAATGTGATAAATGTAATCAGAGACTTCATGTAGTAATAATTTCCAATTGAAAGTTAGAAGAAAAGGATGAATCAGTAGGATGAATATTTAGACGATTTTTGAAAACTTATAGATTCTAATGGTCCGAAATCAAAATTTTCAAGTGTATTAGATCACAGTAATATTTTCCATTCCATAATCATTTCTTCTTTGATAAACCAGATATAGATGAATTAAATTTTGCTTTTCTATGTTGCAGATATTCCGAAACCCCCAGGTCGCCAGGTCTAATTGACATTCGTCCAACAGCGGCATTAATTAGTTGGTTATCCTCAACGCCTGACTCAAATGAGGATCTGATCTACCGTGTAGATATTAAATATTCGGGTGAGAATTGTAAAATTAAAATATTTCTTAAAATGGTAAAATTTATCAATCCAAGTTATCTGGTAACGTTTCATAAATTACTGCAAAATCTCGCTCCTTTTATGTAAAATAAACCTTGACAAGATGTCAAGCCTAGCTGATTCAATAGTCAGATGGGTATCCTTTAAAAAGTCATGCTAGAGTTAACAGAAGCTTCTAACAAAGCAGCAACCAGTAATTTTATTTTATTTCTGATCGTCTGGTTGGTAAGACTATGACATAATTAACGGACTATTTCACAAACTGTTGGTAAACGAAAAAAATTGACCGGCAATTAGTCTTACAGAAAAAAATGTTAGTGTTAAACATCTAAACATCACAGAAATACGACTGTAAGTATGTCCATGTTAGAGTGTCACGTCACTCCTCATATGTCTCATCGAAAATCGCTAGCAATGAACCTCAAATGTTTTGATCTTACACTTTATATGCATCTGACTGACTCAACTGGAAACCACTCCTTACAGTCAGCAACCTCTGCTAGTGTAGACCGAAATTATATAAAATTCCCAATTTTTCAATGGTTACCTACTGAACCGGTAATACTTTGAAACAAGGTGAAAATTAATAAGTCCAACAAATCCAAAATAATGTATATGCAGCTGCATGCAGTGAGACCGTGAAACTTGATCATATATATGTTTAATCTTCATTCATAAATATGAATTTCGTAATGATTATCTATGTCATCCAAAGTGACGACAACTAGTGGTGTCCACCAAGGATGCCTACTGTCATCGTTTCTATTTACCTTCATCATAGACGTAATAATGGACATAACCTTGGGTACGTTTGACGTCATACGGATTGGGCTACTCCCTGGGTGCCATTCGATTGACTTGCAGTATGCAGATGATGTCTTCCTCCCGTGTGAAGAAGCTGATAAAATGCAGGATCTTTTGAATCCGTTGGGCAGAAATCTGAGTGTGCTTAGCATATGTTTCCCACCTGTCAAATATAAGATGATACCCTAGGACTGGTCTGCAACCACTCCTACTTTAGTGTCGGGAAGTGAAGTGCTGGAATGTATTGACGACTCCACTTACTTGAGAAGTTGTATTAGCTCGAACAGGGTGGTCACTGACGAAGTTTCAACTCGGATACAAGAGGCCCATTTAGCATTTGTATTTTGTGATATCTGTGGGGCCAAATGGCGAGATATCTAACCATCTGTCAAAGAACGAGTTTTCTGCACTGCAGTCCATTCTGCTCTGCTGTCAGACATGACGTTAAAAGTAGGAGAGATGAAGCGGCTGCAAGGATCTGACCATGAATGTCTTCATAGCATTGCTGGCGTCTGGTTTAATCACCTTGTAAGCAATGTTGAGGTTAGGCATAGAGTACTAGGCAAGATAGGCAAGTCGACTGGTGAGGTTGTGAAACTTAGTCTACTTAGAGGACTTTGTCATGTACTGGCCATGCCGAACCACCGCCTACTTCAACGTGCTATACTAAAAGAAGTTGGATTAGGTTGGGAAAGGTTTCATAGTGGCATTACCAAGACGTAGCACCAGTTGATAAGGTCTCTGTCTCTTTTTCTGGGTTATGTGAGATGCAGATGACATGTTCGATCCGAGATTGTGTTAAAAACCAACTCATTTAAGCTGTTGCAACTTCCCAGTTAGATGAGATAGTCAACATGTTCCACCGCTTTACTCATTGTTCGAAGACTAGGAGTCGGTATTGAATGGTCCTGAAGCATCACCTTACATCTGAAAGGTGCAAAACAAGTGCCGAACTCACTTAGATTTCTGCTCAAATCATGCAGGAAACCGATTTCACTTAGCATATTTGCCCAATACAACCATGCCTCAAATGTACTCCAGCTCTATCAGGTGCCGTTTAGGTAATTCAAGCTGTGTCCGCTACTACATCTATAACGAAGTTCAACAGGAATGGTTAAAGTAGTCACCCTTGGTGGCCACAACTGGTTGTCGTTAAATCAGATAACTACTCTCCTTTAACCATTATAAGGTTGTGTATGTTCAAGTTAAGAGCCTTTATTATTACAATGTATTTGCTCGGTACTCCCTTCACAATCAGACACTGCCACAACACTTCTTGGCTGACAGAGTCAAGTTCTGCCTTTTGGTCAAGAAACATGGTAAATGTCGGCCTCAAGGAACCAATCCTCTGTCCCAGAACTTATTAAAGGGTGGAGATATAATCAGTGCATCCCCGTTCATGTCTGAAACGTGTCTAATTTTCTCTGTTTTTTTGTTTAAGAGCTTCATTTAAGTGTTGTATGACTACTGGCCCTATGACTTTTGACAATATCGGCCAAAAGGTTACTGTGTATTATTGTCACAAGAAGACCTATGAACTGGGATGTTTAGTGATATAGAACAGTCTTGATCGAACCGCCTTTGTTTATTTTAAACTAATACCTCTAATATTCTACTCAGTAGTTTTCAGTCCCAATCCTTGAAACTTTCAGTGACAAAGGCGTTTTAGATTTGACCAGCTTCCTCACCTTGAATGTGAGATTGAGGATAAGTATCTACATTCCGTTCGGATTCTGGATGCATCAAAATTGTGGCTATAGGTCACTTGAACTAATCTTCAATGGTTTGCACCTAACGCTTGAATTGCCTGTCCTTAGAAATAATCAAGGAAAAGTAATCTGAGAAAAAGTTCAGCAATTCCATTGTGCTCAATTGCTATTGTCTCCCGTTTAGTTTAAGTTCGGTTAAGTCGAGTGGCTGATTGATTGGCAAGTCTTTATTGAATGAATCAATGGCTTAATAGGTGACAGAAACATTTCAACACTCATTTTTTTATGTTTAACAATTCGATCTAACTCTTGCAACAAAATTCATGGGGATCGTTAGAAATGCGCAAATTAAGTTTGAAATTTCTGTGATTACCTTGACATAACTATATTAAACGGAAAGCATCCAAAATATCATTTAGTCGATAATATTGTATCCTCAAGTATTTTGCTGAATAAATAAACTGACAGAGTAATAACGGCTTTGATCAGGATTTGTTCGACTACTGGATACCAGATTAAATGGTAAACGTTAGATAATATTATGTCAGCGTGTTTGAAGGTAACTTTAATCATTCCAACATTTAGATTAGTTTTTCAGTCCCACAGATTTCATGTAAGGTCAAACACGTTTCACTGATCACAAGCAAGGTTTCCTGTAGACCAAAAACGAAGATGGACAGTGGAAATTTCACATACATAGGCAAATATCAGTAATCAGAATAGATAAGATCCAGTATATTTACCTGCCGTGTGTCATCAAGTTTTATTTCCAGTCTCATAATCTTTATCACTACGACAAGCTCTAGTCTAACAAATCCCTTACGAAAGTGCAATTTCACTTGGAGTTTAAGCAATTAAAAATATTGTGAGTGATTTCCACGTATAGCCCACTGTTCATAATCTACTTACACATAGGATTCTTGTAATTAGTATGAATTTTACAAACTGTGAGGTGTGTAGTGATCTCCAGTTTTCAGTGGTCTCTTAATTAGTTGATTTCAGTGCTGAAAACTGATTTCAAATCAATAAATTCTTCACAAACCGTCCTACTGAGCATCTTACTCACTTCATAGCTGATAACTGAGAATTATACTTAAGAACAAAATCAACGTCCAAACGAGGTTTATATATTTTTACTCTGCTTAACCGTCTGTCATCACTGTTTTTGACAAATCAAATCGTATTTTCTTTCAAGTCGTTGAAGCATGCAACAGAACAAAGATTCATTTTACAATAACTTTTTATTCATTTTCAGACAGCGATAATGAATCAGCTAAGTGGCATCGACATGGATTTACAGTAGACTGTCGTTATCTTGTTAATGATCTTAAACCTGGTATGTGTTATCGTGTTCGAGTTTCTGCGGGAAACACATTCGGCTGGGGAAATTATAGTATTGCATCTTCTGATTTCCGTACTCCTAATGGTAGGTTGACGATTTACTCTTTGTAATGTGTTCTACATCGTTTAGATAAGCCTAACCTGACTAACTTTGAAATAACTTTAAATAATCAGCAGAGAGTGATAATTGCACTACATTTGGCACCTGTTAGCACTTATCAGTAAGGTATCTCCAGAAAATTAAAAATATTTATTTTATATCTCTGAAGGTCAAGCCAATTTTTTAATACCGTGTGTAAAGACAACTGGAGAGTGAATAGCAAACTTGAAATATAAAGTTGCCTGTAGTTCTCTAGCAACAAATTTAGCATTTTTACCTTTACTAATTAAATTTAATGGTTCTCTGATTCTTCATTCAACAGAAGGATATTTTTCGCATTCGAGGTCTTACACAAACTAGTAAACAGGTTGATAAAATTGCTTGCTTTTTACTGACCGTTTGATCATCTTCCTTAGCATACTTCTCTCACCAGTAATTTGGTCATCTGTTGTCTGAATACAACACCGATTACAATAACTGCATCTTCAAACTCTTCATGAGAATAAATTATGCATTTTCATAATTTATTGTTTACATCTATTACAAAAGGACATCAGATTAAAGAATTTTAACAACCAGGGAGAACATCAGTTATATCTCTTTCGACAAAGAAGTGATCATATGAGTTCATGACTTCTGAGTCATTTTAACTGTATTAAATTATATAAGCTAGTTAAGAAAAGGAACGCAAAGTTTTCGTTGTAGACGTAGTGTTCACGTTTTTAATCTAACTGTACAGAAAGAAATGGTTAACCGAATTACTTACCGATATATAACGCGTTTAATCCTCAGAACTGGGTGTACAGTATAGTAGTATACTTTTTCCTACTAAAGGAATGACTGTTAAAAGCGAACAGTGAATGGAAGCTACTGATTTGGAGTAATGTTTCTTGAGTTATATGAATGAGATGCAGTTCTGGAGCTAATACCATTATGTTTATTCACAAGGTTTTCAGGAAGAAAACACTACTGATGAAGGTGAGAATTAGCGAAGGTAAAAGTGACTTAGGCATGTGGTACATATCTGTGACCAGTGAAAATACAGTCCATGTATATGAGTACTACGGGTGATCAGTTTGAGATAAGATAAAATACTTGAAGCTAGTAAATAATAGTCACATTCATAGAATTAAATTTCAGTTTAGTGAGTGGAAACCTTGAATTAGGAAACGCATTGACATAAGTATAATTTGAAACAGTCCATCTTATGAATTTCGATAGCGTAATTATAAGACGAAGTTTATCTAAACAATGTAATGCATTTGTGCAACATATTTCGAACATATTGATCACATATTAACTCGTCAAGTTAACTTCTATTAAACCAAACAGTCGGAGGACAATTATAGCAATTAAGATTATAGTGGATTAAAATCAATAAGATGAGAACAAACAGGAAGTGACATAGTTGATTCTAGTCTTGGAAAGAAAACAAAGTTAACTAAGGTGGTTGTTGTGTAAGATCAAACTGTTTTTGTATACATAAAGATGGTTTCAGTCTGTTTACGGCTGTCTTCCGCAAATCTCAGTATACGTCCCTGACTGTTTCTATATAAAACTTCGAAAGCTGTTTGAACATTAATTTTGTGACCTATCTCTATGATATGTTTAGCTATAGATGAAGAAGGTCGTCGCCCACCAGCGTTTATCACGGTTTCACACTATTTGTTTTTGAAGCCATTCAGGCACATGTTCTCCCACCCTCAACTGCATGGCTGGATTACTTCTTCCTAAGTATGTGGGATCATATACATGTAAATTGGTAAACACAATGGGATATGACGTTGGTACTGGTATTTGCTCTTCCTCTATTAGAATATCTAATCTTGAGTGTCCTAAGGATTTTGTTATTTCAATGTTTTTTTCTACTTGCCCAGAAAAATGATCAAGTTTGAGCCAAAACACTACGCTATTAGGTTTGACATTCAGTTAGCTGATCAGTCAGAATGTTAAACTATGGCTTCCGATATATTTAAAAAATATTATGCGTTAAGAAACAGCTTTGGAGAAAGTATCTTCGGACAATCATAAAAGCTCTATCCCTTTTATTTACATTTTGGGATGGGAATTCCATTGACGATCCCAGTGAACTTAATTCTGCTAATTTTCAGATTGGGTGGCTGAAAATTCCTTACGAAACCCAGATTGTGAATTTTTTAGACTTCATTGTTGACGACTATGAAGGTAATCCAAAAGACAAGATGATTAAATAGCTACTTAACTGTTTTTCATGAATCCCAAAGACTATTTTGATAAGCTGTCACCCATTCTCCATCGATAAATTACCTAACTGTGCGAAAACAGAGCGGTTTATTCAACCACATAAAACACGAAAATTTGCATTGTGAATAAAAGAGATAAAAGTTTCGATAACAGCCCCTTTATGTGAATTCATGAATGTTGAACAGAAACAGCGATAGATTCCAGTATAGTGGATGAAATCTTGACTTCTCTCATATATATATATATATATATATATATATATATATATATATATATATATATATATGCTTATTTACTCATAGTCAGGTGTTAAAAGTGCGTAACTGAAACTTATCGTTTGATCTATGGACTGAGTCCTGTGAATATGGTGCAAAATCCGACACCAGTGTCGATCATATGCCACTTATTGATAACTCTTTTCATAATGTTTTATTAATAGCTTATTCCACTCAGATATCTTACTTTTGAAAACCATGTAAAATGATCAGGTTTGCAAATCATCAAGATAACCTTTATCACAAGTACACTTCATTTGAGCTTATGACCTCCTTATGGCTCTCAGTATTTCAAACTTGAACGCTCTCTATTCGATTTTGAGAACGACCAACAGTGTGTACTAGTAAAGATCACTAGGATATTATGAATCATTTGTTCAACATCCATTGGTTCTTGTCCAAACTTCCCCCGATGTATGTATTATTTCAAAACCAGTCACTAACCTATAATTGCTAATTTGGTCATTCAAATTGTCTATATTCAGCACTTGTTATAAACTTGCATGTTAGAAGTGTTCTTTGTAAACATTATACACTGGTCAAATATCGAATAATTTTTACAATCTGATTCCTCTGAAAATCTCACCTATGTACGAAATTATGCATCTGAGCCAAAAGTAATCCCCCATTTACTGTTGCGTTGGCGAACAGTGGTTCGAATAATTTCCACCTCTATTTCAAAATACTTGAAACTTGCAATAAAAAGAGAAAATATAGTCTAGAGTTAGACTGACCCTACTCTTAGCTTTCAAATTGGTATCAGTCAGTGAGTAGTCATAGTAGTTACTGCTGAGTATCTTACACTGGAAGTGGCGATCCACATTTTAGCTTACTTGCACAAATATTTTGTGAGACAAGGAACACAGCGACTGTCTGCTGGCCCGTATTGATCTAATCTTATCATGGCCAGGGACCTAAGTGACCTTTTCTTGAGGTGTTCTTAAAACCAGATGTAGGCTGTAACGTCTCCCAAGTAGACAATTATCTTTTAATCAGTTTTATGAGCCAGTCATATTAGAACTTTGACCGATTATTTTACTCTTTTCCTTCTTATCCTTTCTTTTAGTTTCCCTTGGTCAGACACCAAATATTCTTTCGACAAATGAACAGGCTTGGATATTCAACTGGCGTCAATCAACGAATATCTATGCCCTAAGTGATCATCCAGTAGCTCTGCAATATGCTGTTGACCAGTTAAAAAGTGTTCCTCCACCACCAGACAAAGTTTTACAGAAACTTCATCGACACAATGGAATAATTCCAAGTTTAGATGTTTTGAAATCTGTATGCAGACCAATTCGTCTTATTAACAAGTAAGAGGAATTCACAGAAAACCATTCGGTTGCAACTGACTTTTATGAACAATATTCGTGCGTTTTGTTAAAATCTCGTCATCACGAAGTTCAACAAATTTCATACGTGACATATCCTTGCTGAATGTCAACAAAGTTGAAATGTATATCTCTTACTCTTTGTGATCATGTAGAAGCCACTTCTCCGCAGAAAGAAACCTGTACAGGTTATCATATGCTTTTATGGGTAAATGGAATGAACTAGAGCACTTGTCTACGCGTGTATATAAAAGTGGAGCCAGCCTAAAACATGTTATTGAAATTGATTATTAATCAATGGAATGAAGTTGAGGCTATGGTTGTGGCATATCCATGTAATAGCAGGTATACATAAGTCAGTGCAGTATGAATGAGAAATTCATCTGTGTGGTAAATTTAGTTATTCATAGTATACACTACATAACTGTTTGATATGTAATGCAAGTCGCTGAGATGCATAAATCTTCCTTTTTATTAAGTATATCATGTACAAAACTTGGGCACTTCGATTGAGTGCAATCTCATATTAAATTATTCTATATGAAGTAGCACACAGTAAAACAGTATTTTTTTCTCAGATAATACTGATGGTATATCAAATAGACTCACTTAATAAGTGTATCGCAGCTTTTTACGGCATGGAAAACACCTAACCCAGCTGTCATTCCTTGTGATTAGAAAACTCTTGAATAAAGCTCAATCTTTTCTACCATATCAGTTAAGATCTTAGTTCTGATAGCTGGAAGAACAAACATTATGCCTAATTCAATAAGCTCAGAAGGGACTCACATCAAATAATACCCACATAAATCCGGTTTGAATTCAGAATGAACAGAAAGTTCAGCTGATGAAAAGCTCGACAATCTTAACCGATGCGCTTAATCTTCTGTTCATCTTCGGCTATCACCTTTCAATTTTGATTTTTCTTCTAATGTTTATATATCGGATACCTTAGGTGATTTGTCGCAAAAGGTGTACCTAAGTTCACACACCAGCCAATGTAATTTGACATCATACTTAAAAAACCAGAATACTATGTCAGCAGTACACCTATACATGAATCAATCATTAGTAAATACCCCAAAGTTTTGTCAAGTCTTTTTACCAGACGTATCGTTTAGATTCCTTCACAGTGGTCAGTATTGACGTTAGGCGTAGAGTTCTAGGTGAGGCAGATAAGTTTAATATTGAGGCGTTTGTTAAGTACATCTGATGTACTAACTAGGGTGGAGCTGGGCTGATAGAAAACTGAGAGCAGTCTTTAAAGTCTCTGACAAGTAATATGAGTTGTTAAGTTACCTGGTTGGATTCTTTAAAATGTTCAATATCAGTGGTTGGAGACACCGCTTAAAATGTATCAGAAAAGTCGGCTTTTGTCCACTCGTCTCACCGAGTTCTGAAATATCATTAGCCTTTGTTCATCCTCCTTTTATATTTGCATAATTTCCTCGTTCACTTCAGTGTCTTTCTGGTTCTGACGATTTTTTCTGAGCTGTTGTAAAATATGACAGTTTGACCCACTTCACTTCCAAATGAGAATCAATATCATCGTGTTTCTCTATCCAGAAACCTCATTCTTCCTTTCAGTTTTAGTGAGTCTGTTTTTAAAACTAAACATTTACCTCAAATACAAGCGAGATTATTCCGAAGGATTGATGAAACGTGGTGTTCAATAAATCATCCTGACCTTTTCGTCACGCGAGTATTCTGTTTAATCTAGGTACTTATACCATGCATATCTTCATTTAGTTTAACACACAGATAAACTTTAACTGAATTTGATTCCTAAAGCTTCTAGTTACCTACCAAAAATATCATCAACTGAGACATCAAATTCAATTTTGAATAGAGTTTTGATCCCAATTTATCTTTCATCTTATGCTATGTGATGCGGTTTAGTTGAAAAAGTACACTTGATTATATTTTATCGTGCTGAATCAGGTTACTTTGTTCACACATGAGAATATAAGTGGCGATCTATCGCACCGTGAACGAGGAATTTAAATAAATGTCATCGTTATCTATTATTAGTCTGTAAGATCAGAGGGGAAGTTGTGAATGTGTGCACATGTGAAAGAGTATGGTATGAGAAAAATACTACGGATGAAGAATTCAGCTTGTTTTTGTGCATATACTTTATTTATGTTTTGTGTATCCAACTTGTTACTTCAGATATACCATCAAAGTTGATTGGGTAGCTAGGCCTTTGTATCTGTTGAGTGCATTACGATTCAACATAATGTGGAATATCTAAGTTTTCCGTCTTTCCTGCAAGCTTGCATAAGTCTTATTTTCTGAAGAAGAGGCTTCCAAGTGGTCGCGAAACGTCAGAAATGTATTTTTCTACCTCATTTGGATTTTACAAATATACTTCCTTTATGTAATATATTTTGAATTGAAATTTCAAACTTATATTTACTTTGACTACACCCAGCCGGGTTCGGAATTGTAATAAAAAAGCAAGAAGTAGTTTATCTTGAAATACATATATACGTTTGAGAAACGAGTAATTTCACAGAATCTCGCTGGTGTAACCAGTCATTTTAACGATCTTATCGGCAAGTGTTGCACATAGATTCGTTCAGAAACTAGCTGTTAATGTTACTGAAACAAACAACCAACATTATAAAATCAACTGTGCAATATGTTTGATTTTCATACACATGCAATTATTATTTATTTGCTGACAAGTTGAGCGTTGTATACAAGCCTGAAGTTCACGAAATATTGTATAGACGTTTATTCAAATAAACAATAGATTACATCCGGCAAACAAACATTTCCAACGGTTCATCAAACCGAACATCAACAATAAAAGCTATTAGAAACCGAAGATCACTGGACATTTATTTTTCCCTATTTTGGAACTTATTAAGAATGCACAATGAATATTTTCTCAAGACTGAAAATGACTGATTCACTATAATTGAAAGATGATAGCAATGAAGTCATGCCAAATAATGACTTTGGGATAAATTGCCATGCATCCTCCCTCGAATGAACATAAAAGTCCTAACTGGTTATTTACATATGCAGCCCGCAATCACTGGCCAAAAATAAATTGTCATATTCAGATTTTTTATAAAGATCTTTTGAAACTGACTAAAATATCTCAGAATCGTAACAAATATTTATGAATTTTATTTAATATTATGTGGGCAAAAGAGTAAATTATGTATCGGATACTTTTCAGATGTTAATCGTTTTGCTTTCTACATTCTTCGGTAACTTTTAACATTAATTTCTTCTATATTACAGGGGTACCTATACGAAATTAGTCCTTGGAAAGACCCATCCGATGTTAAGTGTAGGGGCGAATTACAGCAGTATTAGACAAAATACCCTGTCTCTTCCACCCAGATTGTTAAGTAAAATCACATATATAAACTCAGAGGACACAACTTTATTACAAAAAGCACGTCGTGAAGCTCTGATTCTTACTATCCTTCATGGAGCTAGTGGAGGAATGAGTTCCTCTCTTGAAGACTATTTTGGTGAGCAGGATAGTTCATATCTTTTCACCAGTCAGCGGCAACTACTACCATCTGGATGGTCATTTGGATGGCTAGCAAATGATGCAGTGAAACCAACAGAAGGCATAACAGTAATGCAGTGGATTCCTGGAGGACGTCTCATAGATGTGTTGTGTAGCAGAGTAGAATATACTGAGTTTTCTGTCATGATGTGGTGTCAACAAATACTCATGGCACTAAGATGGTTTCATACATGCTTCCTAGGACAGCCTCATGGAAATATTTGCCCAGAGCACATACTTATAGCTCGTCGGACATCTTCACTTCCGGATATAGTGCTAACTGGATTTGGTCAACAGGCTGATTCAACCGAACTTCAGAGCTGCTTCACAGGTATTCTAAAGCTTTTATATTCATTCTATGAAATGAAATCTACTTAACCATAAAAATAAACAAAACGCATTCTAGCGTAAGAAATTTTTCTTTAGATAAATCATTTTTAAAATTTGTACAGTCGTATTTACGCTAAAATAAACGATAGAGTCTGTTGAAAGTTCATAGGGATTTGTAATGTAGTATTCGAAATTAACGCTTGTAGTGAGAGTAAAGTAAAAGTGAGTGGAAATGATAGATAATAATGAACATGAAATAAAAAGAAACCAATAAAGGAGGTAAAAAAATATTATGATCATGGTGAAATAAGAGATCAGAAATATTGCTTTCTATGCATGGCTGCTGAAACTTTTATTTTGAAATGCTAGTATGTTTGCCATGCACAAATGATGAATCTGCATTCTTTTAGGTAGTTCGTTTTGACTTTGCACAGGATTTTGAAAGGAGGCTAAGGTAAAGTTGAAATGAACGAAAATTCATGGATGGATCTTTTGGTTGACCTATATTTTCTTTCAGATAGTGGAGTTAGATAGTGATCGGAGAAAATTTTAGAAAAATTGCATCTTATGAGACCTACACCATCAGCTCCATACGTTTGTTGCGACTAAAAAAATGACTATACAGCTTCTGATGTTGATTTATCAGAAATAAAACTCTCTTCGCTATACTACCTTTGGTAAATGTATTACACAGTAGTAACAATCAATGCTAGAAATTATCCTAAAGCTCATTAACAACAAATACCTTTTATTTTCATTTGTTAGTGCCTCAAAACCACTGAATTATGCTAACTTTTAATCTAGAGTTTTCTTATTGCTTACCCGAAAATTAATGCACATTTCAACCTAGTAATTTTGTGGTATATTTAAGGTCAGATGATGCCGCAACACACTCATCATCATCATCTGGGATACAACTTCATATGAAATTTCGACTAAGCAGCCAATCTCAGCCCACAGGATTCATGCACGAAAAACCAAAACAACCATCGGTCTTAGTGACCTGAGCTATATTGTCATGGAACTAAAGTCTGACCATAAGCTAACGAGAATTAGGTCTATATAATTTAAGAGATAGTTTACATTCCTATCAAGTATGTGTTTATCCAGAGAATAAATCATCTAAATTACAATGTTGAAAATATTTCCGTTCTTAACACAAGTATCAAATTTAGTTTCGCTTTAAAATATGATACTGGGTAATATCACGTTCATCTGTATACTACATGAAAGGTTATTCCAAAATTTTGACCACCAGTCTTCTACTCATTCACTCAGTAGTCAGTTACCACCTGCATACCTGAATGATTCTGAAGTTGTTTACAGATGGATAAAGTGAACACAATGGTAACGGCTTCCTCGTAATAATTATTATTAGTCCCTTGGGTTTCTAATGGAACATAGGGCTTCAGCAGCACTTCTCTAATGAACTCTGTTCTCTGAAATCTTTTGAACCTGGCTCCACGACAGCCTACAAGCTCTAATTTCCTCCTCGCATGACCTCCTCCATGTCACCCGTGGACGTCCAACTCGTCGCTTCCCATCGGGGTTCCACTCCGGGGGCCTGGTCTGACGCGTGATGTCCCCAGCCGGCCTTCTCAGTGTATGCCCAATCCATCTCCACTTCCTTCCAGTGCATATTTGTTGAGCAATAGCTAGCTTCTTAGTTGGTTCGTTACCAGCCAGAGTTCCTTGTTGCTTATACTTATTATTCTGGCCATCTGAGCCTCAGTAACGAGCCAGCCTAGGCAGTTGTTGATGAATATCTGCAGTTTGTTGGAAATCCCTTTCGTAACGCACCAAGTCTCTCAACCTTCCCCTAGGAGCACTGACTTGACTGAAGTTGGTGTTGAAAATCCGGATCTTGTCCCACATGCTGAGTCCAGAAGATCGCCACACTGGTTTCAGATTAGTGAACGCCTGTCTTGCTTTTCGGATCCTGGCTGGCTTTGACATCCTCGTCTGTCCCGCCTGTAGTTGAGACAGTGCTTCGTTGATATGTGAAGGAAGTTACTTCCTTTAAGTTTCTCCCGTTCATGGTGATTGGAGTTTGTTGTTGTTGGTGAGGTATCTTCATCACCTCTGTCTTCTCTACATTCACTTGAAGTCCCATCTTCGCTGCCCTGCCTCTTCTGCCAACTTGTTAGTTTTCGTCTGCAGATCATCAAGTTTGTGTGACATCAAACACAATTCATCGGCGAAATCCAGATCTTATAGGTTCTCTTCGGCAGTCCAGCGTATCCCCCTCTTCTCGCTCCCCACTGTTTGCTGCATTATCCAGTCTATTCGACCACAATCAGGAATATCATGGGGGATAGTAGGCAACCTTGTTACACTCCTGTCTTCACTTCAAAAGCGTCACTGAGCTTCCCATTGTGAATTACTTGGCTGGCATGTGGAGTCTTCATATAATTGTTGAATGAGGCTGATAAAGGTTTGCGGTATTCCGTAGTATTGAAGCAGTTTCCAAATTACTTTTCAGTCGACGCTGTTAAAGGCCTTCTCAAAGTCGATAAAGTTGAGGTGTAGAGTTGACTGGCATTCTATACTCTGTTCTATGATGATGCGAAGTGTTGCAATTTGATCCGCACAGGATTTGTACTTCCTGAATCCAGCCAGCCAGCTTGTTTCGGTCGTAGTTTTGAATCCAGTGCATCATTTAGCTTCTCCAGGATGATGCGGCTTAACATTTTCCTTGCTCTGGGTGGACAGGAGAGTGATTCCTCGCCAGTTCTTGCAAACACTGAGGTCTCCCTTCTTCGGAAGTTTGACAAGGTAACCCTTCTTCCAATCACTAGCCAGGTACCTTCTCTTCCTTCCACACCTTCTGCAACAGTGGTGTGAGCATCTCTGCTGTTGTCTCTGCGTCTGCTCTCAGTGCTTCTGATGGGATTCCATCTGGTCCTGCTGCTTTCCTACATTTCAGTAGCTTTATGGCATTCAGGACTTCACTTTTGTTGGAGAATTTATGTTTACTTGTAGTTCTGTGGCTGCAGGTGGTATTTGTGGACGAAGTGCAGGTGGTGGTGGTGGTCGATTCAAGAGCTTCTTGAAGTGGTCGGCCCATTGTTTCCTTTGTTTCTCTTCTTTTGTAATTAAATTCCCTTCTTCATCTTTATTGGTTTCGTCTGTGTTGATCTCTTCCCAGATAGCAACCTGGTTATTTGATACAATGTTGTCACGTCTCTCTTACTTGCAGCCTGTTCTGCTTCACTTGCCAATGTCTCGTAGAAGTGTCTTTTGTCTTTCCGTGCACTCTTCTCCACTTCCTTTTCCAGTGTTTTATACATTGTGCTCAGTTCCTCTTGTCGTTGAGCTTCCTTGCACTGGTTTATCTTCTGATTCACCATCCTCCTTTCCCTCCTCTATCAGCTTCCACCTGTATGTGTCCATCGATATCCATTCCTTATCTTCTTTCTTCTTCCGTCCTAATACAGCTGTGCAGGTTTCTTTCCACATACCTTTCAAAGACTTCCAGTGTTCATCCACACAGGTTTCTTCAGGATGCTGCTCAGTGTCTCCCATTTTGTCTTGATGGCTGCCTTGAAGATCTCCTTGGTAGTTTCATCCTTCGGTTTTCGAGTATTGTACTTGAACTACGGTCTATCACCAGCTTCCTTGAAGCCTTTTAACTTGATTTGGAAGATTCCTTGCACTAGACAGTGGTCTGAACCTACATCTGCTCCTCTTCTTGACCTTGTGTCAAGTAGACTGCGTCTCCATTTTCTTGAGATTGAGATGAAGTCGATCTGATTTTTAGTGTGTCCTGGTGTCTGGTGAAATCCATGTCGCTTTGTGGATATCTTTGTGCTTGAACACACTGCCTCTAATCACCAAATCGTTGAATGCGCAGAATTCTGCAAACAATTCTCCATTCTCGTTCATCACCTCCCCGAGAGCTTCTCGGCCCACGGTTAGTTCTTTTCCTGTGTTGTCTGCTCCCACTTTGGCATTCATGTCGCTCATTAGAATGGATTTTGATATCGCCAACTGAGGTCTTGTCCAGTGTTGATTGAAGTTGTCTGTGAAATTCCTCCTTCGTCATAAGCACAATACGAATTCATTACACTTCACAAGTTTCATAATCTCTTTAGATGACGTAATTCAGAAAAGAACTTCCACTTTTGCTCATTTCATGTATGATGCAGTGAAATCCCACATAAAAATTTATTTCCCACACCCAATAAATTAGGCTGCCATGAGCTAAATGTAAATCATTGTTCAGAGTCATATCGGAGTGAAATCATTTCCAGTTTAGTCAAATAGCCGGAAATAACAATCTGTACAAATTTTCAAATCGTATAACCTGGAATACGTGTATTTCATACTGTTTCAAAACATGAAAATTGTATTATTGATACTGTTATCACTGTTATTAAAAAAGAGGTTAAATTGAATCTGCTCAGGACATTTGCCTAAGGATTCTTTAATTGGATAGTTGGGAATCCAGAGATCCGGAAAAAGTAGAAATGCAAAGTCAGTATCAGATTTCTTTCTGACTTATCTGCTTAGGTGTAAGTTGCGGCACTACAACATTTCTTATAGGTATAGTATTACCTTTCTGTAACCATGAGGGATAGTTTGCCTAGGTGTACAGTGTTCGTCATTTGGCTTATTCAGATAGGCTTTTGAAAGGTGTTAAACTGAAATGCAGTCATCGAGGTAGCTATTTAGGATAAATTATCCATTATCTTGTCACAAAAAGTAGAAGCGCTAAAAAGTGCACTAACAATATACAACAGTTTCTGTCTACAATGCTTAGGTCTCCTATATTTGTCCATAAGCAGTACTTAATAATTATTTTTGATTTTCAGTGTCCTAAAGAGAATACTCGCTTTATCCTAGATGCAAGGTCTGTGAAAGACTTTTTTCCATGGATACCTAAATAACTGATCGTTCTTACATTAGCTGCTGCAATACAACAATTATGTTATTAAAATACTTACTTTCTGTAAAAATCCCAAACAAAAGCAAGATAAAAGACAAAATGGACAAACTAGTAGCTATACTAGCTCCATTAAATAATTATTCATTCACTTACCTAGATATGTGCCCATATCTAGTACTTTAATAAAAAAAACTAGGTGATTAATGGCCGACAGCATAACCTGAAGGTCCTGCGTTTGACCCCTGGTGGGGTCATGGGTGGGCAGTGCTGAGGAGTTCCATACTAGAGCAGAACAGTTGTTCAGTACCCCCTGGTTTCCAATGTTTCTTCGACTGCAGTCAGTCCATGATGAATACCAACCTGAATTCACAGGAAGTTTAGAGATTGGTATAGGTTTAGCTATCTAAATCCGTGATTTTGCTTAGTTCCCTTTCTGGACTTTACTTTTCTAATTAAAAAAGGTTTTATTTATTTACTTCTTAAAACAATAATAAAGTTTGTTTTTAAATTTCCACTTAAATTAGCTCCAGAACTGTATGAGGATCAACCGAAATCCATCGCTTCTGATTTATGGAGTGTTGGAGCTGTAATCAGACTGCTGTAAGTTTGATATCATTTAAGTGTGTTATGTACCTTTATACACTCTGGACAGTAGTTAGTCATCCGACTCCTAACCAAGTATAGACGGGAATCTGCATGTTACACATCAGAATGATACTAATCATCCACTGAAACAGAACTCAATGAAGTCAGGTTGGAAACCTACACCGACCCAAGTTTCCAGTCATGACCCGGGATCAAAAGACGGTTATTGCAGAAAGTCTCAGTGACGGTAATTGAAAGCCAGTTAACGTTAGTGATGAACCAAGATTTCATTAATAGCCAGATGAATGTAGTCAGTTCATCGCAAACATCGAATATTTCTTTGCTGATACAACTACACAGCAAGATGGCAACGTATTTCTTCGAGTTTCCTGGGTTATAAAAGACTAGAGATTTATTCGATACGAAAAAGTTCACATTTTTCCGATGTTAAAAAGGGTCTTTATGGTTACTTTTCGTTCTTTTGAAGTATCAAGAAAAAATGCAGTTTGAAAACTCTTCTTCACATCAATTGGGAAACAGACTTTGCTGTAATACAGGAAGTTGAGACTTTTGATCACCTCACATAATTCATTGCTTACCATGGACTGATGGTGCACACGTAGATCACTCTAGAAAAAACGGTGGAAGAAGTTGAAAGGTGACGATGGTGTCAAGAATGATGAAATTTACAGCCATGGATTGAAAGTCGAGGCGTGATATGCCAATCCGGGTCCCCCTTGGTACAATAATGACGTCAGCCTTGTTGTATAAGCACGAATATACGGCATGTTGTTGCGTACAGTTCTACCCCATATTTCTGAAGTCTGAACTCTTTAAGATTGGGGAACCCAAGACTGAGTTTTCGTTCGCCATAGAACTGCCAGTATACGCTGGAAATACCATGTAACCAGTAATGAGGCGAGACAGTTCCCGTTTGAACGTTTTGAAGTACGTCATCAACTGAGTGTAGTTATCCTGAAATAACAGCTCCAGTGACTTGAACGCGTATTAGGAATATCATCACAGTAACTCCCATATTGTTCACTATCCCCTTGCCTTGAAACTGGTTTAAAAAGTGGAGAGGTAAACAGAATATAATATGGAGCCATGGGGTTGAGGTTAACTGTGTTGTTTAGAGTCTACGGATGCCTCGTGACTTCCTTTGACGGGATCTGAAAGATCATACAACTCAGTAAATTGAGGCGATAGCAGATATGGATCAGAATCAGAACCTGTAGTAATCAAACACCAGCTTTCTTCTTCCTTCTTTTAATTCGAGGTAAAATGAAAGCAACAAACACTTCTTGAATTTATTATTTATTCCATTTTATTATTTGCCCCTTGGGTTCCTAGTGGAACAAAGGGATTCACTAGCACGTCTCCACTTCACACTCTTCTCTGCAGTCTTTCCAACCTGGCTCCACCACTCCCAACAACCTTCCATTTCTTCCTCACACAACCTCCTCCACGTCAACCTCGTCACCAACGCCCAACTTGTCCTTTCCCATCTATATTCCACTCGACAACTCGGCCTGAAGCGTGATATCCCCAGTCGGTCTTCTCAGTGTATGCCAAATACAACTCATCTCCACTTTCTTCTGCATATTTGTTGAGCGATGGGTTCTTCGTTGGTTGGTGTGTGGCCAGCCAGCCGGCAACAGTTCCTTGTTGCTTATTCTTATTATTCTGGCCATCTGATCTGATCTTCAGTATCGAGTGAGTGTAAGCGGCAGCTGTGGATGGATGTCTGTAGTTTGTTGGAAATACTTTTCGTAACGCACCAAGGTTCCGAACCATATAGAAACACTGACTTACTTGACTGACTTTAGTGTCGAAAATCCGGATCTTGTTCACGCTTCATGCTGAGTGCAATGCAATGCAATGCAGTGCAGTGCAGTGCAGTGCAGTGAAGTGCAATGCAGTGAAGTGAAGTGCAGTGCAGTAGATCTCCACACTGATTTCAGGTTAATGAAGGAAGGCCTGTCTTGCTCTCTTTCCGATCCTGGCTGGCTTTGACGTCCTCATCTGTGCCTGTGTCGCCTGTACTTGAAACGATGCTGCCTAGGTAGATAAGTAGGTGAAACAGACTACTACCTTCAGGTTTCTCCCATTCATGGTGATTGGTGCTCATTGTCCTTGTTGTTGTTGCTGCTGTTCGTTGATCATCTTCATCACCTCTGTCTTCTCTACGTTCACCTGAAGTCCCGTCTACCTTCGCTGCCTCTTCTGTCAACTTGTTGGTTTTCGTCTGTAGATCTTAGAGCTTGTGCGACAAGACATTGGATATAAATCATCATCGGCGAAATCCAAATCTTATTCTGGTGTCTCTTCATAGGTCCAGCCAACGTACGCCCATCTTCTCGCTCCTCACAGTTGTCTGCTGCATGATCCAGTCCAGTCGACCACAATCACGAAGATCATCGGTGATAGTAGGCGGTACCCTTGTTTTGTCTTACTCTACTCCTGTCTTCACTTCAACGGCGTCACTGAGCTTTCCATTGTCAATCACTTGGCATGTAGCATCATACAGCATACAGCTGTTGAATGAGGTTGATAAAGGTTTCCACAGTGCCCAAGTTTTACTCTTATATTGATAAAGGTTCGTGGAACTGAAACCGTAGTGTTGAAGCAGCTGCCTGCCAAATTACTTCTCGGCTGACGCTATCGAAGGCCTTTTCAAAATCGATGAAGTTGAGGTGGTGAGTTGACTGTCATTCTATGCTCTTTTCTATGACGATGCGTAGCGTGGTGTTGCAATTTGATCAGCACATGATTTGTTCTTCCTGAAGCCAGCCAGCCAACCAACCTGTTCTGCTCGTACGTTTCAATCCACAACATTTTCGTTTCAGTCTCTCCAGGATGATGCGGCACAATTTTTGCTTGAGGTGGACAGGGATAGAAGCATGATTCCTCACCAGTTCTTGCAAACACTTAGGTCGCCCATCTTTGGGAGTTCGATGAGGTAAGCCTTCTTCCAATCAGTTGGCAGATGCCTTCCTCTCCTTCCAAACCATATGTAGTAGTGGGCAGCCTTGCTCAGTTCAAACATTTTGTGGACATTTCACGTCCACATTCTTACTTTCGCTTTCATTGAGCGAGAGAAGCCACATCGGCCATTTGGCTTCCGGAAGTCTTCCACCAACTGGCGTCATTTCGTCTCCCGGATTCCAGTGAGGAATAAGTTTGTTTTTGTTTTTTTATATTTTCTTTGTGCTTTGGAGTTTCTTTAGTGATTGAATTTGTTTTACGTGTTACGGTTGCTAGCCCTATATCCAACCTTCTCCCTTTATCCGGGCTTAGGACTGGCTATTAATTGGTGAGCTAGTTATCCAGGCGAGGTTGAATACTTCTTGAATATACTTCTAAAATTGCTTCTTCAATAAGCCGTTTCTGTTTCTGGTTCCTTTTCTTTTTCCGCCTTCCGCATCACGATTTTGTCTTTGTAATGCTGACATATTGTTTTATGATGCATCTCTTGGTGGCCATGTTAGACTAAGTTTGTTTTGTCAAATAAAATACGAAATAAATTGTCTTTTGGAGCAAATTAGTGGTTGGATTGAGAGTCATGCACATACAGATACATAGTTTTATTCCTGAAGGAGGTTAGGTGTTGGAAGGAATTGTATGAATGCACTCTATTCTTTCAACATTATCTGTAAGGACATTAGTAACTCGATCCACGAGTAATCAATTATGAATCATCTCCATTTGAGTTTCCGATTCTCCCTAAATTTCTAGAAGTCACCACAAAGAACCCAGTTTTAAGTAGTTTTTGAAGCTGATTATTTTCTGTGGCCTTTAAGAGATACAAATTACCTCACCAATTTGTTAAAGCCACCTAAAAGAACCAATCCACTTTTATTTTACTGGACTTTAACTAATTTCCGCTATTAATCCACAGCTTCCGAAGAAATGAAGAGTGAAAGTGCAGTCGTATTCAGAAATGCTCAATTTTATTGAGACCGTTTACTGGAACTCTGAATGTATTAACCAGCTGTTAATTCTATCAATTATATTTCCTCTCCTACATTATTTTAATGGTTTCAGATTAACAGGAGAAAATTCAAGTGATATTAATACCAACAATAAGAAAGTAACATCGTCGTCTCCAACTAACTCTGAGGAAATACACACACGCTCACAAGGTTATCTCAATATAAAGAAGTTGAAGAAATTTTCTAAACCTGCACGAAAATTTGTATACAATTGTCTGAATCCTGTGCCAAGGTAAGTTTATTTTCAGTGATTTTCTTGGAGCTGTCAGAACACCAAACAGTTATCATCCTAAAAATGATTTACAAATCTCTGGACTCTCAATTTAATACCTATGAAACAAACATTGAGAATATTTAGTAAAATATTCGTAAAAAGGATTGATTGGAATAAAATAAACCTAATACAACAGTGAACCGACTTCACACTTCGAGATCCTAGGTATCGAATGTTACTCTTAATTTGTTAAAACTGATAACTACTTCCTTCTACTAAAGTGAAAGCTTTGGCAGTTGATTTTCCCATAATCAGATAAGCGTTTTAAGGAGAATTGATCAAGACTGAGCAAAATAAGCATTAAAGTTGATGCTTCTATTGACTTAATTCCTCCAAGTACTTTTCATGAGAAGCCAAATTTCAGTCTAAGTGAAGGTCAACTCTGAATGCAGTTAATTATAAATAAGTTAATATACAGCCCTAGTATACCTTTCTCAGTAAGTTTCCAGCGGCTGTTCATTTACTGTGGTTTGTAGAGATAATTTACCACGAATACACGCCAGTATAACTGAAGACAGTTGTCGTACGGACCTGAAAACTTAGTACACTATGTGCACGCTTTATCTCATCTGTTGATTTTTCACCAACAAAAATGCATCGTTAGCCCTGGGTTTGATAGAATTATAAGCATCCCATTATTTAGGCACTGAGCTGTGAAACAAGGGACAGAAGTCTAATGACCCATACTTCCATCTTCAGTGAATCTGTGATATAACGTTGATGTCACCCTTTGATGAAAACTATCTTCAAATAGAATTTTATAAAAACCGTCTAGTTGAATAACCAGATTTCCTATAACTCAGCATTTAAATATCAAGCATCTGAGATGTGTACATCAATAAAAACTGAAATATTAACATTTCAGCAACTGGAAAACGAAAATTAAGGTATCCAAATGATTCTGTGCCTAATTTCTTCCAAGTTGTCCAGGCTTTTGTTGGACAGGATACGTGTAGATGAAACGTTTGTTGAAATGTTGCTCAAACTGTGTTAGCCCCATAAGAATGGTATAGTGGTATAACAAATCCACTACTGAATTTTCGCAATAGTTTATTAGAGCAAGTTCGCTCATTTCCTTCCCCATTTTACGTAACATTTTTTCTTTAGATAAGATAATTAACTTGTTTTAGGCTATCATTATTACACCGAAGAGAACCACATTTTGGAAAGAAAAATAAAAATAATTTGGAAAAGTTCATAAGCAGAATTGTCAAAGATTTTACTGTTCCGTTGGATAACCAAGGGGATGGCATAAATGTTTCATTTCTCTCTTGCACTACTATTGGACATCCCAAGCAGCTCCACCAGAATTAGTAAACTATCTGGGACAAATAATGAGATCCATTTCCTTGTCATCACCTCTATGAAATTACAAACATATTTCCTCCAGACGAACCTGTTTAAACTAGTCGTAATCAGCTAAACAACTTCAGGTTAAAAACCAAAATCTGCTTAGGAAAAGAGTCCGGTGGATCAAATGTTAGGGACAGCCGGTTACGATTCACTTCTGCTCGCAAATTTGATTATCATCACTATCATCTCTGTATAGAAAATACTGAGTCTGTCAACAAGGTTTATGGTAGATAATCTTATTAACAATTCTTTTCAATTTTTAATTTGAACAGGAAGCGCGGAACAGTTGACTTTTGGCTAGATTCTCACTGGTTTGATTTGAATGCTGATAATGTGAATAACTTGACTTCAGCAATCATTCCTACAAATATACTACGATCATTTAAACTCTTTTCAATACTGAAACCAATCCATGTGTAGAGGAAGAAACAGAAGAATTGCAATTTTCCTGAAACACCCAGCTCCTATTCTGTTTTTCTACTTTGCCATTGAGCTTATATCTTTAAAAGTCAACCCTCATAAAATACCTATAGATAGGTTACAAGCACATACCTGATTAGCCCTATACAGTAACAGATTCACATACCTTCCCTCTGCTTTCCAGTTAGTCAATAATGTGTAGTGAAACGACCTCTTTTCAACACATTGTCTTCTATTAAAAGAAATCTATAGCCTACTTCATTTGAAGTAACCTTTTACTGAAAAGAAAACTTTTTTTCTGAACAGTTTTTCAAAGGAGAGTCTTTATGTGGGAAAGTTGAATACCTAAATTCGTAAAAGACTTTAAAAAATAGCCTTCCCCTTCCTTATTCATGTATTTGTATCTTACCCCATTCAATAATCCTCAGAAATAAAGATAATCCTTTGTTGTAGGTAAATTCTTTTTTGTGGAAAACTTTCGGATACCCCGATATTTCGAAACAACTATGCGTATAGTTAAAGAGAAGCTAAAACAAAACGACAAGGAGATCCTGAATGTGTTTGTCAAAAGAGTAATCATTCAACACACCTTCATACACTAGATGTACACTCTTGCCTTAGTACCAGCAGAGTTATGCCATAATAATATTAACAGTTGCTTGAACTGTTTTCCTCAAGAAATAAAGACGGATTGATTGTAAATTCGTGTTGACTTTTGATTGATAATTTATATTCGGTGACTTTAAACAAGATTAGTACAAGATTGGTAGCAGTTTTACAATTTACATCCTCAAAACGTAATGTATACAGTAAACGTAACTTTTACAATTCAGCAAATTTGCTTTTACGTCATTTTCATTAGGAAGAAACGTTGGTCCAAGTGTTACTGGAAACTAGGGAGTGCTATATTAGACTTATGGACAATGTATAGTCATAACTACATCGGAGGTCAAAGTTAGAATCTACATGTTGGCATTTACTGGTCGATATTCTTCAACTTCAGGTAATGCAACCATGTTTTAAAGTCATGCTGTATTTTGTGTTCTGCAGTAGCTCGCACATCTACTCCAAGATGAATCGAATATGGTAATGAGAAAACGGTAGTGTCTACTCTCATCCAAGGTTAGTCAACACTACAAAGAAGATAAGGTATTGTAAAAATGTTACGAAGAAAAATACGGTTAAACAGCTGTTATCTGTGTAAAGTTACAATTTTACGGTAGTAAGCGAAATGAAGAAAAGCATATTTGAAAGGAACTCATAGTGAATAGGAAGCGAGAATCTCAAACAACTGTCAAACTACAAAAAGAGCGTAGGGAATTACAGTTATCTTCAACAAAATGTGCATGATACACACTAAATGAACTCATTACTAGTAATCTACCTTATCAAAATATTATTTGAAATCTGAAGAGGATGCAATGCTCTTCCTAAAATTAAAAAGTTTGTGGATTAGTGTGTATTTCACAATACCAATCAAATAATGGCGAAAATAACTACCTTTCAATAAATGAAAAGCATTCCTAGGTTTTGAGTTCGTCTGAGCTGATTGAACATGTCTTATTGTTTGGTTTACGAACCAGAATTACAATAACACAAGTTGTCAGTCACTTGATTCCCATAATAGCATCAAAAAAATCAGCAGAAGAACCGCACAAAATATTAAACTAAGTATTATCTTTGAGAACTTCTGACAGACATTTCACATTTAGCAAAATGTCAGTAATTGGCGCACGTTATGAAGACTTGACCGAACAGTACTATCAATTCTGACTACCGAGCAGAAAGTTTGCATTAAATGTAGAGCATATTTCTACAATGCTTAGTATGTTACTTCTAACATACTGGCCAAACATTTAAAGTGTAACCCACACTCTGAAGATGGAAAATTGTCTTTATTTTACAAAAACTATTTATTAAAACTTCAGTAATCTCGACAACAGTTAATGGGTAGAAGTCTTAATAAGGAGAAACAGGGGTGCGTACATATTCGGCGAATCAATCTTTTAAAGGATAAAACAAGTATTTTATAGGTAACCCAACCAAGTTGCGATTTGATAGTTCGAAACAATTTGGGCATTGGGTCAATGATATTCACTATTTTGGCATTTGCCTTTCCTAATGACTAAGAGACAAAACAAGGTGGTGTTCATCATAGACTGGCACCGACGAGGATTTTTAGCTGATGTTTTGCTGTTCGGTGTTACACTGAAACGGAATTTACAATATTTAAGCTGGTAGCTCATATATGATAACTGGATTTTAGTTTTCCTAGGTTATGGGATTTTTGAGAAAATAGCCACCTTACATAGTGCATTAAGTGTGAGGATTACTGATCAAGATCTGCGTGTACGCAAGTACCTATAGTCCTTATCGCATATGTGTTGGTTACCAGTGTATGGGGGTGGGTTGAAACTAGGTTAGACTGTTTTATTCCCTCATTCCTATATAACGAGTCTTGATTTTACCTTGTGCGAAGAAATTCTGCTATGAGATGTTCTTTATAGTTTTCAAAGCCTTACTGAATAACTTAGATACTGTTAAGGTCAACCTTGTGACCTGAAACCATAGCATGTAGAGCTACGGTTGAAGGCTTTTCAAGTTCCACTGGATTCTTGGTGCGTTATTTGAAAGTCCTTCAGCGTCCATTTTCTTCTAACTTTTGCTTTCACACGAAGTTTGTCCTATGTTTACTGTATAGTCTTCTGAGCCTTCTTTCTTACAAATACAATTATATTAGGGATCTTGGAGGATGTTGTCCTACACAAAACCAAAGCTCTCTGCCCTATGCTTGATGTTCTGTAGAAAATCTTGATGTTGCGTTTGTTAAACATTCTCCTGATCTCAGCTGGGGCGTGTGACCTTTTTCAGATGAATATTGTTGTGACTCATGATTTAGGTGCACTTTTTCAATCTGCTTTAACATTATTTTAGCACACTGTAATTCGTGCACCTTCAGTAGTGCATAAAGATGGCCCTTTTCTTCGCCCGGTTTTGGATATGCTTAATTCACATTGAAAATTGAGAGAAGAAATGTTTCGTTTCAATGAGTTCTCCATCATTGGCTCTACACTAACATACAGACTTTACACAGCTTAACCATTGATTGGTGGTGGGTAAATCAAATAAAATAATCATAAATTTAAGGTTACTTATTAAGCTAATAATTAGAGAAAGAAGATGGAAATTGATGAATATGGTTAATATATGAGATCGGTAGAGGTGTACAATAAAAGTTTTCAGATCCACTGGTGGCAAAACACGGAAACTGAGAAACTTCGGGTAAGTGGACACATGTTAACAAAATTACGTAATAGTAGAGAGACGGGAAATCAAGGAAACAGGTGTTGGTAACAGAAGAGCGGAGAGGGTTGTTTTGTTGACAAATTTTAGTCCACTAGACAAAAAAAATAACCTTAAGCTAAATGTCACCTTGATGGTCAAGGTAATGACAAATCCCTCCTGAATACAAAGAATCAGTTCGTAAATGTATACGTCAATAGTTTCTCCCATGTGGTAAACCATACCAAAGGCTGAATGGTAGGTTGTAAATAACTGTTAAAGCCTTGCTTCTATTCACTTTACGACCAGTATCTTTCAGATAAGCAAGTATTGAGCTTTTAGTTTTGTTTCTGTCCTTTACTCAGCCTCGTTGGATGGTGTTCAGATATTCTAAAATGAACTTGCTTAATTGTACGCCCTGTGTAATTAGCTACATATGAGCGGTTAAAATGGTGAATGCATATAGTACAGGCAAAATCAGGAAGTTTATATTCGTAACATGCACTTGTCGACTGTAGAAGATAGGACATAGCTTTGCAGCATTAAATATTCTGTAGAAACCTCTTCTTAAAAGTTGTTTTATAATTGGAAAGAAAGCATCTAGTCAAATATGTGGTTTTACAAAACTAGATATTTGACCATTGAAGTTTTCAGAAGGCATGTTGCATATCAATAACACTATATTCATGTAGTAAAAATTACATTTCAGAAAGTACGACCAGAACTGAAAGTTTGTTGAAGGTGATTGACGTAGATCCGTAAATGTGGGTCTAATATCGGTTAACACCCATCGGTGAGTTGTATGTCTATCCCAAAAAAAAGTCAATCTTCTGTCACTGTTATGCACATTACCATCATAATATTTTGGCGATGAATATTCCTTACACTAATGGACCGTAAATAATGTCCTTTTCTTAGTCCTCAGCGCCGACTAGATGAATTCAGTCAAGTTCGCACTGAGAACATAGAATTAGGCTGCTCAACATCGATTTCATCTTCGCTTGAAGCTGGTAACTGTCTTTGTTGCATTTAAATCTATCAACGGAATGGATAGCATGAACTGACAGAATTATATACGGTGTCCAGTCAGTTCATCCAACTATCCAAATTTATGTTTCGCATCCAACTACACCACCTTGAACCCAGCAGGCAGTAGAACACCACTCTTTATATGCTTGCGTATCATTGTTTCAATAGCTACTTTTAGCATCAAAAGGATACGATTGAGATAGAATCCCAATCCGGCTCGTACTCATCAGATACTGCCTTCTCTAGGGCAGAAAACTATATGCTGAAAAATAGATTTTCGCAATATATATTTCGATAACGCATTGGTCGTTTATGGTAGGGGTTCATTTCTGCAAAATATGTTTCGTTCCTTTGAACGAATGTCATCCTTTGGTTCATTTTGCAATCTAGGGATAGATACTTATAAAAAGCTGTTTCAGGCACCCAGGTCAATAAGATTATCCTTACAAACTGGACTTCCTTTTCACATGCCATCATAAGTACCATTCCACGACGTGAGCAGTTGGTACGTTTCAAGAGCCCGTCAGTACAAAGGTTTCTTACGATCATCAACGACCTTGACTCGCACTCGCTTCTAAATTTCGTTGATTCCGGTATGCTAGTGTTTTTACAGTGTGTCCCTCTTGTATCTAATGCTCGTGATAGCAAACTGAACCCACAAAACAGCACATCTGATCTCTTGAAAGTTCACCCCAAAACATTTAACAGCTTCCTATGTCCGCATACTCAGTAGCCAAAACTGTGGTATTCTACGCTAGATGCATACTGTATTTCTAAGATATGCAAGTGCGGCCCCTCACTTTACCCCTTACGGCTAAGATGATGACTTCATGCTGCTCGTGCACCAGGTATCTAGAAATTCGACAGCGAGCAAGGTGTACAGATTTAGTCCTATGGTAAAAATGTATTTCTCAATCGAAATTCAAGTGAAGACGGCCTGCGCACTATTCAGTTGAACAGTGCAGTAACCTTTCTTGACGTAAGGTGTGGTAACTCTAACCACTACCCACTGAAGCCAAGTTTCGTCATGCCTACGTGTGCACTTATGAATTCGCCTGCTATTGTAAAACTAGATACTTAGACGACACTCAGGCAAAGACTGTCTGAGACCTACTAACAAGAGTAGTATCAGTGAAGACCTATTGGTAACTTTATATCGGCCATGATCGTTACGTGGAGTCTACCGAATATTAAAATAATCTTTCGTCTCCCGCGATTCAGAAATGAAAGAGTTGTCTAAAACTAGTTTTACTGCTCATTTTACTTCTAGATCTTTGAATAAACTGATTCTTGACTCTTTGTAACGTGACGAGTTCTTGTTTTTCTTAGCTTAACTTCGAGCTTTTCAATTTACAGTTTTTCAATATTCAAGAATTCATTCTACCAAATGCTTATAGAAATTCTATTCCCAGACTCTCTTTTCCCCCAAGGGTACCCTAATTTATAAGAAGTCATTAAGTCACAGTTAAATATGATTGCCATGGTTTTCTTAAAAGATTTACTTCCTACAGTCATTACTTTATAGCAATAAGCATTCTATCAAATAAAGTACACAAAGAGACGTTGCACTCATAAAGAAAATTTTATCTGTCAATGAATGATAATTCTAGTGACATGATAAATAAAATTGATTTAGAAATGACGCTCTAATCCATGTATTCAGTGTATTGCAAAGGCTTAACGAAGTGTGAGAAGACTTTATGAACCTGAGGCCATAACTCATTTGTACGTCGACCGTGGAACACATGTAAAATGTTCTGTTTCCTGAGTCAAAATAAAACAAAAATGAACATAAAGGTTATTTACAATAGACGGAAAGTTAAACCATGAAGAAACTACGTTCTAAAGAGAAGATAATAGCTGAAAAAATTATAAACGAACAGTTAGCCGACGGTTTATGTCCTTCCTGAGCTGCCTAGTAACATAAGGTAATAGGTAAAACTCACATGTTGCATGGTGCTTCTAACTTCCATTATTTCTCTTGCTTCCGCAACACATCAATGACTAAAAGCATCCTCATGTAACAGACAAAAGGTCACATCTATTCAGGAAAGGTTAATGAGACTGTCTAGCAATCAAAACTTACATATGAGAGCGACGAGGTAAACAAACGCTGAATAGAAGTTTAAAATAACATTTTGAAAAGTCCCCAACCTAAGTCATAAAACAAAGATCTAACAGCGAAGAAAATCTTCCTCTCGATGATTTCATCCAAAACCACTGGAAACAAATAACAGTCTATTGTTAATCAATAAGAACGTGATTACTATTTTGTTTAAGAGGAGAACGGAAAATTTATAAAGACAGAAGAAAACTACTACTTTCTTCATGGTAAGGCTAATGAATGCATGTAATGCTTTTGGTTATAGGTTGCCAATGATTCGGCTACGCATAGATAAAGCAGCTGAAAGGTCTTTGGAAATGTAGGGCAGCACCTAGTAAATCACTTTGAAGGGACTATTTGGAGGAGCCAGATGTCCGGAGATGACGAAATGCTCAAGAATAGAAGTGTTGATATTTTTCTCTTTCTTCTGGATAACCAATTTGGAAAATGTTTCCAAATACGCTCACGAACTTGACTTTGTGTACGGTCAACGTACTTTGTTCCACAGGAACAATTAAACTGATAGATGCACAGTGAGGTGGTCGAAAGCAGTATTCCATCTTTAATGCGTTGATGGACTGTCTGCTGGAAAATGTGATCTTCAACTTCCACTGGGAGACTACGACCACAAGTTGACATCTTCACCTATAAGGACTATGCTATCTGCGTTCTGTAGGTCTACTTAGGAGCCAACATGTGGCAAGGTTAATCCATGTGACGTTAGACGAAGAAAGAAAAACCTTTATAAGTACCTCCATGACAAAACTAAATAAGAATGGACACCACTCAACGTACACAAATCACCTGACAACTCACTATAGGCTTTAAAAAACTCAAGCGTGTTTGAGCACAGCGCTTTCAATAGAATGATGTAATCTCCCGGCACTACTTTCAGTAGGAGACTGCCACAAGACCTCTCAAATGACGGAGTCAAGTGTTGCCTTCAGGTTGAAAAATACAGCTGGTGTTAGGCGCCGGTAAACGTACCTGTTCTAGAACCTGACAGAGAATGAATACATGGTAGATACTCACAAGAACAGGTTTGAAGTATGCACGGTTTTCTCAAATTTGTTGTTCCCAAGCTCACCCAGACTTCACAAGACTTAGAGTTAGACTGATTCCCCTGTGGTTATCATGAGGCATTCTTCGCCTATCTTGAAAACTCAGACAATCAGTGGTTGAGACCAGCATTTTCGGGGGGGACCATATCTGATTCCCAAACAACCAGCTAACAATTCAGCTAACCTGATCAATAGTTCCCGACCACCGTCCTTAAATACCTCCGGTACATCATCACCAAGATCAACATAGGACTAGGCATCACTGCATAGCATTCCAAGTTGCCACACCCAGTATCAGCACATCAAGTAACGAGAGAATAAAATGGAAGATGAAGAAGGAGAGAAAAAAGGTTGGAAGAGGTAAAAGGTAGTAAAATAGAGGAAGGACGGGGTGGTCAGGCTCCTCGCCCTTGTTTCAGGTTACTTACAGCTTCCTCAGCGTCTAAGTGTCTGAGGCCCTATGCCAATGTTCCATTCAGGATCCGACTGTATAGCGAGCAACACAAAAGTAGCTGGAGGCCAGTTGAACTGTTTCTCTAAGTAGTCAGGAAATCATAGTTTCAATCGTCTCCCCAGCAAGTAGATCCCAGACTCATCTTTTTCCACCTTTAGTTTCACCAACCACCGACCTTTTTGACTTAGTTTCCTTGATAAGTTTAAATGGTGGTTTAGTGTTGTAGCAGGTGATCAGTGTTAACTGTTCGTTCAACTGATATTCCACAAGTTTCACCTAAATACCTTTCGGTGTGAGTTTACCTACCAGTTTGTTCATTGGAATCACCTGCTGCGACAAACATATCAAAACGTTTCGTTTTCATTGGGAGTCTAGACAGTTTTCAGCGGGACTCATCTTTCAATTACCATAATAAATATTCAGGCAATATCGAGGCAGCCGCATAGGATCACATATACCGACAGAGGTCGAATAATTCCATTCAGTATAACAACAGAAAACTATAAGTACATCAGAAAACAGTTACAACTAATACGCGTTGTATAAGAGGTGGCTATCGCGCCTCAGTGGGAACATCACTCACTGGAGTGTAGGTACATCCAGCTGACCAGTTGCAAACAGGACGAAGCGTGCGTTCTGGATTCTACTGCTACCTACAATCAAGTCAATTATTCAACCTTCAGTTGATAAAACTGAACCCAATGAGTAGAGATTATTCAGGGAAATGAAGAATTTTAGTGGTTTTTAGTCTTCACTGCATCGTTCAATCGAACAGCCACAGATGAATATTTACTGGGATACAAGTTTAACAGTGAACATTTTGCCTTAGTACTTAATGCTACGCCGACACCTGTAAGACTGTGAGAACTAGTTTTCGAAAATACAGAAACTCGAAACATGACATTTGTAGATTTCAGCATGAGGTTAAGTGAATAACCATAAATGGGTTGTTTTCTGTAGGCGTGCATGACAAGCAGCACAAGTTCACGACCCGAGATGCCAGTTTTAGCTAGCGAAGCTTATGCCCGATTTGACAGGCGTGGAAGTCGAAAACGAGGTTACGTAATTAGGAAAACGGTTTTAAAAGATTAGGAGTCCTATTTTGTGCACTTGAATTACTACTGAGAGCTGCAGAGTTGAAAGACCAACTGCAAATGCCCACACTGATTATTCTCATATCTGGGTTCCTACTGAACCTGCTGGTCTAGACGACTTCCAGCTGACGGGCCACAAGTTCGAATCCCACCCCACCTACAGAGGTTCGGATAACCAAGAAGTGTCACTAGCCCTCATATAATAGGTGTGGCTCATTCGACTTTACTGCAACCATTACAGTATGTTGAAGTACCTGTCAACAAGATAAAAAAAACACGACACACACAAGGCGATGGCGTGTGACGTCCCTAATCGGTCTTCTGAGTGTATGCCAAATACAACTCATCTCCACTTTCTTCTGCATATTTGTTGAGCGATGGGTTCTTCGTTGGTTGGTGTGTGGCCAGCCAGCCGGCAACAGTTCCTTGTTGCTTATTCTTATTATTCTGGCCATCTGATCTGATCTTCAGTATCGAGTGAGTGTAAGCGGCAGCTGTGGATGGATGTCTGTAGTTTGTTGGAAATACTTTTCGTAACGCACCAAGGTTCCGAACCATATAGAAACACTGACTTACTTGACTGACTTTAGTGTCGAAAATCCGGATCTTGTTCACGCTTCATGCTGAGTGCAATGCAATGCAATGCAGTGCAGTGCAGTGCAGTGCAGTGCAGTGCAGTGAAGTGCAATGCAGTGAAGTGAAGTGCAGTGCAGTAGATCTCCACACTGATTTCAGGTTAATGAAGGAAGGCCTGTCTTGCTCTCTTTCCGATCCTGGCTGGCTTTGACGTCCTCATCTGTGCTGTGTCGCCTGTACTTGAAACGATGCTGCCTAGGTAGATAAGTAGGTGAAACAGACTACTACCTTCAGGTTTCTCCCATTCATGGTGATTGGTGCTCATTGTCCTTGTTGTTGTTGCTGCTGTTCGTTGATCATCTTCATCACCTCTGTCTTCTCTACGTTCACCTGAAGTCCCGTCTACCTTCGCTGCCTCTTCTGTCAACTTGTTGGTTTTCGTCTGTAGATCTTAGAGCTTGTGCGACAAGACATTGGATATAAATCATCATCGGCGAAATCCAAATCTTATTCTGGTGTCTCTTCATAGGTCCAGCCAACGTATGCCCATCTTCTCGCTCCTCACAGTTGTCTGCTGCATGATCCAGTCCAGTCGACCACAATCACGAAGATCATCGGTGATAGTAGGCGGTACCCTTGTTTTGTCTTACTCTACTCCTGTCTTCACTTCAACGGCGTCACTGAGCTTTCCATTGTCAATCACTTGGCATGTAGCATCATACAGCATACAGCTGTTGAATGAGGTTGATAAAGGTTTCCACAGTGCCCAAGTTTTACTCTTATATTGATAAAGGTTCGTGGAACTGAAACCGTAGTGTTGAAGCAGCTGCCTGCCAAATTACTTCTCGGCTGACGCTATCGAAGGCCTTTTCAAAATCGATGAAGTTGAGGTGGTGAGTTGACTGTCATTCTATGCTCTTTTCTATGACGATGCGTAGCGTGGTGTTGCAATTTGATCAGCACATGATTTGTTCTTCCTGAAGCCAGCCAGCCAACCAACCTGTTCTGCTCGTACGTTTCAATCCACAACATTTTCGTTTCAGTCTCTCCAGGATGATGCGGCACAATTTTTTGCTTGAGGTGGACAGGGATAGAAGCATGATTCCTCACCAGTTCTTGCAAACACTTAGGTCGCCCATCTTTGGGAGTTCGATGAGGTAAGCCTTCTTCCAATCAGTTGGCAGATACCTTCCCCTCCTTCCAAACCTTCTACAGTAGTGATGTGAGCACGTCGTTGCTGTTGTCTCTGCGTCTGTTTTCAGTGCTTCTGGAGGAATCCCATCTGCTCCTGCTGCTTTCCCGAGTTTCACCAGCTTTATGGCGTTCACAGCTTCACTTCTGCATTTGTCGGAGGGCTTGTGTTCACTGGTAATTCTGTGGCTGGGCTGCAGGCGGCATTTCCGGACTACTTGCAGTTGGTGGTCGTCGTCGTCATCATCATCATCGATTCAAGAGTTTTCTGAAGTGGTCAGACCGTTGTTTCATTTGTTTCTCCTCTTTGATGGCACATAAGTTTCCTCCACTATCTCTCATTAGTTTCTTCTGCGTTGATCTCTCCCCTCCCACATAGTAACCTGGTTATTTGATACAAGGTTGTCAGGTCTCTGTCTCTCCTACCTGCAGCCTGTTCTGCTTCACTTGCCAGTGTGTCGTGGAAGTGTCTTTGTCTTTGCGCTCACTCTTCTTCACTTCTTTGTCCAGTGTAGTGTTTTGTAGGTTGTGTTCAGTTCCCCTTTTCGTTGTTCATCCCTGCACTGCACTGCACCACTTCATCTTCTGCTTCACCATCACCATCTTCCTCTCCCAGCTCTATCAGCTTCCGTGTGTCAGTTGAGATCCATTCTATTCCCTGTCTTGTTTCTTCTTCCTTACTAATACGCTTATGCAGGCTTCCTTCGAAGAGTTCGAGTACACTTACACACTAGTTCGTTCAGGGATGTTGCCTAATGTCTTCCATTTCTTCCTGATATCTGACGTGAAGATATCCTTTGACGTTTCGTGCTTCAGTTTCTGTTCTGCGTGTTGAACTTGAACTGTGGCCTATCACCAACTTCTGTGAAGCATTTCAACTTGATTTTGAAGGTTTCTTGTACTAGATGGTGAGTGGTGTGAACCTACATCTGCTCCCCTTCTTCATCTGATCTTGTGTCCAGTAGGCCGAATGCATCTCCACTTTCTTGAGATTGAGATGAAGTCGATCTGATTTGTAGTGTGTCCTGGTGTCTGGTGAAATCCATGTCGCTTTCTAAATATCTTCGCGTTTGTACACACTACCTCGCCTCCAATCACCAAATCTTTAAATGTGCAGAATCCTGGAATCAGTTCTCCATTCTCGTTCATTTCACAAACTAGTCTTTCTCGACCCATGAGGAGTTCTCTTCCTGTATTGTCCGCACCCAGTTTGGCATTCATGTCGCCCATTAGAATTTTGATGTCGCCATCTAGGTTGGGGTCCTGTTCATTACTGACTGCAGTTGTATGTAGAATTCCTCCTTCTCTTGATCTACACTATTTGTAGTTGCGTAGGGTAGCATTGTGACCTTCCTACCTTTAGAGTTGAATCTCGCTGTCATGATCCTGGAGGAGATTGATTCCCACTGCATGATAGCCTTTGATGTTATTGGGGACATCATGATAACCACTCCAAAACTCAGTGTTCGTGGTTGTCGTCTGGGTGACAATATCGGAGTAGATTATTGACTCTGCAGTTAAGAGTTTGGAGAGTCCACTTTCATTCCATCTGCTTTCGCAGATTCCTAGAACTTCTATGCGATACCTTATCATCTCTTTTGCAACCAGGGCAGCCTTGCCAGCCAGCTTCAAACATTGTGAGAACATTCTATGTCCCATTCTTACTTTCGCTTTCATCGAGATATGACACAGGCCAATCGGCTTCCCGAAGGCCTTCACCAACTGGCGTCATTTCGTCCCCCCAATGCCAGCAAGGAATAAGTTTATTTTTATTTTTTATATTTTCTTTGTGCTTTGAAGTTTTTTTAGCGATTGGATTGCTTTGACGGGGTACGGTTGCTAGCCCTATTTGGCTGTTATGTGTTGATGCTTGTTGTTTCCCACTGATTATTTCCTGGACAGAAGTTACCTGTCTTTATCGACGCACGGGCTCCTTAAACGGATGTCTCAATATTTTTTGAAGTTTCATTTAGATGTCACTAAGTCACTAGGATGCAGACACATACAGCTGATGAAACCCAAAAGGAACAAAACTTACGTCCTAGATTCCAGTGTTAGCCATTAACAAGCAAATTGCAACATAATGAGTCTTCTGACAATAGTCAAGGCATTCGCATAGGGGCACATACGCTAACAGATATCAATCAATTCGACCCGGTATAATAATGGTAAATTAAAAATATCAATTCATGGTTTTTCTAAAAGTTGTGAAGGAGTTCGAAACACGCACTGACTTCAAAAACGTTAAAGTTCATGCTAACATGCATACATGAAAGTCATACATATAATCTTGATGACCACCACATCTTGTAAACAACCAGAAACCTACAAGATTCACTACCTACAGTTCGCTAAAAACATTGAGAAGTGACGCTACTTTACTTCAGACATTAGGCTAAAAAAACACTTATGTGAAAGGCAAACAGTAGACAACCAATAGTATATTTATTTGTACCTTTGTTTTATAACACTAGTCTATTAGCAAGATTTCAGAGTCCACCGTAATTGACTACACTAAGTTACATTGACAAAAGTACGGTAATGCATTTTTACAACTTTTGATTGGATGCAGTAATTCCCCAAGTTACATACCTTGCATTCTGGGTTGCTTTACGTGATAATCAAAAAATATATTGCAATAAACTCCACCATTTTCATGTTTTTTTTTCATAACAATTAAACCCTGCGTTTCGGCACTGATCAATAAGATATTTTGAAGAACCTTATGTCTACTGCTCATTGAAAAAGATGCTTTTCTGGTTTTCTATGTAAATGGATACATACTGCACACATAAACTTACACCATAGGAACTTAAAGCCATCAAACTGTTAATATATGAATGACTATGATCACTCACTAAATGAAATACCACAAGACTCCCAAACCTCCAAATTTAATGACTATTTAAATAAAGCAATAACTAAGGAAAAATAAATACGTCAGGCGCCTACTTCTTCTTTGCATGAACTGTAGTTCAGTCGTCCAGACAATTCACTTTTGTCCAGCGGGTTGTGTAGGTTAAAATAATCCCCACTTACTTCATTTTTGGGAATCAACCAATATTCCAGATCATACAATTACGAGTTTCAACTCAACCTATACACTGAAAAGTCTCATTTGAATCAACTGAAAATCAAGCTATAATTCTCAGTAGAAACGCATATTCCTGATAACGACAAACCAATAACAAGTACAACGGTCCAATTTAGCACACTAAGGGAGTGGTAGAGAAGTACTTTTCAAATAACATGTCATCAAATTAAACAACACCTACCTGTAAAACTCTAGTAACGACAATGTAGAGAATTGATAAACATCCAAACGTTTACGAAGTGCTAATGGATCATCATCTTCCCTTCGCACTAAAGGTTCTCCAGTCAGATCATCGAATCCCTACGCAAAAATGCAAATGGTCACAATTTAGAAAAATTAGTGAATAATTAGGTATGATTTGGCAATCTGGTAAGTGTCACTACACGAACACGAGAAATTTCAAAACAGATTAGCTATATTACAACCAATATGCATATTACTGCTGTATTTAACGCACTCAGCTACCTTTTGCACATCCGTAGTAGGCAATGAGCCACACATATTGTGTGAGGGCTAGTGATACTACCTGGTTGACCAAATCCCCGTAGGCGGGGAGGGGCTCGGATCCATGACCCAATAGTTGATATTCATCTCAATAAAGTCTGATTTAAAAACATTAAATTTCCAAATTCCAACGTCTGCTGTGTCAGAACCTTCAGTCATCATTCTCGTCAACTACAGGGGAGCTGGGCTGTTTGCACATGCTGCTGATGTAGACAAACGGGTGATTATAGAAAAGTCTGCACTCCCATATTTTTTTTGTTAATATCACTCTTTTCACTCCAATTACAATACTGATAATAAGCTGGTGAAGAACACAGTTAATCACACTCTATTCTTACGAAAATTATTGAGTTGTATCGCATTCATATGCACAAATGATCTTAATTGTTGTTCATTATGACGTGTTATAATTTCAAATTACAACTGGTGTGTTAATATGTTTAGACTTTCAATAATACGAATGATTTGAATAAAAACCTAGTTTTTCGGTGAACAGAAAAACGTTTGTCAATTTATTTGTCAGTCTACTCTCCGTTGGTTAACTTCAAACAGCAAAAATACTTTAAGATGAAAAACAATTACGAAGTTGGCAAGTTACTTACTGATAGACTAAGTGATAAAATTCAAATAGTTAGTCATTGGTTCACAAAAAGTCCCAACCGAAGAAAGAATGATAATATCAATAAATCTGACACCTTAAGTGGTGGAGGCGAACTGACAAGAGTGGAAATAGGAACATAACTTGAATTGTACTTCATAGTGTTTCTGCTAGTATTACTAGTACAAGTCTAGGAATACTAACAAACATTGAAAGCTTCCGGTTTAACAGTTATTCAAAAGTTGCATAAAAGGTGCACGAGTCAACTCTCTAGACTTAAGTGACGGAATAGTTTTTTTGTCGACGACAAGAACATCCGAGAAACAGCAACTTCCACTTTACGTACTAGAGTTGGTGGAAGCAGAACTCATGGAAAGGATGGAAAATCCCTTATGGTATATTCAATGTCAAATTCTGACTGTCCATTTTTAAAAATGGTTGGAAAAAGTGAAATGTAACTAACCCCTATCATATCCAATAGCTGTTACTTCGAGGCAGTTCTCGCGTTTGTATATTAAAATGGCAATCTTTGATTAGACTATTCCTACTTGCTTATTTTTTATTTTGCTGCCTTGTATTTTGATGCGCTGATGAGCTGCGGTAACTTGGACCGTTATACAGGATTGCTAGAGTCCCAAGTTGACGGGACTTGATGCTGCTCCACTGCCTTGTGGAGTAAACTTTAGTTCAAAGGCTGGAGAAGTGGTCTCTTAACTATCTGTTTTAGAGTCTGGACACTAGGTTAACTCTCACGCAACACAACCTAAATCGTTGCATCAGTCTTAGTAAGTTAGATGCCGACAAAATTTCAACCTGAATTTAAAGGGCCGTTTTGCCTTTCTTCAATCGACATTTTTGGTGCCAGAGATAGACGATAGCAAATCAGATGATGTTTATTCTACATTAGGTTAAAATTAGGCTATATGGCCTTAAGGCGTTTAGAACAAAATGTTTACTAATATACGATGTTTCTGACTTACTCTGAGTTGTGTAAAGAAGCATAAGCTGTCTGCTTGGGCGATCCAAGCTGATAGGCATCAATGATTGTTAATTCCCAGTGAAATGGATAGAGCACTTACAGTGGCACAGATGCACGCATTCCCTATGACCTTTGAAATTCTGAACATTCATAGACGTCTATTTGTTTACTTATTTTTTGTCTCCTTTAAAAGTACTTACTAACTCACTTCTATTTGGGTGCTACCATGAAGGGTGACAACCTGAATTTGTGCACTTCTGTGAAAAGGTTCTGCGCTTCTATTCGCATGTTCAGCAGTATTCATGCCTAATGCATCATATAAGTCGTAAACAACACTTTAGAGATCACACATTATTGGAAAGTCACCGTTATAATAGCTTCTTATTGTGAGAATATAAGAAATCATGTTTGAAGACTTTGTCGAAAGCTTAAAAGCTTAAGTGAATGAACTAACGCAACTCAACGATAGACAAGTATTTTTATCACTAGTGACAATATTCTGAAATCCATTACATGTAGCGTATGAAGTCTCGATACCATGTGAATGAGGTTGACGTCATTGAAATTGCTCTCAAGTAGTAAACCGATGGAATATTTGGAGTACCTAAGCTACCAATGTTACCAGGTACAGAAATCGAAGTGTAGAGTAAAACCAACCAATCTTTAGAGCAGTGAAAAGAGATGGGGATGAGTCCCAGTCACTAAAGGAAAAAATCTCAAAAAAGGTTTCATGGCAAGCGGGAAAATACACTTGACATCATTAAGCTGAAATGGGTGGATGGTTTTAAGGATAAATGAAGATAGTTGTACCTATCGTGGGAATGGTCATACGTGAGAAAAATCGGAAACGAAGTGAAAGTCATGATAACTATTGAATCAAAGTCAGAAAGTCAATAAGTATGAATTCAAACAGTAATAACACCAACCCTACGTTTTGGGGGGTTGAAATTATCGTTGTATGTCCTACCACTTGGTAAGTGAATGTATCTACCACTGATTCTGCTAACAATCTCTTCAAAAGGTACATCTAAACAAAGTACACATGTAATAGGCAGCTTTTCCCGAATGCATTCAGCTTGTTTAACAGTTCTAGGAAACCCATCGATTAGTAAATTATGATTTATATGTTCGTGACATCGAGATACCATCATTTTAACAACCACACTGTCTGGCACAAGCTGGCCTGTTTGAATATACTTGCTGGCTTGAATTCCAACGTCTAAATAACAATTTCTAGATGAGGATGTGCATACCTGTTTTCATGGCTACGTGGTTCCTTAATACATCGCCACAGCTAACATATCCCAGTGGAAAATCCTTCAGCAAACGTGAAGAGACCGTTGCTTTCCCTGAACCTGGAGGTCCAATGATAACAGCCCTCACATAACTATCAAGAACGTGAGAAAACCTCATTCATGAGTCGAAACTTCTGATTTGAAAGCTCTAGCATGACCTTGAGTAACCAATAACCGATTTCCAACATCCGTTGTTGTGTGAGTGTAGGAAACCGACAGTTTTGATCTCTCACGTCCAGTTCCTTGGGGCTTGGTTTGTGTTGTTCAGTTTTCTACTGCAGTGGATAGGGAGTTCTCTTGTGTTTTGCTGCTTTTAGCTCCGGTGAGGTGAATGTTTCCGTGCGCTTGTAATTGCAATTTATAAAGTAAGCTGGGAAGATTAGGGTTTTTGTGACTCTTGTCTGTTTAGATGCCTGAATAGGAATAGCAAGGCATTGAAAAAAGGCGTGCAGGGATTACCCGATAGGTAAAATTAGAGGGTATGGGTTTAGTTGCTGGAGAGGGAGGTGTATCAACATGACAGACAGTGAGTGGTAGGTAAAAAGGAAGTATTAGTGGGGTAGTGGGGCAATTACTACCCTGTGTAGGTCTTTGGCAAGCCATGCCGAATGACGTAACTATCTAATCGTCTTTTGAAAGTGTCTACTACGGGGTTGTGACTATATCCCGTGGTATGGTATTTCATAATACAGATACTGTTAAGGAGAAAAAAATTGGACCTGAGCCTTGTGCTAGCCTCGTGACGTGCAATCCTAATGGGGTTTCCCTGTGATGGCTGCCGAGTTGCAGGTAAGGCTAGTTTTTTGCGGGATTCGCCTGACGAATGATCCTGTGTGACATAGATGGATCACTGCTCTTTCTGAGATAGCCCAAGGTGAGTGGGCCTAGGTACCTCAGTCTTTCCCAGTGTGCCCTACCCCTTAATCCTGATTTCGCTGCACATCTTCCTACTTTCTCATGGAGATTAAGGTCCCCCTTGAGTATTAAGGTGGCTACCACATTGAAGACCCCTGGGTGATGGGTACTGATATGCGTTAGTTTGGACTTTTCCAGTTTGAAACTGAAGCCATCTCCCGACGACCAGAAGTCAGGTAGCTGCAGGTCACTTTAGAGTGCTGTGCAGTTGACCCCTTCATCTACTACCCATCAACTTTTGATATCACCAGAGAAGAGAGGGGTAGGTGAGGAAATTTTGTGTGGCAGATCGTTAAGGAAGAGGATGAACAGCAGTGGTCAAATGACTCCTCCATGAGATACACCTGACGTCGATAGCCTCCACCCAAACCGTATTCTTTTTACTTTAGTGAGGAACTCCCTGCCCTCCAGTTATGCTTTGAACCAAGAGAGTAGAGGTGTAACAGAAAAATGATCTGAAAATCCCTCCCAATCACCCTTATTTGATTGTATTGACATTTATTTTAACATTTTTTACCCTCGTTATGGATGGTGTACCTTTGACCCTCGCCGGTGTAATGTTATTTGCTTGTTTAACTGTCTTATTTGACTTTACACTCGGTATTTGCCTTTGTATGTTTGAGACTTATTATGAATGTTTCACTTTCCTATTATGTGACGCTGGACTGTTGATAAGGTGTTGTTTTACTGCGCACGACATTTTGTTTTGGTTCAACTTACGGTTGTGTAGTGATTTGACTGTTTGTCTTTTGACTGTCTACTGGGAACGTTTGTTTGTTGATTTGATTCCTGTAGGCAGAGTTTTGATCCCTTTTGCCGGGAATATTCTTATTGACCGACAGGTACTTAACGGTTGTATTTTTTTAACCAGTTTTTAACGTGTAGTACGTATTTGTACCCGAGAACGTTTTGGACTGTATAGTTACCCAATGGCACTGTTGAGGTATTTTTGTAATTTGACATAACTTATTGTTGCTTTGATAGTACCACAGATTTTGTTACGAATCTACTATTGAATTACTACAAACCGTGTTTTGATATTTCGATCCAACCTTTGACTGTGCGTCACTCGCGGAAGTTAGGAAGCTATACAGTAGAACGCAGGAACTAGTCAGATTCACGTCAGTTGGCACCGCCTAGTTATTTCCCGCGTTCAGGCCAAGATTATTGGATTCTGGCCGCTACAAGAGGTTCGCTTTTACTATCTGACGTGATCATGCGGGGCTAGATCGTGGGCGGAACTCTGTCTTATGCTTTAGCCAGGTCCAGAGAAAAACGTTAACCGATTTCCAGTCCTTCCAGGCCGCCGGCAAGTTAGTCGTACATAGACAACCACTTTCGAAGCCATTCTGAGCAGGATGAACGGTATTCCCCATGTTAAGGGACTCCCAAACCTCGTTGGGTATCGGGCTTTCTAATACTTTTGACAGCAGAGGGAGTAGTGCAATCGGTCCCAAGCTTGCAAGACGCTTTCTGTCCTATCCCATGAAGATGGGTGACGACAATGCGCACTTCAATTCTTTTGGGAGTTTGCACGACTTAAGCGTGCATGAAAACGTTGATGATTAGTTTAGCTAGTCCCCCAGCGCAGTGTTTTAGAATTGTTGATATCAACTCAGTGCACCCAGGAGCCCGAGTCTCGGCGGTTTTTTGAATACTTTTTTCCGTCACGGGGATCCAGCAGAGGCACTATTTGTTCATGGTCTGATCAACGTTGTATCAAATGGGCTCCGATCTAGTGTCAATACCAAGTTGTACATCGGAGCGTGAGCTCAGAAGCTCAGGTATCTCTAAACTGCTTGTTACGTCTCCCGCGATAAGATTTACTCGCTTGCCGGTAGACTTCATAAAGCGGCACAGGTTCTTGGGGTTGCTTTGTGACCACCTTACAAGGTTTCCTCGGTAGCTGGACTCATCTCTAAGGGCTCTTATGTTGCAGCACTTACGAGCTGTTGTAGTTCAGAAAGTCCGATTCCTCGCATGATGAATGCCACGTAAACCGAGTCTGCCTCCTGGCCCGAAAAGGGCCCCTTTGTCATACGCTTTGGCCATGAGGTCCTTGCTGACAGCCAATTCATTGCTCCTGACACGCTGTGACTGATAGCCCCAAGGACTATTTCCTTCAGCTGTGTTCAGTGTTCACCTGTTGTGGGGCGAGTACAGTCCATAGACCACAATGCATTCATGAGGTGCTCTCTCACTGCCTAATAGTTGACCTTGAAGTAGCAAGGAAACGTGTTGGGTATCCCTGATTGTAGAGCCTCCTTGGTGACCATGGCGGAAGTTATTACTGTGCGATGGAGAGGTGGCTGGGTGCATGCGTTCCCAGTAAGAAGATCATCATTCGTCAGGATGTGGTCTAGGCACGGTGCACCTCCACTAGGCTCCCAACTTTCGGTATCACCCACTTTCTCTGTCGGGCCAGAAGTCTCAGTGACATTCTTCAGCTTCTAACTGAAGGATCTGACCTGCCCCTTCTACCTCGAAGAGGGTAGAAGGAGTGTCGAAGTCGCCGGGTCGCAATCTTCAGAGGAAGTCCCTAAGATTGCCTTGATGAGCATTCTCTTATGGGTGATGGAGTGAGTGGGTGACCGGTATATCACCTCTAGCAAGTAGTTGATACGAGGAAAGGTAAAGCAGCCCCTAGAATACTACGGGGCCCGAACCGGAGGCCTGCCGCCGGCTAGTCTCACCCTTAAACGGAGGCTTATGCAGATAGCTATTCCCCCTCCCGTGTTCTGTGTCCCCGCAGAGGAGTTCCATGCCGGTGACTGCGTCTCTTTGTAAGAAACGTTCAGCAAATGCCAGGGCTGTGACAAATATGGTGTCAGAGTGCTGGCGTTCGCAGAACGACTTCATCTCTACCACTTTCCCTTTTAGCCCTCTAAAGCTGCTGCACATATATGCTATTTGGGCCTGATATGAGCAAGAGACTGGCAGCGTAGTTACATGAGTAGATCGCCCACCTGGTTGGATCTAGGATCTCCAGTCCCTAAAGGGCTGGAGTCACTCGGTATTTTGGAGCTTTGTTTTCAGTTTGCGTAGCGGCTGCAATAACAGGAGCTTCAGTACTCGATGCACCTGACTCACCAATCTATGCCTGTGTGACAACCGCTGGCTCTGGAGGTCTCGGGGGTTGCCGCCACTCTGCTTGCATAGGGGGTCTTGATTCGCTTCCACAAATGCGTATCGAGCAGCCCATGAGTTCGTCCACGTTACAGCACGCACACAGAACGTCGGTGAGGGAGTCACGTTGGTCAAGCTGGATGGTGAGTGATATCGGGGTGGAGATGAACTTTGAGTGTGCTGGTCCCTGCAGTCTAATGATGCTGGCGGCCGTTACACTGCCGAGGCCAAGTTTGTTTGAGAGCCACTGCCGTCGTTAGACGCCGTGAAGGTACCGATCCTCAGCAAGGTGGCTACTCGGCAGTTCCGGGACCTCACGTGCAATCATAGCGGGGCTCCTGTTTTGGGTTCCCGACTGCGGATTTCTCCCCTCCTCTCTCAATGACTGTGGCTTGTCAGGCTTGGTCCGGATTGTAGAAGTATTGGCAACGTTTGGTTGGCGTGAGAGGAGGGTGTCCTCAACTTCTTTCATGGAGTTGAAAGATGCTCGCAAGGTTGGTCGGTTCTATCGAGGTGCCCAGCTTCCGCAAGAAAGGCGCGACGGTTTCACAAGGAGAGGTTCGTATTATCTATCAGTAATCGGCCCTCATTTGGCTGTTAAACCGTTCTCTCTTGATCAACAATGAGTCTATCAATACATCGACGTTGAATAAGATGATCTAGTTGGCTCTCCTACTGATTGCCTTCGTTTTGGGTAACACGCTTGACCTCCCGATGGGTTCACCATAAATTTTTCTGGTTGTTTCTCGATTGCAGTGTGAAGAATGCTCAGATCGCGTATCGTCACTGGTCCAGTGGGCGGTGTGTTTTTCCACGTGCTTGGCGTTCTCTGTGGTAGAGTGGGGGGTACGGAAGTTCCATCTAAAGCTGTCCTCGGGCATGGTGGTGTGGGCATAGCTACAGACCTAGATTTGTTTTCGGGTTCTTCTGAGTGGTCCTTTGATGTTGATCCTACTTTGCTCGAGGGAGTTCATGGTTTTTGTGAGGTGGAGAGTATCTCTTTAAGGCCTCTCTCGTGGAGTGTAGAGGGCTTTTTGCATTATGTACAGAGGTAAAAGAACCGATTACATGATCGCTGTCTCATAAACTAGTAGTGCTATCGGGGCCTTTTGCGACCACGGCAGCAATGTACCTATAGGTAGCATGAGTTGCACGTGAATGCCTCATCTACTATCGACACCAATTTACTGCAAATACGGTAGTCATCAACTGTCTTGGCTCAACCCGCTTTTCTTAGAGATGATGCCATATTTTGCGATGAACCGCTCTTGAATACCGTATTCCGGCGCTTGCCATGCTGTTTTCACGTCTTAGGTATAGTTTTGACCCAGCTGAAGTATGGGTTTACCTTCTGACATATTAGAGCTACTCTGCTTTGTCTGTATTTTGTCTGTGGGTGCCCTAGAAACAGGGTTGACTACTTCTTCAGGAGGTTAGTATTCTGCCCCACCTCTAATTGACTGTTGATAAAGTCTTGAATATTGCTTCAGAGGTCGTTGTCCTTCCCAGTGTATGCTCACGCTACCCGCATCAGCGCATCACATCTACAGTTTTGGGCTGGCACAACAGTACCGTGGATGAACAGAAAAGCATTAGTGGTAGGGAGATCAAAGATTGAATGTAGCGGAGGGACAGAATGTTGGAAGGGAAATAATTTGCGTTGGCTTGCCTCAAGACACCCACTACTTGTCCCACTGCTATTGGCCAACTAGCATGACAGTAAGCTACATAAGTGTTTGTTGTACCGGAAAAGTTGTTACCTGGGGGACGACCTTCGAAAGAAACAGAGGGCTAAGGTAGCTGAACGGCTGAAACAACCAAGAACCCGTGGTTGGAGGTGGACAGTTGGGTTCAAAGAAGTAATAATCCTGGTTTTCTCCTGCGGAGACGTGGGTTGGTAACTGCGTGGTAGTCCAGCAAGTGCAACCAAAGGAGTGCTGCCAAAGTCTGGTTTGCTAGATGGAATATTTTAAACGAGGGTCCACTGATGTGGAGGATCACCAACGGGGGAAAGGCAAACAGTTCACGTCACCATTCGAATGGCCACTATTCTAAATGGTTCAAGTATCTAAACTCCGTTTCACGTGCCTTTGTAAAGCAGCTGTTTACTTTTCTCTCACTTCCGGGTGTTGTGCAAAGATTTTAGGTCCCTAATAGATTCCGCCAGAGTAACTCCACCCACTTGCCTGCTTCAGCTCTGGCAAACTTTGGGGGTGGTTCATTGCTGGCGAGATTTTCGGGGAGGCGTGTGGTTTGACCCGAAATGTCATGACGCCAGACGGTTGTTTGGACCGGTTGTAAAATGAAGATAAGGAGGGCGAGAAGACACTCACGGAAACCAAAGGGGTGGGCGTGAGAAAAACGAAAGGATAAGATATAAAGCGAAAGGCGATGGAGAGTCTGGGTAAATTTGTGAAAGACAAGAAAGAAAACGGTGATCCTCAGAAACTTAATGAGTCCGTCGAAGCTGTAGAGAGTCAAAGGGAAAGAAAGGGGAGGGGAAGATCTTCCGGGTAATGTGGACACAAATGGTAGTGGTATTAGTAATGATAAAGTAGCTGGAGAGGTCAGGCGTCTGACGTGGAAGTGCAAAGTTGGGCCAGGTTCATGATAATAGTAGTTACATCACAAGATCGGTATGGGGTAACTGTATTGGAATGGTGCAGTATCGGTTGACCATTTCAGCCCAGACCCCATCCCGACTAGGTGGGCACGTGCCGTGTTCCCCTGTGTAGCTGTCCACTTTTCTCGAGGCTGTAGACGGGTGGAGCGGTATCAACAATGAGAGGCAACGAGTTCCAGCTGGCGAAAACTCGGAGAGAGAAAAACGTGAATGCGCGCGGGTTTTCCCTCTTTTGCTGGGCGATTGCCTTCCGGTTTCCAAGGTGACTCATAATGACTGTTTGGGTGACTTGAATTGCCTGGTATCGCCACGTGGCCTACGATGACTAAGAAAGCGAAGACCTGGGTTCTTCAGCCTGTGCCGGAGCGGCATTTGCCTCATCGCTGCAACGCCTCTTCTGACTGGCCCCTGGACATTCTCTGGGGGTTCGTATCTGTCTCCAGGTTTGGTGGCGCATTGAAGTTGTAAACCACTGGGGTCGTATGTAGATCTTGCAAATATTCAGAAAGGGTGCCCAGGGTAGGGCACCCAGCCACCTTCACAAGAAGCACAGTACTGTACAGGCTCAAGAGGTGTCTCCTGGAGGATCGGGACCAGTGACTGGCAGTTTGGTTAGCGCTAGCACCAGGTCTTTCTCCGTGATGTCATAAGAGGGGCGCTTACCGCAGACAGATTGACGTACTTCTCACGAATCTACGATCTGGCGATCTGGCGTTGATCCAGTTTGAGTGCCAGTCTTTTGATACCCGCCCACTCCTCAAGCAAACTAAGGTTGCCATTCGTGCACTTGATCCTGTTTCGGATGTCAGTGGTCTCCATAGTTTTAAGATCGGGGAACAGAATCTTGGTGGAAAGTCATGCACAAGGGGCGGAAACAGCAACGGTCCAAGAATCTCTCCTTGTGATACACCGGGCTATGATGGCCAGTTGACTTCTGGTCAATAGGGGAAAAGGAGAAGCATTTAACTGACTGGTTTCCATCTCTAGAGGCAGTGGGCAGCAAATTCCTTCGGTTGTTGACTCATTCACAAGCAAATGAGGAAAAATGGGAAATTAAGTCAATTTTGAGTAGGCCGGGTTCAAATCGTAAGTAGTCGTTAAGTCGACGTTTAAAGGATTCAGGTGAAGTAGCCCGGTTACCGACTTTTGGATTAAACTCCATTTTGTTACTTTATTTTCTGCTTTAGTGGCTAGGCATAAAAGGGAATCATATTTTCGTAGTGATTGTTTCTGGGCCCACCACAAATTACTGATGAGTTGAAAACTGAACTCGTCTACTGCACGTATCCATTAATTCTTGATATCCTTTTTCGTGTGCACTCGTTATTCCATGCACGCACTACATTCAGATATAATTTTTGCATGCGATTCGGACTGTCATCATTTCTTCGCTCATTTTCATGAGTTCATGTTACTCATTCCTCATTACTGTTGCGGACATCCACCCATTTGGCTTGCTCGACTATAGGCCTTATTCGTAGCCCTCAGCTTACCTCCATAGGCATCTAAATGTGTCATTTCTGTTACGGCCTTGCTTGTAGAAGCCGCCAATGAGACTTGCAATCTGATAGATCCCTCACCCAAAACATATGAGAAGCCCGAGTCAGCAGAAATACAGCGGACACCAGTTAGAGGTGAACAAAGCTTGCAGTGGCTTCTATGCATTTGGAAATCTAGTGAAAAGAAATCTCACAGCCTTTGATATAGGCGAAGCACCTTGTAGGTTGTTAAAGGCTGTATACGAGGCCATCTTGAAACAAATATGGTCAAATTGGCTGCTCCATAATCTGCGCCAAAATCTGAGCAAATCTTCGAAAACTGTTGATTTGGAGGATTTGTCCGGTGTGGCAGATAAGATAATGGGATGACCGTGTAGTGTTTCTGCCTGCAGTTTAACCGTGCCCTTGGTGCAGACCACCCACGGAAGCCATCCCGCTTCCTACCCAGGAAGTATTGGCAACGGCCGCCACTGGCCGACACCTAGTTTGCCATTTTTATGTGACTTGTAAGGTGTCCACTTCATGATTTTTGGTTAACGGAGGAGCTTAAGTTACCGTCACCTCTCTTCATCTGTCAATTCAATCAACAGTTACTGCCAGAAACCCTCCACCGCAAGCGGCAGGCACGGTAGGGCTTCAGACACTAGATGTACAGTCTTTCATCCAAGGCCTCAGGTGCGTCAACGACTCGTGCGGACATTTGTTGTCTCACATGTCCTCCGAGTCATGTCAGTGGCAGACTTCTTGAGTGGTTTCAAACTGCAGGCCTATACCAACAGTAGAAAGCCAGCTGATTTGTGCACTGCTCAAGGTTCAAGGCGTTATGCCACAGTAGTTGTATAGCAAAACATGAGAATAATAAGTAAGCATTCTGAGTTCAACAATTCCCTAAGGTTCTTAGGTCTAGTCATCAAATTATACACAATAACCTAGTTGGCACCGAAGGGCTTCCTATCCCAGCACGCTTTTGACGATTGCCAACGGATAGACTTCCTGCCACTATCAAGCGGTTTGAGCACGTGGTCCAGCCGGACCCCGTAGGACTGCTTAGAAGCCCCTGGCATCCCCACTGTATTTTGTCGCAAAGATTCGGTTGGCGTTTCTGTGGCGACTACCTTACACTGAAGATCTTATTTCTGCTTTTTCACGCGTTGACACTTTTCTGATTCCCAACACTTTGCCAGATGAACATAACCAACATCTTGTTACCTTATTCGAGCGTTTTCAGCGGTATGGAGTGGTCATAAAAAATGCACCTTCAGAGCGTCATCGCCGGATTTTTCGAGACGTCAACTCAATGTTTAAAACTTCGTGGTGATAAAATTGATGCCCTGGTACATTATGATTAACCAGATTCCTTAGTGTTTCTAATTTGTATCAACGTTTTATGCCCCGGTGTGCATGATTCCTTCAACCTATGGCGAATCCGACTAAAGGTAACCGTTAAAGTTTTCATTGCACTTACGAAACATTGCTAGTTTCCCGAGGGTGAAAGTAGGGTTATTGAGCGCTCCATGTTACCCTATATGAGTCCACACCTGCATTCACATCCAATCCCCTGCAGCTATGCCTATCAGGCTGTGCTGATAAAAACGCACAATGTTGGGGGAGAGGAAATACAGAGTTGTGTTACGCATGCAAAACATTCGGTGACTGATGGGAAGAAACCAAAAATAATGAGGATTTGAGTCCCACTTCTTGGTCCCATATCATTTCGAATATTCATTTCTACCTTTCATTCTCAGTGGTTTTTTGAATGTGTCGAGAGAGCTCTTAGTCACTAAAATATATGCGCCAATCAGACCTTGTTGGTGCGCATTTGTCAGAAATCCCACAGAAAACAAGAACCCACACGGTGAAAGGTCTTAGGGACTAAAAGATAACCCGCGTCAACCTCCTAGGTCGGGGAACAGGTCGGCTGAGATGCGAAGACGGCACTTAGTCGCTACCGCCAGCATAGCCCTTATCTCACGGAACTAATGCCAAGCTATAAATATCCTGCCCCTCTGAGCTTGTGGTACATGATCAGTGGAATATAAATTTTAGTGCCGGTTATCTGTAAAGTGTGTTTTATCGCATCTTTTTGCGGTTAAGGCTGGTTACCCTCATGATCACACTTTACATTTGCCTAATATGTCTTTCCTTCTGGAAATACGAATGGAAAATTTCTAGGTACAGAAACTCTGAATATCCACCATACATCCTTGCATTTCACCCCGATTCTACTCAAATAAACCTCCAGTTTACCGCTAGGCTGTGAAGCTGTGGCAGCCAAAATTGCCGGGCTGGTATGAATGAATGATCATACCCCTAAACTGGTGTGTCCGTGCATTTGTAGGAATATTATTATGATTATTATTGAAAGAGTTGCAACCTCCCTAGATGGGGATATCTCCCTGTTTCCCAAGAACCACAGGCTTTGCTGTTAGTACCGAGGAAAGGGGGTTTTGGACCGTCACCAGCAAGTGCTGTTATCGGGCCACCAAAGCTTGCGATGGCCTGCCGACCTAGTCCATTGGTGAGAAGAACTTTTCTGCTTCTCTTAAACTTTGAACTCCTGCTTTAGGGTGTTTTTCGGAACTTCCATAGAGCTTCATGACATACAAGAACCTACTTGGGGTTTTGAGGCCTTTTTTCCAATTGTGCCCGTCTACCGTGAATCTGGATCGGTGGTGTTCGAAGGTAGTGCACATGAAGTCCAAGATTCCGGCCATAACGGTGAACATCAGAAAAAGCTAGTTCTCTGTATTTTGGAGCAACTAGTCTGAGGAGCAAGAGTAGTGCATTTCCACAAGCCTATTCATCAGGAGTTCACTGAGCATCAGTCTCAAATGCGGGCGGGAGCTGAGAAGAAATAAATGTGAAAGCTCTTTCAATTTGACTTAACCGGCTGATATTAGAGAGGACTTACGATATCGTGAGTCAGGAGAGAAATGCCAAGAGAGTGGACATTACGATTTTATCTACTGACCCATGTAAGAAACAATTAAAGAGGATGGGATGGCATTTACCTAAAGGGAGCATGTCAGTCGTGATCGAACTCTTGCCCTCCGAGTAAGTAGGCGTCAAGTCAGTCAAAGTAAACCAGACCAAGTCTGCCTGCTGATCAGGGAAATCCAATACCCAGGAACTCTTGGGGAGCAGCGGTTGCCCCTTATACTTAACCTTCACCGTTCGAGAGTTAACTTCCTTACGCATCCTGTAACGACGGTATTGTGTAACGTTTTCGAAACCCAAATCCTTCACTTTCTAATCTCGGTTTACGGACTGCATTATCTTCTCGCCTGAATTACTGACGTTCGTCGATTGTATCCAGCTATGAAGTGTAAGCGCAATCTTCCTGCCTGCTAAGCCATGGCTTCACAGTTTGCTTCGTTTTTATCCGCCCGCACAGTTTTGTACCGTCTCAGTGAACCGTAACTGCTAGCCTAAGGATATATTTTGGTGCACCAACTACAAAACTGTACCCACAGACTTGCCAAAACCACTGTCCATGAGTGTTCTAGAGAGTGTAGTCCGCTGTCAATTTCCCCCCGATTTCCCATATTACATAGGACAAAGATCAGGTCCTTTGGGCCGTTCCCGTATGTTTTGAGCCCGAGTCCTCGAGTACACTTGATTGACCTCCTCGGGATGATTTCTAAGATTAATCTGCCCTTCGGTATTGAGGAGCGAAAAGGATATCTCCCCGAACTCTAAGCGGGGGCTTGTGAAGCCACTGAAGATTTAAGGGAAACGTCCAAGATTCAAGACGTTGTCCGGGAGCTAGTAGGGTCAAATTTTCACGTAGTGCATTTCTGTCACACTCGACAAGAGGTTTTAACTCATCAGGAACCAAAACGGTCCATCTTTCTCAAAATGTGATGCTGTCCTACCTGCGTCTTTGAGACTATGGTCGTGACGTATGTCATGTTCTAAGTTCAAAACCTTGCACTTTCCGCGGCTAATGCCAGCTCTTTGTTGGTCGCCCAGGTTCGAAGTTGAACCAAATTTTACTGTGGAAAGATGCTATGTCCTTGGCTTCCGACATTTATCCCCAGTTTCACCACATTAGCCGTATGGGGTATTTCAGGAGAAACATGCTGCTGCACTCGTCAGTGTATATTGGGAAATAATTAGGCTATGGTGTTGAACTCTGGGGGACTCCAGAGCGACAACCTGTCCCTTCGGACATAGAGCCGATTGCTCGAAATTTAAAAAACAGTTACGTAAATATTGTGTCACCTAGTGGATGAGTAGTGGCTCGATTCTAATCTGCCTTATTTTGTCAACGTGTTGATGTCGCATCGTATTGTTTTTTGTGTTTGCCGATAGATTTTGCAGCCCGATTTGTTTTGCTAGCTGCTCCCTGTATTTGTTGATTAGGTCGTAAACTGCATCGGTCGCCTCTGTTCCCGCATATAAGTATTGGCTTTTAGAAGTATGTGATGGTGTTTTCTCCCTAAAAAAATTATATAGGGAACTACTTGTGTGAAAACGACCATGCCCAACACAGTTGAACACTCTAGAGAAGTCTGTGCATGTGGTGTCATTTCTACTTCAGTGGTCATTAGTATCTCGGTAAGCTTGTGAGGAAGTTCACCCCTTGCAAATTCGCGCTATCAAAACGTTAGGAAACTGACTAACTCGATGTGATACCGTAATCGGTCATAAATAACGAGTCCTCTCTGCCGTGAAGTATGCACTAGAGAGTTAGTGTCTTGTAATTCTTCAGGTTCTTTTATTGACATCCATAGATGACCGGTGTCGCAAACGAACTTCTAAGGATTCGGCACCTCATGAATCAAGTTGTCTCAATTAATTCACCTCTTGTTTCGCTAAATGGCGATGGCCACACAAACGGAACCGCCGTACAGATTTCACTCGATATAGAAGAAGTATCCTCTGTGATCAATGATGACTTGTACTTTACTAGTCTAGAGCCTAAGTCAGGGACTGAGATTGCCACTTGGTAAGTGTGGTAATCGTATACTCTTGAGTGTTTGGTCGATGATGAAAGAGTTTGTAAGTGCTGACATTGCGGTATTAGCAGCTTTACTGTTACTAGCAAACAGATAAGTTGATTGTAATACTTAGGAGAATCTTCCTCTGACGGTTGGAACGTCGGACAAAAGCAAGAGGAACCTGTTAGATTAAAAGCATGTTCGTTAACCTGAAGTATTGGGGTTGCAGCCCATTCTGCTGGGCCTAAGAACCGTAAACTTATTAATTGGGGGGCTGTAATCTTCAGGAACTGCAGTGCGATTGCGACTTAGTTTTACAGACGTACCAAATTCTGGAGATGGGTTCTCGAGACTGACTCTTGCTAAGCGCTTAGCAGTCTGGAACAGCTTATAGGGACGCAAATCGGGTCATAACGACAGCCGGGTTCCGAAATACAGTTTTCGTGAGCGATAAGAGAAGTGGTGAAATAGGTAAGTGACCGTAATACCAACTCCCCTACCCTTTCTAAAAGGTGCAGTCACGGGAATAGACGGTAAATGAGTTGAAAACTGAGAGAAAACCCATTTCTGAGTGATGGCAGATGCCGAAGCTCAGGGAGCCACTTGAGTGATCTGCGTGTATTTGCATTGGCGGCGTTTGTGCCCTGTGCTTTGGATGCACTCGTCGACACCCCTTTATAACGACCTGAGGTGTCCACCACCAGATGGACAAGCCCCACACATGAAGAGGGAGCCATATTTGTGAGAGCAGGATGTATATATTCCGACAGCTTGCTGACGGTAAAATGGGGCCGGGGGCGCATCAAACGAATACTTAAGGTGCATCCAACATTTACTTAGGCAAGTCGTCTATAAAAATGGCATTCGCTCTCGCAATTCACTATTCGGAGTGTATTGTTATGATTAAAAATTATACCCACAGAAAGAGAATGGGGTACGCAGCTTGCTGAGAGAGTACAGTCTTCGTCCAACTCATTTTGCAAGCGCTCACCAGTCCTTTGTGAGGTGCCTTCCGAGAATTAGCTGTCATCCAGACCATTCGGGTAGCCCTCAACACTGACACCGTAGTCCACAGTCATCGCTGTCGTTGGGACCAATCGTTTGAACTGTCTGGAAAACATCTGCTGGGAGGTGGCCAACAGCTGAATTCGGATAGGTCTTTCTGTTATGAGTGATAATGACTAAACGGATGTTCCTGAGTCTTGGCAGAGTCATCGAGGAGAAAAAACATGCAGTGAAACTGATGTGCTGTGTCTTCCACTAATGATTGACTACATTTTTCGAAATATATTATTGTTACCTCGAATTCGAAGAGACTTACTCCTAGTTTGCCTCAGTACGGATGACAGTGGGATGCAAGCCTCCCAACTGATCAGGGCTTAACAGGATATGATGTTCCTTTAGAAGTCCCCCTATAATAACCACCAAGTAAAATGGACGGAGAAAATCGAATAAATAGCCATGAGTCCGCTAAAGGAACTGCTACAAAGTAACAGATACTAACTGGATCAGTCAAGTGGATGATCAAATAAAAATAATACAGATTAATAAAAAACTTAGTTTCAGGAGGAAACTAGACAAATGAAGAGTGTGGAGGCAAGCTAAAGTTGAGGAACCGTAAAAATGGCTGACATATTCTAAGAAGAGATTAAAAAGCAGGTGTAAGCCAACCACTCATTTATGGAAGAAAAACTAAGGTCTGGCCACTGTTACGACCGAAGTCACCGTGTAGTCGTAACCAAGATGAGAATCCTCGGAGTACTCATATTCAAAGCAATACCTGAGAACTTCAAGACGCATTGTTGCCAAACATGGAATGTATATACTAACTCTAGATGAGCTCTATGAAAAACTGTTGTTTTTACGGCAATATAGATGTTCTTAATTCAGCTGCACACCTTTAATTTTTGTGGCCACCTCATTTTTTGGGCAAATAAAACTTACTGTTGCCACTAATTGAAACTAGAACTTCAAACTGGTTATACAAACAAGTTAAATGCAGTCAAAGAGAATGGTCAGTTAACGTTTCTTAACACACTGCAAGAATAAAATCAAAGCACACGGAAAAGTGACCTTCCGAATTGCGTTACCTCTAAGATTATTGGGCAGTGGCCGATTTAAGGTAGCTGCTCACGCATCCTGATGTTTGTTGTCAATTGGTGTTCCATGACTGAGCTCGTAGGACTATTTGTAGCGTGCTGCAACGTGAGAGTAGAACCCTGTCTATCTATTGGCAGGACAGCCTGATCTCGTCAATTACTGTTGGGCGGAGGATACCCAGTAAGTTTGTCTGCAGTCGATGCTTACACCTTCACAAGCCTTTACCTCTCACCCTTCAATCCACACTGGCTATGACGAAACTCACCAACTGCGTGTTTTTTCGCTATACTTATTCCTTGATGATTTACACTCAATATTAAATAACTGCGTGACGGCATTTGCCACCTTCTTCCATCTCGAAGTGAATCAGTTTACCTCCACTCTTTATCTAGCAACCCATAAAAGAATAGGCAAAATCAAATAAATTTTCATTTCAATTGCCCTAAACTAGGGATTTTCAACGAAAACCACAGTATTGATATATTATAGGTCGACCGACTATTTCAAATCAACCTGTGGTTGGTTTGCCAATGGGATATTATGGTGACTCGAAAACTACAAGTGGGCAGGATGTAGATTAGTTGTAGAATGCACTGCTATCGGGCTATGTTCACTTAAGTGGTGCCGAGGTATCTTTCTTCCGTTCCGCCAATACGAAAGCTTCACACATCATTGCCCCTTTTGCCCGTACAACGTTCGCGTTTATACAAAGTCTATCTCTGGCAAACTGCCAGCAACTAAACCATCATCACTGAGGTGTTACACAACTATACCAAACGAAGAAACGCGCACTGATATGTTTATGCATTTCTGGTGCAACCGGGGGAAGAAAAAGGGAGGGGACTGTCTGATGTACTCCCTGAACACTCACAGTACCTTTGTTAGAAAGTGATCCTCGACAAGATAGACGGCTGTCCACGAGTCCCCATACGATATTGGAATGTTACAGTAATGACTGGATGTGTCTAAAGAGCACATTGTTTTCCTTAGCTCCACACGCTTCCCCAAAATCAATGGCCCAGGGTTCGACGACATTAGACATTGATGCTGACCTTGATAGTTTAAGTGGACTCGCTAAGCTTAAGGCACCCGGCCAGGCATCCTCGCCATTTGGCACGCTGTCGTGTAACGTTGCATTGCTCATATCCGCTCTGTAGTTAGTTAGTTGGAACGCATCGGTATCTAGGCACAACTATCCAAATATACTATTCCATCCGACAACACTATCGTGTTCTTCCTTGGTCTCGTGCTTGTGGGTATGTAGCAAGTCCGAATGATTAGTGATTGGTATTTGCGTCTGTCAAGTTCGCACCAGGACAAATCCTAAATTGGTGAGCCTGACGTGATCAAATATCCCGACGTGATAACATACCCCGACCAATAACAAATATTGAATTGGTGAGCCTGTTCCATTTTATATTTGTATATTGTCTTCATTTTGATAACATTTATATATCCATTTACTAAACTTTCTCATGTCCTACCACACTCCCAAGCTCATTCGTACCAGGCCTACTGCGAACACTATCCAACTCGTGCCTTATTGGCCAGACAATGCAGAAACATGGTTTCTGTATGCCGAGACAGATTTTCGAGAACAGGGCGTCTCAGATCCTCATTCTCGATTTCTTGCCGTCATACGGTCACTACCACGAGAATTAAACCGGCATGTTACAGCATACATGTTTAGTCCCGAAGTAAGTGACACTTATGCACTTCTCAAGGCCGCACTCTTGAAGAAAAGCTATCTCACAGATCACCAGCGCCTAGACGAATTACTTCGTAACATCGAGCCAAGCGGCCACTCAGCTACTGAAGTCCTAGCACGCATGCGAGAAGTTATGGGTGAACGAACATTAGACGATGGCCTTTCCTGAGAACCATTTCCCTCAAAACTACCACAGTTTCTTTCATTAGTCATGAAATCACACTAAACGCACTTTTGTAATATTTGCCCTCTCCTCCTCATGGTAATGCGGCCGTAGGTGGCGAGTTTAATCTACCTCATATGAAATGGAATTCACCAACCGGCTTAGCCAGACATGACAAACTTTTGGTACACTGGATGTTTTTGGATGGAAGCCAATACTGCTACTCCTACAGGAAGTAGCCTTCCATCTGTAACACTGAAAAGCTTTCACATTTCTTTTCGCTCCAAGCCAAACGGGGCACGTTCCTTTTGATCCACCACAGTAAACACGAATGCATAGCTTCAAATATTTAAGAACTAGAAGAGTAAGTTATTGAGCGTTTAATGGAAGGAACACGTACGATTAATGGGACAGAAGAAAATTAAGATAGATGGAAGCACGCATACGGAAAGCAAACTCCTTGCTGGAGTTCTTCCTTATTTTCTCTGGGTGCCAGTTTATCTTTCATCATCGCCATAGGCAAACGCTTTAGATCCCAACGTTGGTTTAGCTTTAGATGAAATTAAATTTTCAAAGACAGGAAGAAGTTTGGACGTACGAAACAGGGTATGATAGGGGAGCCTGAGACCTGTGACTGGGATGGTATTCTAGATCGAAGAACAACCTGAAGGTGGATCGGCTGAAAGCCTCGCTGCGTCATGTCCTTTCCCACCCTAGTATGATCGATGATGTAGCCAGAAGTAGACCAAGCCTATCTGGACTTGGCTGAGGAGGGTGCGAATATAACAGCAACTGCACAATAAAGAGACACAGGCTGCCTGGATTTCATATTTCTCTATGTTTGAAACCTTTTTCACCGCAAGGTTTCAGGCCTCCGCTGCATTAAATACAAGCGGAACCCCATATCGGTAGTAACTCCTTTTTATTCTCCTTACTTCTTTTACGCTCACTTGTCGAGATGGACTGTACACTTACACATGGCTGCACACATAGTAATGGATGGAAAATGAATTAAATTTCAAGGATATTTTTCTCACGTCATCTGATATGTCTCCATCCCTTCTTTTCTTGCTGCGACTGGAGTTCACCTGGCCCATCTCGCTGCCACCGAAGCTTGATCACCGGGACAAACAAATTTCACCTCCTGGTGTGAAGAATTTCCTCCGAATAAATCACACCTAATTTCCTTGCAGATACTTTATTGCTGTGCCTATGGGTTAGGGGAAGATCAAATATACGCTTCCACATGGTTATGAATTTCATCTTTTCTCTGCTTAACAAGTTTATCCTTTGTGATCGTAGAGCCAGATGTATCAGCACAGTGCGAGTAATTTCACATTCTGTAGCAGAGACATCTACTAGTTATCGGGCCTGGCTTTTGCCCCAGCACTTCTTGAGATATCAAGATCAGACATAATAGCAGTTTGCTCACACGCTTCTCTTTAGGTGGACTCAACTAACGTCGCATGAACATCACTAACTTCCCAGTACCCTACCATAATTCAAGAAACCTAGTGAGATGATTACCTCGGTCTGTGTGAAAATATGCATTTCGGCAAAAGGTACGCAATACATCTTGATTATTCCCTAAACAAACGTCCATCATGCATCCCTTTCACACTCTTCCTGTGCAATTATGTTGTAGCAGGTCCCTCTTGAAATGTAAAGAGCAGAAAGAAATTTTCAGATCAGTGGTATTCACTTACTTGCAGAAGCAGAAGGCAACCGTCATATAGAGACAAGCTTCCATTATCCTCCAGACAACTTCAGCTTATTGACACTTTGACTCAAAACCACACTTCTTCCACCATATGTCCTGTAGTTGTTTATTTTTTCAAGGGTATTACAAGCCAACCTCATCATTTTCAAGACGTTTGGACAAAAATAGAAGTCTTGAATAAGATCTTCTAGGACAGCCTTTGATGCCATTTGTTTTCTGTCATTAGTGACTGGAGTAAGGAGAATTACAGGGTGCATTATCGTTGCTTCAAGGGGAACAACTTTGGGATCCTTGGCAGCGTTTCATTAGCGACATATGCAATCGTATTTCAAAGCTAATCTGCTTTGAATATCTCGCTTGATAACTGGGATTAATGCCTTCAAACAGTTTTTGAGAGCAATGAGCTCAACTAATGCACGGACCTGCCTAGATTGATAGCCGTTTCGAAGCTTTATCCGCAACAAAATAGATAGGTTGGTTTTGTGACAACAGTGTCTAATATAGTCAATAATCTCTGATATCCAAGTAAGTGACCAGTAAGTTCCAGCCAGAAGCATGAAAGAACACTGTTAAAGGCAATTACTTACTCTCTCCACTTTAAGGAACTGCAAGCCGTAGAACTTTCCCACTGAAGGGGTTGTGCACAATCATTCACCCGGTACTTTGGAAGATTGCTGGACATTCACTTGGAGTCCTGAAGCACAAGAGTTTTTTATCACTAGGTTGTTTCACCCTTTTGAAAACAGTGAAGGGAGGACTGCCCGGAAGAGGTAGTTAATCTTTCTGTTAGGACAGAAATGACAAACTATAAAGATGAGGATTTTTTAATGCAACTGACGCAGAGTCCGTTGCAAGATCAGTTCGATATTTGATTAGCCTTGAACAGTTCTTAAAACTGAATTCAAGTTATGGTATGCCTATAGGTTTTGCTCATCAGCTGCTTTGAAAGAAGGCAATCGAATTTGTTTGTTTGTATCGATCAATTACAAAAAGTGAAATTCGCTCTAGCCACACAAATTTTAAGTTGTGTTTGATTT
>OX104134.1:27245093-27291798 GCA_944470555.2 Heterobilharzia americana | reverse complement strand
TTTGATTAACCGTTTGCAAAAAAAATGATAAATGCAGACAATGCTCACAAAAACATGGGCAAGTGTGCTACAATGTCATGGGTCAAGGACTTATATTTGACAAAATTTTGGAGTTGCGTTCTTAGTTTTATCTATTAAATAGATGATTGTGGTTAAAATAAAAAGGGGATGCTTCGTTAGACTGTATCTCTACTTTTCAGTCATAGTGACAAATTTTAACACATGTAATTTTTCTTACATACACCTTCCTGTCACTTCATTAACTTACTTTTTTGCTATTCAAATTTGTCGAAAGTACGTTCGAACTTTGACGGATTTTTTAAAGAACTCTAATTCCATTCTGTTTTCCTGTTTGCATTATATAAATAGTCAACATCTGGGACAATTGTAAGTGGATTTTCTAATGAAAATGAAGGCATATTCACCATGAAAAAGTGTTTAAGGGATTAAAACGCCGCTACATAGCACACGCCAATGAACAGAATTGAGATTTTTCCACCGTCGCGATTTTACTCCAAGAATCATCGTAGGTGGAGTTTGGAGTAGGCGCAAAATATCTCTAAGCCACTTCATTTGGTTAAGGCTTACGATTTCATCAACTAGTTGGTGTTATTTTATTCATTACTGTACGCTTCACTTTAGTATTTCTTAACTTATGGCTCCATCGTTTGTAAAGTGAACTTCAAAAGAACCTAAAACTAAATGGCTATCGTGTGAAAGCCATCAGTGGTCTGATCCTACAGTTGCCAGTTAGGGGTTTATAGGAATGCAAACCACCATACTAGTACTAGTAAGAAGCTGGATACCATTTGAGTGACAAGCAGTGTGATTTCATAATAGTCCCTGAACATTTATGCACGCATATGGAAACCGTATTGATCAATGTAGTATCATAAGTGATCTATACGCTTCATTAAATTATCTTTTTGGAGCTTTTTAAAGTCTCCTTAATTCTTGATCAGATGTTGGAGTAAATCATTCCTAACATTTCTGGTATAATACGCAGGTGCAAAACACATGTCAAATTTTATCAAATATTTGGTGTGGCGTTCACAAAGTGTAGATCTTGACGGCATCTTGGCAGCCCAAAATAAGTCGCTGTAGTGTTCTTAGTCAGTAATAGTAAGTAAGCGTAACTGCCAGTCGAAAAAATAATTGGATAGCTGCGTTATATTTCATTTAAAAATACATAATGATCATGCTTCTGTTTCAGGCAGTACCTGCTAGTTTCGATGAAGCAAAGTTAATTGTTTTGTTTTGAGTGCATATATTGACAAATGTAGACATAATGTAGCATGTATACACTTCTGTAAAACAATTAAATTTGCACTTAAGGCGCAAGTGAAATACTTTCTTCCTTACATCAAGGTTGATCCATTAAAGGTTGAGTGTTTATCTTTATATATGAAAATTAATTTCTTCCACTCATTTTATTCCCTTCAAGGCGAATAGATCAAAGACTAAAAAGCTCAGTCATGTAGTTGTAAATGATCAAATTTTTAGTAGTAGTAGTAGTAGTAGTAGTAGTAGTAGTAGTAGTAGTAGTAGTAGTAGTAGTAGTAGTAGTAGTAGTAGTAGTAGTAGTAGTTAGACCATCGTACCTTCAAATTTGAGAGCGTCTGGGGTTCAATATTTTCGTAAAACACAAAACTAATGTCTCTATGAACACAAGATATTTTGAATTATATTTATATTTTATGATCTTTCGCTTACACTTGTCTTCAAAACTACAGAATTATAATCTGTTTGTCACCACTTCTAAAGGAGTTGAAAAAAGATTTGCCACTATTGCTGATGCTATTGACTTTTTATATCTAGAAGGGGAGCTAAGCAGTGAGAAGTTATTTCTGAACCTACTATAAACCTTTGACTGTCCAAGATTTCTGTCTATATGACGGGTTTAATTTTGGACGAGAGGGAACTTACTCTGAAAAAAAACTTGCAAACACACTGCGTTACGTTGACCTTTCTGATTCACTTTTAATATCTGTCATACTCTCCATAAGAGTGTATCAGTCGACTGAATGCATTTTCTGAGTTTGCGAACACTATCAAACTAGGGATCTGGCTTTCTGGTTGACTAAAAGTGCATCAAATAATTTAGTTTGTATATTTTGATCCCTTGGTGGATTTACCCAAAGCAAGATGGCGACGTTTGCCAAGACTGAATTTTAAAAGTGCCATTTGTTTTGTTATCAATGTTTTAATAGGGGTTCGGAATATTTTTATGCTACACACAATTTAAGCAAAATAGCAGCTGTGAGTCTTTCTTTAATCATCGACTAATAAAAATTGATTTGATTTTCCGCTTTGATTACATCCACCCATGCATCACAATGTAATAAATTTCACCGGAAGTCTAATCAACGCTTGAGTGAAGATGCGAAAAATTAATGTCATATCTAAGGCATCAAATACTTTTGACAGCATTCGACTGACGACTTAAAATAATGTCCATTGCCCCAAGTTCCATTTAACATGAGATTGTGAAATACCGTAAGGCTTATAATCAAACGATCTCCTTTAATTCAAATGAATAGTAGGTGAGGCTGAAGCGACTTTCCTTGACACAATAATCCAGCTATGAGTTAGTTTAGGCTTTTCAGCTGTAAACTTGTATATGATGTGCAACCACTCTGAACAGAAATGTAATAGGCGTAAGCTACCAGTTCAGCGTACATTTTTATGCTGTTCCCAGTTGGTCCATGGGAGCAGAAACCATCTCTCATTTCAACATTGCCTCTATTGTTATTCATACCTTAAACATTGTATTTCCGAAGCTCATTACACAGATCGTATGGATTTTTAAGACTTAACTTTGTCTAACCAATCAGTAAGGGGACAAGTGGAATGACACCTTAACAAAAATCAATGATGAATCAATTACTGGAAAAAATAAAACGAACTGGAAATAAACGTGATTATATAAAGAAGTAATGCCTTTATTCATTCAAGAAATAACTTAATCATTGTTTACCAACCTTACTTACAGAATCTATTGATTTGCTAAGCCAGCAATGATAATACAAACAAAATTTATTGATGCTTTGGTTTTCTTCGAAAATCCCTAGTTCAAAATAATTAAAATGAAAATTTATTTGATTTTTATTTATTCCTTTTGGATTACTAGATAAAGAGTAGAGGTAAACTGATCCAATTCGAAATGGAAGAAGGTGATAAATGCTGTAACATTTTTATTGAACACTGAATGCGAATCGTAAATGAGTAAGTAAGGCAAACAAATATAGGTTTGTTGGATTTTAGCAGTCTAGCTGGACTGATGGATGAGAATTACAGGACTTGTGGAAGTGTAACCACCGACTGCAGACAATCTCAGTGTGGATCCTGCACTTAATAATAATTGCTAAAATCAGGCTTATCTGTCCCATAGGTGGAGGGGGTTACACGCTCAACTTATCCTGATGCGATAGGCAGCTTATCATATATACCGCTGTGATGTTGTATGTTGTTTTTCTGTGTTTTGCATAACACCAAAATAGCATGATATCGATATTGTGTTAATATCGGTCGCATTCTAATAACTCGACAATAACAAACTAAAATTATCAAAAAAATCCTTTCTGGTGTCTATGAAGCTGTGACACCTGTGATGCTGGCAAACTGAAGTCTTAAGAAACCGTTAATTTTAGCGAATACATGGTTGTTGAGAAGATGAAGTGATTACACTTTTCCACCATATATGTTTTCAAAGCATTCTCGGGATGTAGTAGATTTTTAAAGTGAACAGCTATGAGGCTAGGAACAGATTAACAGGGAATGAAGGTAAGTTAGTTGATGTAGGTTTGAAATATCATTGACCAGTAGATATGTTGCATGTGGCAAGGAATTGTATGCCATGGTAACTTGTGCCTTATGAAACAAGATAATTATGGCAGAAAGTCATGGTGAGCCAGATCTATGATATTTCTAACTGCTTATGACATTTTTGTTAAGTTTTGCTAAGATGTTAAAAATTAAAAGCTGAAAATCCTAGTTGCATGGTTAACTGGTGAGCGATATGTCAAGGTGTGCTCAAGTTTCTCTGTCTTCAGTATTGTATATTTTATTATTAGTCAGTTGATTAAAAAATTTTTTCAGCTTTATTCACTGAACGTTTCTGAAGTATGGCTTCCTGAGACAACAATGCACTTTCATCTAAAGTTCTGCCTTGGTTCATTTTTCTGTCTGCTTATTGGTTTTTAAAATCATCTACTCACTTATATTTATTGATATTTTTCGAAGCAAATCAACTGAGCTCTTACTTAACATACCGTTAAATTTATTTAAAAAGCAGGAAATTACTAATCATTAAGGCGTTAAAGAATGTCAAATCTACTCTTAGCTCTAAATGACTATTGCGTAATCGATACATTATATTTTCTCAATTTTTATTTCGTTTTAAAAAGTGTTATCGAAAATTATTTAGTTTATTTCTATTTTAAATAAAAACTCGACTGAACTTAACTGAAATATCTAGCAATTACAGAACTCTAAAATCACTGCTTACAGCAATGATAATATTACGGAGTGTTATTTTCCTTTTTCATCAAGCATATTGCCATTTCGGTTTGTTCTCAAGAGTATTACAGCCTAGACAATATGTCTTTTTCCTTATTTTATATGGCTTTTCAGGGTGTATTTGTGCATATGTTTTACAGCAAAACTAAAAAAATAGACACAAACCTTTTTCTCACGTTGATATTTTCACTAACTAGTGATCAAATAAATAATGTAGTAAGTTAGAGAATAATGTATCAATCTTTTGTACCGTTCAAGGTATCAACCGCATATATTCGGCTACAGATTTACTGTAGACAGTGTAGTACAGCTGAGCGTTATACATCTAGTATATCCGGTTCTTTATCTTTTAGCCGCAAAAAGGGTAACTTATTCGAAATTTATTTGTTTTTCAATGAAATATGGAGATAAAATGTGTTGGGAAGTAATACTCCTATGCTGGATTTTTGTAAAACATTGATTTTATTCGTCTTTCCTGTATGTATTTACGTTTCCTATACTATTCTTGGTAGACTGCTGGTTTCACGTAACATATTGTTGTTCGCTTTAAAAATTAAACTGACTTAAACACTCTTGTTTCAAGATGAAAAAAGGAGGAATAAATAACTTTCACCCTTACATTTCATTAGCAAAAAATGAGAAAGTTGGAATTAACTTATGACATTATATGAAGGTTTAGACAAAAAGTAATGATAAATATTAAATCGAGAAATCGTATCAAATTCATGAGATTTGGTAATATATTTGAATAGGTTAGTAGTTCAAATGAATCGTTTTTTATTCTTTTTTATCAGCAGGAGTAATAAATATTCAGATGTGGTGAGTGTCAACTTAGTCACAGTTTCATAAAAAACACTGACTGTGGTCGTTAACATTGTTGCCTTCAGAGCAGTCGATTCGAGTTCGACTTCAAGTGGTGACAAACAATCAGCTACTAATGGATATAAAACATCAAGGTTGCCGCATTGTGTAATAGTGAGTGAACATTCAATATTATACAGTTTGTAAGAATCATATGAAAAAACAGTTTAGTAGCAGAATATGTAAAGTGTCGGGCTTTTAACTGTAAGATATTGTGTTAAAACCATAAGCACAGTTGTTCATCCAGGTTGAAGTCAGGCCGCAGTCAGTACAGCCATGCATGACTTAAATTTAGTATTCTATCTATTGATACATTGATACTACGCGTTTGGTCTATGATATATCTATACTGCTATGAAGGAAATAAACAGTCTGGATTTAATATTTGTTAGCTAACACCAAAGTAATGTAGAGTATTTCAACTTGGAAAGTATAACGGAATCTAAAGTTTTTTCACTTCCAGAGGTTATACCGCATTTAGTTCTGTCAAAAAGGTTTCTTAATTCAGAGCAGATGAATTGAGACAGTAACCAATTCCAGTTTTTAGGACTTGTCATACGCTAGCAACAATCTCTGAATGTACTGTAATTTACTACGCGGTGGCTATCAACAGAATCCAGGACGTGTGTTTCGTCCTATTGAGGATTTCTCGGTCGGAGGTACTTGTACTGCAGTGAGTGATGTTCCCAGTTAGACTCAAACCTTGCACTCAGGGCCTTAAGTGGTATAGCGTTATCCACTACTCCACTGAGACATAAGAACCAACTCTTGTTTGAGGCTGGGAATTCGTGTCCCAAAGAGAACACAGTCACTCACATAGAGATACATATGGCAGACAAGTTTCAAGTAGGATGAAACGCACATCATGGAGTCTACTGCTAGCCACTAGCAAGTAAATTACACTATACTGTGTAGTCAGGCGGTATCATGACATCTACACAGGAACCTGTTTACCTTCAGAGCTTGAACAGTTTGTCTCAGTTTTTATAACGGAGATTTACAAATGTCAATAAACAATAATGAGTACACTGTATTCAGTAGAAAATACAGTTCACATACAAAGAGAGTAATTTGCGTTGATAATATTGTCCAGAAAGATAGAGAAAGTTTCACTATTCGGTCGTCCAGTTACGGGAAGCGGTTAGTACTGGGTTTAAGTCCCAGTGGAAATAATATGACTGAGTGAGGTGCAGATACATCCAGATGACGAGTCCTAAGTAGAACGGAAATTCTTATGATGAGCTAAAAACTTTTCTGCTATCTCTCTTTCGTGGTGAGACCTGACGGTGCTGTTCTTAGTCTTTAACTAGAGATTGAGTGTGCATTAGTGAGGAGCTCCAAAACGGGAAGGAATGATTATGCAGTTCCTTCATGTTCTTACTGCTTTTCTAACTCATGTTAGTGGATGATAATAGACTTTTTAGAGACGACTATTTTGGTTGCTGGCAAAAAAGAACTAAGCTGAAAGTGAAGGGCAACAGCATGACATGGTTGTCTACAACAGTTTATAACGTAATTGTTGTCAAAAGATTGCATGTTTTGCTTTTCTATAAAAATAAAGATCCTTCTGCTCGCAAGCCTAAGTATATTTTACTTGATTAATCATCTAGTATGTAAAGCAGATTAAACTTTGACCAAGTATCACTTAATGGTAACTAACCTACCTATTTCGTTTTGTAATTACGTAGGTGAGCACATAGCAATATTTAAGTTAGTAATAAAAATACCAGAATTTGGAGGAGATATTTTATCAGTTAACCCTGTGAAGAACTAGTAGGATATGGTTAGATATTTCCTCACTTGTGTGTCAGTGATTTCGTCAGTGATTTCTTTTTCTATTGGCCTTAAAATACTATCTTTTTACGGAGTATCGAACCAGGTATTCGAAAGTTAACAAGTAAGATGTTTTGTTCAGGTACCAATGAATTTCTGCACACTGTCTTCTGTAAATCCTTTTACGAAGGAAAGAAGACATTGAAGGACCACCTAATAATTTTAATTCGCAAAGCAACTGAATAAAACGAAGTGTATGTAAAATGTACGAATGAAGTAGTACATTCTCGAAATAAATTAATTTTTGCATCATGCTCCTGGGATACACGGATCTATGAGTGACGTGATATGGCCCCTTTTTGTGTTATATTGCTTATGCACAGCTTTTGAATGAAAAAACAAACATTATTTTATATTCTGCTGCCATCCTTACTCTTGACCAGGATTGTGTCAATGAAGTTACGCTATGTAACAAATGAAACTACCAATTTGGTAGTGACTCTTGAGCATAAGCGGTCGAATAAGCATAAGACAAAAAACTATCAAGCACAATATTTTTATAGAATTGTCTTAAATTTGGAGAACATAAGTGGCCGAATCTTTGAAGTAAGTGCACGAAGTTATTATGATACTTGTAGTGTCCCGTTGCTATACGGAGCTGAATTGCTCGACCTCTGCTTGGTCCTGTATAGCAACAAGGGATTACAAGTATCGTGACAGAAACTGATACTCATTACACAAGAGGTGGATATCGTGCCTAAGTGGCGTTTGAAGCGGTTGGTACTGGGTTCGAGTCCCAGTGGGAACAACATGACTGACTGAGGTGCAGGTACATCCGGATGACGAGTCCTAAATAGGACGGAACGCACGTCCCGGATTCCTCTGCTAGTCACCAGGATGAATGAATCCATGAAGTTTTCCACGAAAAGTGTGTATAGTTATACCCAATAAGATTGGACATAATGTTGAATGTAATTATTTCAAAACTATCTATCAGATATGACATTTTCTTAGATATAGGTTTTCACTCTTCGCAATCTTGATTAATGATTGTGAATTGATGATGTTAGGGTAAATTGAATCGACACTAACACATGTAACAGGGGTGATTCATCATACACTGCACGCATCTGGAAAATGTTACTACTATTAAAATAAACGAATGAAGAACTGCTGGACTGCATATATGCTTTCTGAAAGTCTTATGGTTACTTAGATTTGAATATGAGGAATAAATTCTGATCGAAGCGTCATCTGGTAGATGGGTACTGTGTGCTATGTCAAATAAACAATCTTATATGGAACTATAAAATATTGTTTCAATTATTGCAGTTTTACAAGGAATAACTTATTGTACGGGATAAACTTCTTGGAGTGACTCTACAGGTCACCTTAAAAACAACTAAAATAACTGATTGTACTTCGTTATTCTAGGAAAATGTGCCTTTCCAAAAGAAATACAGAAGTTTGAGTGGTTAGTTCAGTTACTACTAGGATGGTCTTTTAAAGTCAATCCCTCACTGACCACCAGAATAATAAACGACCGGGGGAAAATCACTAACATTTATAAAGGAATCAGTCTATAAGAAACATAAAAATAAGAATTTTCACCTTTCAAAGATGGATAACTTTCTCTGAAAGTGTTTTCATCACATTGGAATGTAGCATGGATTCCCTTTTGTAAATGAATAGCATGTACTCTATTTTTTTACCATGAAAAAGCATTCAGTAAATATTTTGAAATCTTTCTTATATCTCACATAATCGTATATGATGCCATCATGTAGAACGTTACGAACTGAAATTATGTTACATTTGTAGGTATCTACAATGAGCTTTCAAAAGTAGTGTGTGCTGACTGATGTTTGTAAATACTAAGTTACCTACGAGTTATTCACGCCTTATATGAAATAACAAGCTAAATCATTTCTGTGACTAGTGGAACACCTAAACTGTGTACTACGATGTATAAGACTCTGTATTTCCATAAACATTTTATTTTTGTTTCACTTCTCAAAACACTTCAAATTTGATTAAAGTTAGAAATTTTAATTGAATTTTGTTCAATAAAGGTGAAATGCGCTAACAAAGAAAGTACCTATATAAAATGCTGTTTATTTTAAGAGGAAATAATAATTCTATTTTTTGTAGACTAAAGTTGGGTGCAATATACTTTCTAAGTTGATTAGATATTTTTTGCAGACAGGATAAATTTTGGTCTATCAAAGAAACAACACAAAAATCTGTTTCACTGAAAGTAGAAAGAGCTCTCAGAAATTTATATGAAAAAAGAAAAAGTGAAGACCATCTGACTGCAGTTTCATATACTTTATATCATATAATTTTCCGTCGGTATAATAAAACGTATTTTTATTTACTGAGTAAGCGTAATATCATATTCTGAAATCCCTTGTTATTACTTAATGGATACAAAGTTTGTTGGTGTTTGAGACCATTTTGAGAGGATTTGATGGAGGCTACGTACAAACTTATCATTTTAGTAACTGAATGCATCATCTTGCAAGGTCCTACCACTGTCGGTGAAAATCTGAATCCTTCGTGTAACCCTTTTTTTCACTAAGTGCTAACCAACTCGTTGCAATTGCTTGAGAAGTAAAATAATTCAATTAACCTTTACCAGTTATTTACTAAAGAATTCTGGGTAAAGATGTGACAAATATCACACCCCGTTCAGGTTGTTGATTTTCACTGGCCTTGTACGTATTATTTTTAAAATATTTACTTGGACTACATAGTGATGCATGAAATTACATTTAAACGAAAGTGTCAATATTAATACTACTGATAGTTATAATAATGACAATAATAACGATACTACCATATTGTAATAATTGCTACACTACTGAAACTGCGTTATTACTGTAACTGACAATGACAATGCTGTGATCTAGATGGTCATAGAAGCCCATCTTCCAACAGAAGTCAAGCTATTCGACCTAGTATAGCAACTGGAGATTAGAAGTATCAACAAACAACAACGATACTTCTGTTAACATTTATAAGGATGACATTGAACTAGTTCTACTACACTTCTGGGGTAATAATAAGGATAAGGTTCACACACTGTAAATCATTTCCCCTCTAAGAAAAAAAATATTTTCTTCGTCTTGTAGTTATTGTGTACGCTGATTGAAAAATGGCTGTCATGAGGTACATGCTGATTAATTATCAAAATTTATCCATGGGAACTAAAAGTGGTTTTTTACTTCCATATAAGGGGGTTGTGAGTTGTGTAACGCTTTAACCATATGTCATAGAATAATTTCAACATACTTCAACTAACAAGCCTTTACCATCTCTCTTTAGCTGTTCAAAATCACGGAGATACTTTGATTTTTGAATAAAAATTTAATTCTGAGCATCAGAAAACAGGAAAAATTGTTCCATTTAGTCAGTTTTGGCGTATTTTTTATTGTAAAAGATTACCTAGAAAGATGAAAGTGTTTGAAATTTTCAACAACTCTTATATGTTGGCGCTTTTAGACTGAGAATGAAGTATTTGAGCGAGCAAAATAATCCAGCTTTGATGAGCATTTAAACCAACCCTGATTAAGTGATGACTAACAAAATCTTTGTGTCTTTATTAATACCTAGTTTTAATTTCATTGTTTTACGCCATTTATAGCACCTATCTAACATTCGATTGATAATCAAGAATAAGCATGCCAAACTACCTTAATGATACGGAAAGTGACAATCGAACGTTAATGGCTTGAAAAAATAGGGCTTTTCTAAGTAGTGCATTGCAAAGCTGTTGAGTTTGCCAGTTTAAGTTAGGCGTTGGATGGTAGTTAATTAGAGTAAAACATTTGACAAATTTGTCACCAAGCTTTTACTACGAAGTTTGGGAATGTTAAATATGCTGTACTGCTCGCTGCTACAGCATCTTATACTTGCCGAGGTAACAGCAGGGCTAGATAAAATTCAGAAGTCTGAACCAAGAAACAGTAATAATGCATCATTTTAGTATAAGTTTATCTGCACTATGCATCGGAATAACAACTACTTGTTGAGTTTTCCAAGACAACCATATTTGATAGTTAGTGAGGCGTTGTTAGGTAATACCATTTTGCTGTAGTGTAATCTTTATTCGACATCCCGAACATCGCATTAATTCACGTATCTTTTTATGTCACTTCATATCGCTCGTCCTTAGAAATTTATTGCATCTTATCGTTTTCGATTCTTCTTTTCTGTAATGTTGTTTTTTAGTTTTATTACTTTCTTATTGATCTTGTGTGATCCTACAAATATCAGCAAAGAACGATAATGTCATTGATGCTCAGACATCTTAAAATTACATGACACAAAACACTTGAATACTGTTCTCAGTCAAATTTTAGATATTCATGCTAAAGTTGTTATGAATGTCATAGAAGAATTCGAGCACTGAGTTCAACTTTTTCGCTACAAAAATAAGCTTTGGTGTAATCCTTACGTATTTGGGAAATCAAAACAAGATTTTTCAAAGCCTTTTTTGTTCTGTAGTTCACAGCTTCTTTAACTTTTGCGAAACACTACTGTTAGTCATATGTTATGTGATGGCAGTCTGGTTATAAATTCGAGTACTTCTTAGACAAAGGGGAATCCATGTTGTTTTTGTTTCCTGTTGGTGCTTTCTCTCCATACGTCTGCATCGTGCTCAGTCGTTAAATTCCAGTTCACTGGACGATGATATATTCAGCCTCACTGTAATAGTACTGCAAAATTCTCAATGAGTATCAAGTACTGAAAGTATGTTAAGGCAATTTGACTTAGAAGGGGTTAAAATCAGTTACAGAGTTGTTTGATTGTGTAATCGACCTTCAACACTCCAGGGTATTGTGACATGCATTTTTAACTTAGTGCAGGATGCCTCAAAACATCCTACGAATATAAGTGTAGCCAGACGGATGTGACAAATCAGTTTCCTAGAGCTTTTAACTGCTGGTCTGAATTGTATGAGAACTCATCAGCCCTTTGCGTGAGTCCGTAAAATATCAAAACCAATAGTAGTTAGGGCGATTTCCTGCAAAACTGGTCGTAGTGATACAAGTGGATGAACAGTTTTAAACCAAGTATTTCTGAACACATCGTATCTCATCATTTTACCATACGAATGTAAAATACAAAACCCTGAGGTGATAGGCAGTTCATGAAGGTGGTAGGTGGTTCTATTTCTTAATCCTAGGTCTATTCCTTGTGATTTGTAATGTCGCTTCTCAAACATATTTCTGGTAGAAAATAGAGCACATTACAGCATTTTCATACCAACTTAGGAAAACCCTAATTTCTCACTCAAACTTAGAGCACCATTAAAAGCATAAATCAATCTACTGGGGTAATTAAATCATCAAAAGGTTACCTCCTTTAAGCTCATATATGATAAAATGGATGAATATCATTTTCTTTTCGTCATATCGATCTCAAACATGGTAAGTGGTGATACAAGCCTGACAAAAAACGAATCATGTGAACAAGTTTTATTTATGTTAAACTGAAGGATCTGCATGAAAGCTACACAAATAGTCAGACTAACTGTTAGAATTAATTTGTGCAAAATCAACAATCATTAACCTGCAAAGCTTTATCTGTTCAAAAACATACATATCAATTAAAAACCGCTTAAGCGGAACTTTGTTAGCATCTATTTCACTGATCTCACAAAATTCAGACAATGGAGGTAATGAAATCAACCATCTGAACGAATGAAGGCTTTCAACCTCCTAACATTGTAAATAATGGCAATAATAACTGAAACTGATTGATTAATTGTACAAATATTTCCACCAATCTCATTCCTGCCATTATTTTTCTAATTTGAAACTTCTTTCCCATCTTCAGAAGTAGTTTTAAATGGAAGCAAAATAAATTGCAATCAAATCATAGGTATGCAGTTTTCAAAAGCCTATCGGTCCGACAGCTTGTTATAACTTAACGAGTAAGAAGAATCTATCCTTAGCGGACATACTTGTGTGCATTTGTTGTACCTGACAAAATAAAGGTCATGTTAACTTTTGTTGTCATCACTACAGCTAGTTAGTTAGTTAAACGCAAGTGGAAATGACAAATTTAAGTGGAGGAAAACAAAAATAAAACGAAGTTTGTCTTGTTACTGTTTTTTAAAACTTCTACTTTTTAAAGCATTTTCAAAAAAAACAGTTTATAGAAAAGGAAGTTTTAAACCTTAAATTGAATAGAATAGTAGTGATAAACGTTCTTTTATCTAAAATAAGCGTACTTTGGGACAGTTGCAGTAATAATGAAGAACAATTAAACTAAAGAATAAATCATCACCTAACTCAAGGTCAATGAATGGACTAGAGCTGTTTAACTAGTGCAAAAGCTAATGACATTATTTGCTCTTAAATGATAGGATGACAGGAATACGAGCCGGTCACGGAACTGTCAACTGCTAAAAGACGATGGAAGCCTATAGCTCGTTTGAAGTGTGACAAATGAGACGAAAAATGAGGGATATGAAACTGGTTCACGCTAATGTTGTTTGCTTTATAATAACTAACACTGAAATCCAAGTCATGTTTCCTCATATTTTAGATTCGTCAGCTAGAGGTGCCTACATTACAGTGAGTGGCGTAATTCCTACTGAAACTCGAATCTAGCACACACTGCTTCCAATGTTAGAGAGCTAACAACCAAGTTACTGAGTCGCAAGAGGCATTGGGTGTTATTTATTGATACTTATTGATACTTTATTGATACAATATAGGGGTATCCACACTGGAATTCATGTGTGGACAGAGATTCACTAATTCGACCCAGTATAAAATTCAACAAGATTCTTCAGTTATCTATGAATTCTGGTAACAAGTCCCATATAATTTTGTCTCTCTCGCAGAAAACAAATACGTCGTTCATGTGTCAGCAACATTAGTTTATATTCTGTTAACTTGCTCGGACTTTATTTCTCTTAGGTTCCGTTCCAGAAGGGACTTTATTGCAACTCCATCTATTTGCTTATACAGTTGCCCACTGGAAACAAACTTTACATTCAAGATGCATCTAAACACAAGTTACATTAGGTCTTTCAATGGTGAATTTGTGGTCATCTTTCTCTTAATTATTGAACTGTATGCATCCATTCGACTGTTTCCACAGTAAACAACGAGTTTACTTGTAAAGAAAGCATTGGTTTGTATTCTATAATGCAGCTTTCAGCTAAGTCAATGGATTCAAATGGAACTGCTATACTTTGCTTACATATCCTTTTCCTTATCGGTTCTAAAACTTTAGTCGACCATTTTTCTGAAGTATGAAACGCAGAACTAAGGATTTCCAAAATGGCTCCTAATGGTAGTCTGCCTTGATGAGTAGTTTCGAGACTTAGATTCTTGATACTGGTATTCCTGGAAGCTTTAGCTCTTCATATAAAGAAGGTAGTTCATTTATATTTTTTCTCTCAAGGATTTCAAATGTGTTTATTTTGTATCTTATTTTACCTATTACATCTGTTACCACTGGAAGACGTGAATTTTAGAGTCATCTTCTAATGCTAATTGCAGTTTTTGTTAATGTTCTCTTCCCTATGCATCAGAGCTATATCTTTATAAGACGCGTAACAACCTGATCTTTATTAGCTTATATTTATCCAACAGCTTCACGATGACCTTTACTTGGTACTAATGTACCATCAGTTTCCATATCTTGATATTGGTAGCAACTGTCTACAACGGTTAATTTTGAGTGTTCGGTTTCCCATTCCGATGTATGAAGTGATCCTGTCATGTAAAACATATTTTCATATTATTTCTGTTTCTACTTGAACAACCTTATGCTTATTATCACAAGATCTATGTCCGAGTGACAAAATTCTCATCTGAGTTTGACTCAGAGTTTAACTAGGAGAATAATAGACATACTTTCCAAATTGATTCAGAAATTCGTTTGACTGCTTGAGTATAAGGTTGACTCAGTCTTATTTTTTCTATTTGAATTTGTCTTATCATGGTTCCATTCACTTGATTCATAAACCGTTCTTTCATGGCACCCAGCAGGCTGTCTACTACTGCCTGTCCTTATTCATGATTTTGCTGTGGCTCGATAGTGTTGAATTTAAGCAAATCATTTTGGTCGATTGAAAGCTGAACGGATGTTTTGGAATTAAGTTGAACTTTGACACGGATCAGTGATCTCTAGTAACATTCAGTTTATCAACTAGTTTTGATGTAGTTTAAAAAAACCATAACGGTGCTTTCGTCGTTGCAAGTTTCGGGTTATACCAAAAGTATTTAAACTAATGATTAGGTATTCAATTTTCTAAAAGTTTGAGAAATAAAGAAGCGTATAGGCTAGTTTTAGGTTCATAAGCTTAACTTTAATATTACTATCAAGGGACACAAAAAGTGCTGAGTTTGATAATGCCATAATATTATATGGAATGCACTAACGTCCTATGTGGAGATCTGGAATTCCAATTATTTGAGCAGCTTTCTGGTTTGAATCTAACCAAATGCTGTCCTGATGAGTCGTTTCGTCTCACACTATGTTCTTTAGACTATGATTCTCCAGTTATTGTTGTCTCCTGACACCTGTGATGTCTGCTACTTTTGGTACATGCTATTAAATGGGTTACTTATCTCCTTTGAAAGATGAAGCTTAACTTATCCGGCTGGAATACGGGAAGGATACTAAACGTCTATCATTTGATTTGTAGGACCAATAACTGTTTTTCATGGGGCTCAATAACCGACCGAAAACCGATAACTACTTTCTCTACTGACAATCGCAGAAGAGCTGCGCTTATATTACAGGGGAGAATAAATAGTTGACCTTTACTATTGATAACTAAGGGTTAGGATACTGTGACTGGTAGTTTAACCATTTTGTTACAGATCAAATTATATTATTACTGTTATTTTATAAAGCATTGTGTTTTATTACTCTTCCAAAGTTACAAATAAAATATATCATTTAAAGTAAGATTGTTAAACTTATCAATTGGTAATAATCCTCAAGGTCAAACTTCAGGGTCAAACTTCCTGAAGTACACTCTGTATTTCCTCATTATTCTGAAACTGAAATGCTCATTTTCTCTGTCGAAGTACTCTTCATCTCAAATTATGGTTCCTATTTGTTCTGCAGTGGAACGGGAAAATACCTATTCCATAAAATGCACGATAACCATTAAGTTGAGCAGTTTGCCTGTCAAATATCACACGTTGAAAATTATCCGACTACAACTCATTGAAAAGTACATTGCATAATACTTATGTAGTGCCGTCGTACAAGAGTAAACTAAACTATAAACCACTCTTCTTTAATCCTAATATTTTTTTCCTGATAACAGCAAAATTATATTTTTAACAGTGCGGTTTATTAAGAACCTATAATTCATTCAAATTCAAAACTTACATACATTTTCGTCAGCTTCTCCTGATTTTACATTGGAGCTAAAATGTAAGTGAACGTTTTCCCAGCTACTGATTAGAACAAAAGTTTAGTCAAATGCAGTTACTGGGTGAAATAATGGGTAGTCACTTAGTCAATTAAATCTTCCTACTAGATTGTTTCAACAGTTTATTCATATTATGACGAACTTGAATTCTTCTCAATATGACAAACTCATTACTATTTTTACAACAAGGCGGGCTTAAGTTGGCATTTTTCTGTTGATTTATAATTAGTTGGATACCATACAAAATAATGTTCAAAACTGACCATTCAGATGTTGAGGATCAGTAATTGAGTGTTAGGAATGCATTCGAACTAGCTTTTACTGTTAGGCTAATTACCGTCACTCTTTCTTGTTCGTTTGCTCCTTCGGTAACTTCAAAAAACTCCAACCATCAATTACTAATCAATATAATTTGATTTTTAAGTATTTTCTATAGCCTACTGGATATTTACTTTATCTAATATCAGGAAGTCTCTTAGAATTATATTTGCTAGTATTCATTTCATTAGTATATCAAAACGTTTGCCATAAAACAGTGATAAAATAGATTGGAGTTTTTATATTTCAACTGAGCGGTATTGAAGTGTTAACTGTCGTTTGTATTTACTTGAGGTTGGTGACAAAGGGAATAGGTTTTCATTTGACTAGATTAGGCTGATTGTAACCGGTATGTATGCTAGCTCAGTAGGACTAATAAATTTCTTTCAATGAATAGAAGGTTAGAACTTCAACATTATGATAAAGTATGACTGAATGTTAGTTAATTTGTAGGATTCTTAACGACAAAAGTATGTTATTTACTGAATATTGCTGTAGACAGCAGTAATGGTAGTTATAATAGCAGAGAATTTAAAACCTCTACATTGTTTTCGTATGTGGAATTTTAAATCTGGTTTCAACTAAGGCTAAAATGTTTATTATTTTAATCCCGAAGTTCCTAATGAGCTCGGAGAACTGTGGTTTGCAGAAAATCTGAATGGAATGAATGTGTTAGTGCTTGTTCAACATTGTACCTACAAAACTGCTGAAATTACTGCTGCAAAAGCCAGATCTCATAGTCATGACTTAATTCTGAAATATAATGAAGTATCCAAGAAAAGCTAACCGAAAGATGGTGCTTTTTCCTTCTATTGATTTATCTGATGCAAAAATTAAAGAGGAATTGGTACAAACAGAACGCACGGTTACAATAAAATAAAGAAATGCAGTGTAAAACGAACAGATTACTGACGAAAACTATAACTGTGATATGACCTCTAATGCAATCAGCTTAGTGATATAATGACTGAGAAATTAGGTTATGAAAGTACTAGGATCATAATTAGTCTATTATTATCACCCCAACTATAATCCTTGTTTCTTTCTTCTCCTGCCTTTAAATCCATCAGGTGGACACTCATCCATCTCATTTCATAGTTACCAACAAATTTTACTTTGGCAAACTCCTTGCCTTTCTTGTTATTTGCAGTGCCTAATAGATTACTACCCAACTGCTTTCTAGTCCTCATTTCAGTCTTACCACTGGCTTAGTAATGCAACTATTCCCTGTTATTCAGTAATAGACTGTTTTTTGCCTGTGATATACATGTTGGAAAGTGATTGCCGCTCCAAACTTTCGTAAAATTCCCAGGTGAAAAAAGTGCCAACTCGCATTTTTGTCGGTTGGATTAAAGATAATATAGATGATAGCACCTCAAACTGTGCAACTGCTACAAAGACAGTTTATTTGCAGATTATTAAGAGAGTAAATACGAAATGATTGTCTAGATAACCATGAGTGTTTCAGAGCTGTTCAAATTAGATCACAAAAGTATAATCAGTAAGTTAATGAAACTCAACTAGAATTTTTACTGTCATCAAACCAAAGCTGTGTGCGAACATTAAGATGTAGTGACAAAAGTCTAGGCAAACCATATCATTAAAATGAAAAAGGAAAACATTGGGTTGTCCATATTACGTGAAGACCAAGTTTGACGCAATCAAAACTCTGCGATGAAAAGGAATAGGCGATCTAGAAAACTGTGGTAGTAGACTATGAATTCCAGATATCAACAACCAAGACAATTTATAGCAGGAAGTGTTAACCTCAAGACATTTGAGGGTTGCTTCTGTCGTTACGAAGTTCTTACAAAAAATGACTTATTTGGGCATTAGCAGCACTATGCAGATAAGCTTTTTCAATGATGTGTTCATTACCAAAAGAAGATAATATTAGATAGGCTTCCGCATGAATTCAGTTTTTTATGGGAAAGGGCATTAATTATTGCCAATTACGTAGGATAATTTTAACATTAATATTTGCTAATGTCGTCTTTTTTGACTTATCTATCTTTTCACTTTCATTTCTGTCACCTGCATTCTTTCTATTCAATCTGTTTCGGCTTGTTTCTTCTCACTTCAACAATTACATCTTCATTTCTTTGTAGTTCTTGATGCAAAATCTCTGTGTCTAATTTCTCCATGCCCTTCATTTATACTTTCTTAGTCTCCTATTCTGAATTTTGCCTAGCTGCTATCAGTGTATATTTCATTTTTTCTTACTTGCATCAAGTGAGAAAGAAATTTTGAAGCTCAGGTGAATGATTTTGGCAGTTTTGTGTTTACTAAGCTGGGTGGCGTAATCGTGAAGCTTTCATTGTCTTTCTAAAATGAAGGTAGCAATAACTTTAACATGTAATGATCGGTTGTTTCTTTTACTGTTCTAGCATCAGTTTCACACGTTTGTTTTATCCGCGGCCTCTCAGCCTGACTTCTGAACATGTGGATGCCTATCATCTTTCTTATTTGCCAAACAATTCAGTCTGTCGCTATACACTTACTGACTGATGACTGAATTAAGTGAATAAATTCAGAGAAATTCTGTTGTTATTTCATGATTTCTACATTTTCACTATCAGACTTACTTACACAGTTGTCCGTATGCCTAAATATAAAGGGATGATAAGGGATGACACATACTTGACAACTCATGTTCATGCGAAAGAAGATAAAACGGCAGACTACACTCTGCAATGTAACGTGTATTGCAGCTGTCATAGATGATTCTATAAAAGATATTTACTCTCTCCTTTTTGGCTTTTGTGTTACTTGGTGTGTAGTATAACTTAGAGAGAAACTGTGTATTTATGAGCCGCATCAATTCTTAATAGCCTAAGTGGACTTGTCATCATCGCCAGTACTTTTTTTGTTTATGACGGAACTAGCCTCTTATAGAATTCCGTAGACGACTTCATAGTTGATGAATGCATTAAAGTCTTTCTGGAAAATTTGCGTGGTAACCATTCTTCTTTAGGATAGTCACAAATAATTTTTTTATTTATTCGTGCATCCATTGTATTACAATGTTCTGTTTTTTATGAAATAATTTAGAAAAAAGCTAACCTTTTGCATTGTTGCGCTGCTGTTATTGTGGCTGAACATTAGATCAACGTTTGTTAGCTTCTCACACGCATTTCCCAATATTTTTCAACTCCAAAGGATAGCAGTTTGTTACTTGGTTTCCTCTTCACTGGGATTATTTCAACAAAAACGTTGTTGATCGAATTGTGAATACCCTTAAACTGACCGTTTTCAACGATAAAAAAGCGCAATCTGAGTGAAGGATTGAAAATTTCGTTCTAATCATGACTTAAAAACTTTGCATTATTGTACCTGTGTGTGTACATAACTTCACCAAGTATTTCAGTTTCCTGGAAAGTTGCGTTGATTGATTTTAAACTGAAGCCCCTTGAGGTAAAGTTGTTGGTTTTAGGATGTTTTAATTCGTTTAGTCTTGTTGTACCATGAAACCGAGAAAGAACATATCCATAAGACTTCACTCATTATGACTACTGGTTTCTGATCTGAACTTCTTTGAAAATCCTGTTCAAGTTCTTGATGATCTGAGTGTAATACTTCTTGTAGGTTTTGTTCCACTTGGTTTATATACATTTTGTTCCAACAGAAAATTTCCATTGCTTTTCAGGTAGTCAGCTATTTCAAACAAGAAAACCTTCAAATAAAGTTTCAGTAGAGGGTATATTCTTTTTTGATTCTATGTTAAAACAGTTTTCGCTGAACAAAGATGTTGGCTAAACTTTGTAAGGTTTTGAAGTGGTTCAGATGAATGAGATAAAAACGTTTCATTAAAAAGCAGAATTTTTAAATGTTAGTTGATGCTACACACGGTGCAGTGAATTTTCGGTTGTGAAGCTGGTCAAATTGTAAGCAAACATATAGGTGGGAGCAGTTATTAAAGCGCTGTCACTCTTTACATGCTGAATTCACTTTACTTATAAAGCTTTTTTACTTTTATGCACCTTGGAAGTGTGGCTCTAACAGTATCACGTTTGTTTTCTATTTACCAAAAGCATTGTAAGTTAAAACATATCAATATTTTTAATTCAACGTTAAATACACACAAACGTCTTCAGTTTCCTCATAAATACGTTGATGTTAATGTGTTTATTTTGGCTTGCTTTCCTTCAATAGTGGTTTTTCTGTTTTCTTTAAATGCTATGGATTGTGTAGAGTCCAGTAACTTTTAGATTATCTGAATAATCTGCAACAATCAATCAAATCAGTAAAAATGTTCTAAATCTCAGAAAGTTTAAGGTTTCCAAAATTTCCAAGCTGGGAATTCGTTATAATATTCAGATAAGACTTTTCATTAAATAATGCTTTTACTAATACTACTTATTATTGTGTTTTTATCAAGACCTAAGTCTTTAGCATTTTTATTCGCCTGAGAGAATAAAACAATTTGACTTTTCTCTATCATAATGATTGGTCGACTGAAATTTTGTGGCTTCGGTTAAGTGCAGTTTAATTAATGAAGAACAGGTTGCAGAAGTACCATAAATAATTACTTTTGGCCTAATATCAGAGGTTGTGTATTATTATCTTAGTATAAAACATGTAAAGGTTTTCAACTAGCATTTTGTTGCTTTAGCCTACTGCAGTTACTCCGAAAGTAGCAAAAATAGATAATCTGTCGAAATATACTAAAAATAATCTAAATACATCACTATTTAATACTGGGCTATAACGAAATACAAAGTGGTTTTTTAAAATCAAACATCCTAGCAACCTGGCTAGTTGTTGAATTCTATATAGAGACTACCTTTTTGATGACAAAATGGCATTGTTTAACATCAATTGGTTCTACTGGACCTCAAGTTACAAAACTTGCATCAAGGAAATTTCTTGTTTAAATAGTTTTCACTACATCTTAAGCTATGCATATTTTTTTTGAAAATCCCCTTGAAATAATGTAATCAATCACAACAGAAGGAAATTTAAGTTGGTGGGTATTTTTAATTAGGTTATTTGTGGCCTGTGTTTATTCCACTTTTGGTTAACATGGCTAAGTTAGTAAGCAACCATAGAACTTAATAAGCATCTTAGATTACAGTAAACTATATATTTGAAAACAAAATGGGCCTCAAAATGGATTACATTTTGTTTTAAATGCTCAAATTCTTAAGTTAATAAAATTTCTTAAAACGTTTTCAAAAAGTTCCATGTTTTCTGGTTCTCCATATTAAATGAAGTTGGTTCACCAAAAGTTGAACTTTAATAGGATTCAGGTTAATAAATTATGTGCATGGAGTATATCTTCAGATTACATCACTGTGAAGGCTGGTTCATTCAAGAACGCTGTACTTCGTGTCCCTGAACTTTGGATTTTTGTTAGCCTGATTTCTGTTCAAAAAGTTTTGACATTAGTTTGAAAGCAATTTTTATTGATAAGTGAATTAACTGAGTTTCGAATAAGTGTTTGTGATTGAATATCCAACTAATCTATAGTCTAGTAGAAGTTGATTTCATTTATACCTGACTAGATAGTGTTACTGTTTTACTTTGATTTTACCCTTTATCTTAATAGGAATTCCTCAACTTAACAAGTATTCTGCTGACCACTTTTGGGGATTGTCAAAAACTCATTTTACCTACTGCTAAGTGTTATATTTAAGCAATCTTTTTATGAGTAATATTAGGTAATTTAAAGTCTCTTCAATCACAAATGATAATAATTTAAATCAAATCATTGTCATCTTTCTTGACTGGTAATTCTACCGGTTTGCATGAAATTCTTTAAACTCAACTTTCGCTCGCCTAATTTTTTACTGAAATACATCCATCTGCAAGGGTTCTTTCAGGCATCCTGAGAAGATATAAGGTTAAATGTCTTTCTTTTTCAGTTAATTTCTGCATTCAAAGCGTTCTGAGTGTATGTTTTGAGATTTCACTTGTTGTGACTCATCTAGTTATCGCTTTTACATTGATTGTGCTGCGAGTAGTGTAGTTGTTTGCACAGAATTGATCATTTTACTATGTCCCTAGGTGTAAAAACTCTGTTTATCTGAAATATTCATAAAATGTTTGGTTCAAAACCTTATATCCTTAAATGGAGGTTTATGTCGTCATTTTTGGGTTCAGTATCTCACTTCAAATGGTGAATGGAGCAGATATGATCTATTTTTGGATTCCTAATTCATCCCTGGAATAGTTAACAATTCATATTTCAAGTGTTTTGCTGGCAACATAGATCGACGTAGACATTTATCATTGAGGGTTTTAAGTTAGAATATTATGAAGTATTTTGATATCTATCTACAGGCTATTATGGTGTCAGTTTTTTCACTGTTGGTTGTGCGGAAGATATGAAGTTGGTCATCTATTAGTTATAACTGTGATCGGCTGCATATTTTTTTATGCTTCATATGATTGCACAGTCACTGTTTTTCTTTAGAAAAGACTCATTATTTTCTCCTGGAAAATTCCGTTTTGATGACCTAATGGTCACTTGTTAGCCTATACTAGATTTGCTTTTTTGTTTGCGACTACTGTAAACACGACTGTACAGGCACTGAAAATGATTCGTCGAGAAGAAACATTTCCATCGCTTCATTACTTTGCGACTTTTATATAATGTGGATGGTTTTCTAACTATGAATACCTCAAAATCAACAGTGAAGTCCTTATGTGTTTATTAGATAGTGGATAATATATCAAGTTAGACTACGCGTTTTAAGTGACATACTGTGTTCCTTGCAACTGGCCCAAAGTAGCGCTACTGTCCTTTTTATCTATTGCCGAAGTCATAGGAATTAACACAAAAAAACCGGTCTGTGTGTTCAGAAGCAATACGTAGACCACTCTGGTGGTGGCTTGATGTTCTCTGAGCTTTGATATGTTGTGGTGGATGTTTCATCACCAGGTTTGTTGACATCCTCAGCATTAACTTTGTGCAAAAGAGAAGCATATTCGAATGTCATAAGGGCCTTTAGATAGTGTTTTTATTGAAATTTAGTGTTGTCCAGTTGTAAGTTGTGGAAGAGATGTTTGTCACACCTTGACCTCTTTGACCTTAAATTTCATTTGGTCCATCTCTTACAGAATCTTGGTTAAAGTGAAATTAATCTGTCGGTCATAATGTGCATTATTATCGATTTGTTTGGTCAATTTGCTCTTGGTTGATAGGTGGCTGTTTTCTTTCTAAGTAGATCGTACACTAGGTCCCTATCCATACATCTGTTGATTGATTTTTCGTTGGAACACGATGCTTCTAGAAATACTTTAAAGCTTTTGAACCTGTTCTTCCGACTTTTTTTTACTTTCTTCAAGTCGAATTCGTGAAAGTGATTGTCTGCATGTATTGAAACCAAAGAGTTTGCATGATGTTACAAATTCTTTGAACAATTCGACGGATAAACTGGCCAACGTAGTGCTGTGAAAAATCTTAGCAATTGATTTTTTGGATTATATCTATGCTGTCTACTTTTAAAAATGGGTCTGTACAACATTCTGTGTTATGGTTTCTTTGGTTTGTGTGCCACTCAAATTCCAAACGGCTGAAGAAATCTAGTGGCAGTTTCTCAGACATTTTTGATTTGGGATAGTGTAAGGCGCCTGCTGATCCCAGATAACTGCCTATTCTTCTATCCTTTTGACACGGACGTTTTGATAAATTTGAGTGGATAATCATTGACTTTGAATACTTTTTACAGCTATTCCTCTTCAGCTTTCCGAATTGCTTCAGTGATGCAGTGTGCTTTGGCTCTTGGGAATATTGTTTGTGCACGATATTTCTTATTGACTGTAGAGTGACTACTATTGTAGTTCGAAATTTGATCGGTCTGTAGTTTTCTTGCACACTTGAGTTCGTAAAGTCTCGTCTCGCTTTCACTCCCTTTTTTTAAAGTGGATTCTTTGAAATGTTTGGTTGATTAGTTCGAATGTGTTTTCTACTTCATCTTCATTGGAAATTATGAATGTGTTGTCAAAAAACCGGATTCCTCTTTCTTGGTTTGGTGAGAGGAATGCATGTTGATTTCAACCGTTGTATCACTGCTTCAGTAACTAATACTGATAATGTTGATCCATTAGATGTCCGTTTTGTTTGTTTGTAAATCTTCCCATTGAACTGTAGTTAGGTCCTGGGACATAGATCAATCAACTATGTTAGGTTTGGCAGCGTGGGCTATACAGAGTCATAAAAAATTTGGTTGTTCTCCAGAAGAATCTTAGTCATCTCTTTGCCAATTTTACAGTCAATTGTAGCGAAGAGTGACGTCCCATCAGAGGATATAATCCTTTCAGCACTGCCTTTTATCTTACCTTAAAGTTCTGTTACCCAGATTACTGAATGTCTACTATCATTGGTGAGATACTCAAGTTTACTGCATAATTCTCTCGACAGACTGAACGACGTTCCGGATACTGAAACTATTTTTCATAGTGGAACATGCATATTATGTATCTAGGGTCAACCTTAGATACTCAGTAGGATTGGTACGTTTGTCTTCATCCGCCACTGACCTCCCTTTTTTGGTTTTGATCACCTTTCACTCAATTCCTCAGTTTTCTTGGGATCTGTCTAACTAGATTTTGGCCCAAAGGTTGGTACACCGTTTCATTGTGGAGTAAATCTTGAGCCTTTTTTGTGAACTTTACTACCGCGAACTTCACAATTTAGTCTTCCATCCTATTTTATCCATATCTTTCACTTAGTCCCTCGTATTTCATTGGTGGACATTTTCTTACGTTAACTTTGTCCCCTTGTTTATTCACACCATTACCAGTGGTCACTTCCAGCCGTTACGTAACACTTTACAGTTGTTTTTCTTTATTTCATTCTTGTATTTATATGATTTTTCACACTACTGGAATGTGACTAATCTCCAATTGATGGTTATTTGAGATTTAGTTAACAAATATACACCCTTTCATGCCCCAGATCGATGTATGTGATGGATTTTGATCACCAGATTTTGCCTCAAGTCATGATCATTCAGTTTCATATTGATTTCATGATATTAGACTGATTACCATTCCATTCGAAAGAAGCTTACATACATTTGATCTCCATTCTTCCATAAAACTGTCTGTTTTATTATTGAAATAATTTTACATTACGCCTTACACTGATTATTGTATTCAGCCTATTCTCATATATTTGTGACGATAAGGCCTTAAGATGGAGTTATAGGAACTAGTCTTTCGCTCCAATTATTCTGGTTCTGAAGCAGAATGATCAAGTCATAATTGTTCACTCCGACTTGGCTATAACAATTATATTTTCATTACCTAACAAAAAAGTCCAGTGGTTAAATGAAGTACAGCAGGGATGTAGAGAAGATTCCTTTTTAAGTCCATGGTAACCTTTTGAATTATTCACTAGACAGTGTTTTTTCTGAGCATATATATCAATTTTCTAGGGAAAATTTCGAGCAGTTGTTTTTTTCTATTCAATAAAATTTGCATTTTTAGGAGTTAAAAAGTATACACTAAATTAAAAATGCATTCATCCATCTATCAAAGTGCTTTTCGAGACGAATAAAATAGACATTTTCTCATTCTATGGTGAATGCTTTTCGTCTAAAATCATTCATGTATTATATAAAGGTTTTACTTGCTTATATACTTCAAGTTTAATTCGTATCCCTTTGAAATAATACAGCAAAATGTATTTTTAATACTCTCCACACGTTAATGGCATTAATTTATTTCTCAATTTCAAATATTTAATGTTTAGTAGACGTTTTCTTCCAGTCGCTTGATTAGGACCTGATATCAGCTTGAGGACTGTTTACCAAGGACATTTTTATTATTAATCAGCTCTCCATTGTGATAGCAGCAAGTAAACATGCTTTGAAATTTGAAAATATGTAATGCGGTAAGCAAAAAAATACATGGGGATGAATTTAGAAGATTAAAGTAGGTGGGAGACCAGTGTTTGCGATAAAATAAGATAAACAGTGAATGCACCATTACAGTCAGAAATCCCCAATTTTTACAGTTCAGTTGACTTATATGCAGACAGAGAGAGAGAGAGAGTCGAATTTACCCTCATTACTCACTAGTATTGAGTGTTAAGGCACAATGAAAGTCTGTCGATCAAGTCTTCTTTGTGGCCATTAAACTAATTAACTCAACATTGACGTCACTCTATTCTGATGTTAAGTGTTTGAAGTCAATCAGTAGGAAGCCCTGGACGTAGATTCATGTCTTTTTGTAGCCACACTAGGAAAATGATCAGTAGACTTCAGTCCGTAACTGATACCGAAAACGAAATAACCGAATTAGCTACCCAGTGGAAACCAATTCTTATACATAATCTAGTCTTAAGAACCGCCAGTCAAGAACTGAGAAGCTTGTTGTGGCTTGTGTTCGGTTTCGGCATTGGGTTAAGCAGGTTAGGATCAGCGAAGGAATATTAGTTTCTTTTCCGACTTTTGCCAACAAGGACGAATTCTACGTTTAGTGCTTCCTGCTCACTGATATTCAGTGTTCAAAGGTTAGCTTTGTTTAGCTCAGTTTATCAGTAAGAGAGTTTACGCATGTGTTATGATTTAGTCTGAATACTAAATTATTATGCCATATAACGTAGTCAATGCTAAATCTTCTCTTACTACTAAATGTGCCGTATTATAATCTGAAAACCGAGAAATCTGTGATCTCATTATGTGCAAAGAATCCTGTATAGATGCGTGCTCATTCGAATAGAAACTTCACTTACATACAGTGAAATGAATGATCTCAGTCGTTTTTTTTGCCTGTAACCAATTATAATTCTGCTTACTTTTATAAGTAATTTTCTTGTTTGGAGGTTATTTTCTCTGTAAGAGACCAAATTAGTCGTTACAAACTGGTTATTTGAGTTCATTCTGTTGTTATAAGTTGAAATTAAAAAAATCTACATTTTATTCGAATGATTTAATATTGAGGAGGTATAAGACTTCACCATACTGTAGAAATATATGGTTTCACCCAACGTACTGGTTAAGGCTCTTGCAGTAAGCACAAAGGGATCCGGCTGCTGTCCATCAAGTCTTAACATATTGACTTGAGGAAATTGAAAGCTTAATTCGTCTCATGCCGTTAGACTACTACGTAATGCTTATATCTAAAGTGACTATTCACTCAGTTAGTAGCTTTCACAAATTCTGCGGATACAAGAATATGAGTTAATTTTTCTTACGCATTAAGTACTATATTTGATAGGCATTTGCTTATTACTGACTTGGCCAAAATATTCATGACATTTTTACTCATTTATATTTTCTTATCCGTTCATATTGACTATCTATACTTCATTTTATTTTCGTCCATAATGTTTTGTAGGTGTTGCAATCTGAAACTGTTCAGCAGTCTGTATGTTTTATAAATGTTGCTTTAAACAAACAAATTAATTCATACTTTTTATTTCTAAGTGTTGAAAACTGCTAAAAATAAGCAGTTTTGACTGCATTCTTCGCTATCTTGTTTGTTTTAACGTTGTGGATTTCATAATTACTGTGTTGTGGGCACTGGGTAAAAAAAACAATTTTAAATTCACAACATTCTCTTAAAGACTGGATAATTTATGAAGAATAAGGGTAACCGAGTGAACTGAACACCCACAACTCGCGTCAGGGATCCAACCTAGGACATTCACGTCCCCCATTGAGCACGCTTCTAACCTAGCGAGTCAACAATAATATGCTTGGCACATTGCTTGAAGGTGCTGAGTAAGACCTCTGGAAGGCTACTGGGTGCTTACTGCTAAGAAGTATTATGGTGGGGCAAAACAGTTGTCTAACGCTCCTGAGTTTTTAAGGTTCCCCAAGTGACATCAATCCATGATGGATATGAGTCAAGAATCAATCAAATCCCCACAAACTCCAAAACTAAAATTAAGTATAGTGCCCGGAAAACTTGATTTGGCAATATCTATAACAGCTATTTGAAAAATTCATCATACATATATAATTTTATAGAGTAGTAGAATAGAACTACTGTTTGAATTTATAGTCTATCAAAACCAATTTAAAGCCCTGGGTCAAACAATAAACCTGTCCCACTGATCTATGACGAGTGTATGAAAAGCAGTATATTCTAAATTTTTGCATGCACTTCCAGAGCTTTTCTATCAACTTTAATGTGAATGTTTTCGAGTAATTTCCTTTCTGCTTTTTGAAGTTTTGTTCTTTGAAAAAACTCTAACAGTCATGGGGAAATTTTTCCCAAAAGTCATTCATCAGTCAGGTATAAATTAGGAAATAAATTGCCTTTTTAAAAAAGCGCATAAAACATATATTCCATCCTTTCCTTTATTCAAGTAATTTGTGGCAAATAAAATGAATTGGTTATTCAAAACCAAGGAAAACTATATGCTCAATCTTTCATAGGAAACGTTTCAGTTTGGTTAATAAGTTTGAGTTTTGCCAGTTTATTGCACAGTTCGTTGAAAACAAAGTAGGTCAAGTTTCCATATCATTTTTTTGCACAAACAAATTTTATGTTTAGTTCGACACGCTTGCCCATATTCCTCCATCAGTGGCTGAATTTACTGCGATACAGATCTTGATCATTTTATCCCCATGTATTTAAAGCAACGCGTTTTTTTTGAACTCACTTTCCATACGAACATTGTTGTGCAGAGTATCGTTTACAATAACTTATGAGTATTTGTTCAGTTACTGTCTTCAGATTTAACAGCGTTCACTTACCTTCGGCTCACCAATCACGTTTTGGAATTATAGGGAATTCTGTCTGCAAATATTTAGACCTATTTAGTGAAATACGTTTCTTGATCTAGGCTTGTACTGTTCGGTACTCGTGGCTTTAGATAAGTCAAAATCTACCGGAAAATTTATTACCCGTCTTCCATTACTGCTGTTTTACATGTTCTCAAGTTCGGTTGGATCATTGCGCGAATAATGTCAAGGTTAGGTGTGGAGTCTTAAATAAGGAGAGTTTCGGTTGATAAAGCTACGAATCCCCACCAACGTAGCAGAATTGAACATATTTCACGCACGCTAAGCCACCGCTTACCGTGACCTGTGATACGAACCGAAGTAGGATTAGGTTGCGGTAAGGATAAGTGTGGGTAGAACAAGATATGTTCCTTGCCGTCGGAGTATTTGACTGCTAAGCTGTCATTTTAAAAGGTTCAGACTGCCCAAAAGGAGTCTTTGAGACATTGGGATACTCTTGGTGAAATGGCTCAAACCCAGTCATAGTGGTGTAGATGCATGCACCCTTTGTCATCTTCGAAGTCTTGAATATTTTTAATAACTGGCCTATTCATTCTTCTTATTCTGCTATATATCTTATCCGACTTTTGTGCCACTATTTTCTCCCCACTTCACTGGCTGGATGTTACCATTACACATTGCAACATGAACTGACGCAGTTCTGTGCCAGATTCTATGTGCATTTGTCTGACTGTTTAAGAGATGACTTTTGAAATTAACTTGGGCTCATAGTAGCTTAAATATCTGTCTCGAAGATATATTTACACTTTCACTCCTTAATGCTTTTACTGTGATCAGTAGATGATTCTGGTTGACGATAAGATTACTACTGTGTTAACATTATTCTGAGTTTTAGGTAAGTTCGGTAGCTGTGGCATATAAGAGTTACTGTTTTGAGGGATTTGTAAATAGATTTTAGTTTTTTATTTATGGTTGAGTAGCAAATAAACTATAGTGAGTGTTTTTGTTTCCGGATGGGTTCGCTTTCTAGTAATAAAGTAGTTTATGTGAATAAGCATCCGGAAGTTGAAAATAGTTGTCATAATGATCGACGTGACGTAAGTTTCAATCGCATCATTGTCTACGTGTAAAGTATATATATTTACAGAGGGAATGGGTGACGGTGGATTTTGAATCCTTAAAATCAGTCAACACCGATCATCACAAAACATAGATAGAAGAGGTATTTTGTGTATATGTAACTCCGAACATGATGAACTGTGATGTCAAATCACTAGGAATAGTGTTTTCTGTTGAAACGTTTTGGCGACAAAATCCATCCAGTAATGAAGCAAAAATAGCTCGTTATCGATAACTTGTCAATAATTGAACGTAGTCGGAATTGCTATCAATACTGCTTACTTCTCAAACTTCGAGCCGGCACGCATGACCAGCATTCTTCGCCTGCTTCTTGTTCTCTTCGTCGTGATCATAACCTTTAGGAATCTGAAGTCGGTTTATCTTTTTCTGAGCTTTACAGAAACATAATATAAAGTGGACGTGAAAAACAGTGAGATAAATTAAAACTCAAGTGACAGTCATATCATTCTATCTTTATTTTATAATTTTTGACCCGTAATAATCTAGTATAACTTTCAGTTAACAAGATGACCTACATATTTGTGAATTCTGCGATGACAGTTTCATTTTATGAAACATCTTCTCACATATACACATCTTGCTACATTATAATTTACTGAAATTTACTTGAACTATAATAAGTTCTCTGTGAGTTTATTTATTCCTGAAAACTTCGGCTGATATCAGGTTATAATTTACAGTTAAATTTGAAATTATTGTGACCTTATTTAGCCGGAAAATGAGTATAAGGAAGCTAAAATGTAATCTTTAAGAGAACTAATTCCTTTATTCAGCTTCCGTCTTATTAGGTCAATAGTTTGCATACGCTGTTACTATACCTTTTTTAGAGAGTAAAGGTATACACTGGAGTGGAATATTACAGATAAATTTCATTGTTTCGTTAGTTATACTCAATTAAATACAACCTATAAGGTAACAACAAATAGCCTGTAAGATTCTGACGCAGTTTTGTTCGTCCACCAGAAACCGATTGGCGAGTGAAACGAAACATGACAGTAGCATAACGATATAGAAAACAGTAAGAACTAAAATAAAGGTAAAGTATGACCCTACAATGTCATAAACATTTATCCAAGTGTGTCATGAATTTGCCGCGAAAAAATACCTAAATTATACCACTTTTAGTTACAATCACATTCCAACAACACAGCAAACATAGCCCGTTTTGATTTCAAGATCTTCAGCAGTAGAACGTATAAGCCCTTTCGTCGTCTATGATCTCAGTCTTGCATTTTTATCAAGACACTTTTTTCTGTATCACTGGGTAGGGATTCAAGCTAGAAAGTCACCTTTCGGGCAGAGCACATTAAGGGATCATCAAATTATTACTCAGAAAATGAAAACACTGTCGTTATGTGAGTAACTGTGACTGCTTTTATTATCCGTCTGATTTAGCTTAATTGGTGATCAATTCTGCAGTCCATGAGAACCGAATAGGCGTGCTCAAATATGTAACCAGCCATAGTATTCCAGTAGCGAAAAAGTGTTTATTTGACTACTGAGGTGTTCTGATGAATCTTTTAAATAACTGTTTTGTCGGTTGATTACATTCTCCTGGTGTCATTTTTTGTTTTTATGCATTGGCAACTTAAATTGTGCAACTAAAATACTTAAAGCTCCAATTTTCATCCTCATGACTATTGTTATTACATCGATAAAATTTCGACAATATATAAGTTATAACAATTCAGTGAGAACAACGCTTTCAGCAAATAGATTACAAAAATTACACAGCACATTTTTAATTGACAGGTTAGGAATTAAAACGCACCACTTTCACCTAGACAACTCCACAAGAAATTATTCTGTATTGTTTTTATGCTTAACTGTTTTTATTTTTCACCACTAGATAAGTATTACAGATTTGAATTCGTCACCAACTGACGTCGGTTGGAGAAACATTGGAAACTTGGGAGCATTAAACAGTCTGTTTCACCCCGCCATAAGGCTCCTAACCAGTGCACACCCATAACCCTTCCCGTGAATCGGACCTAGAACCTTCAGGTTTCTTGACCAGCACGTTGCTACTGAACCACGGGTTGGCATCCAGTGGTCCACGTTTCCTAATTTTGTCAGTCTGCGATTCAGAGCGACGACCATCCAACGAGGTCGTTGAGCAGTTATTTTCGTGTGCAACTTGGTTGGACCCAACCGGTCAAGACTTCCCATTAGAACTTCAGGATTCTCATCTCAAAGCAAGCCAATAATGAAGAGTAGAGTAATTCAGGTTTGGAGGTTTGTGGGGATTTATTGACTGATTTCAAGTTGGTATTCATCATCAACTGAAATCATCTGAATAATATTAGTTATACTTATAATATCAGCAATTACATTAATAATGCTAATTAAAGGAGATAATTATTGTCGAAAGAAAGAAAGATATCACAGAGCGTTGGCGTAGTTCTTGTTGTGACTCAGATTTTTTAATTTATACCTCAACACTATTCACATAAATTGAGATTAGATTGCAAAATCCTAATCAGCTCATATTTACATTTTTTGGCAACTGTTTCAGACAGTGTAATGAAAGAACTTCCTTAAGATCGTTTATCATATGCATCAAATGCAAGTAAAAGGTTATACCAAGCTATCCCTGGCGGATGTTTCGCACATGGGTGATTATTTTGAATGCAAAAGCCGTTGACTATGGAGCCGTAAAATATAAACATAATGTTTAGTATAAAATTAGAGAATACTAGTCAGCTGAACCCGTGTTAGGTTATATGTGTATTTCATTTAGCAGTTAAAACGAGTTTATAAAGAAAAACCTATTTTACTGTACTTGTTAAAGTATTATCTGAATAATTTCTGTTTATTTTGTTTGTGAATCTAAAAGGTTGTGTTTTGTGGTTATATGGACTGACTAAAACTCGCTGGAATGTTCAAAGTGAAAATCGCATCACCCGACCCGGTTCACTTGCAAGTGGGATCAACTTATTGCGATCCACATCAAACTTCAATAGATTGAACAATGCTGCTAACAGTTATACTGCTGATAATAAATTTTGTAAATTACTTTCTAGTGCATCAAACGCTTTAAAACAGACAGCAGCATCTAAACCACTGGATTATTCATCAATTCGATTGCCATTATCAACTTGTTGCACCGACCAAGGTTACTTATCAGATACACATTACAAATCTAGTTGTGATTATAACCATTCATCGTATATTCTTGATCGTGAAGTTGGTCTTGCGGCTAGAATTGGTGGATCATGGATTTCAGCCTCAGGATCATTTAATTCTTCATTGGATGCTAGGAGCAGCACTAAAAGTTTTCATAGTGCTGGAAAATTTGATTCTCCAAGTAGAACAAGCAATTTTAATGATTTCTCTCACAGGTCTTCACAACAATTCACAACGAAAGATACATTATATGATTCAGCATGTATTCCTAATTTTTGTTTAGAACAATGGAAAAAATATTTGAGTTGGATACAGACAAGAAGAAATGTATATACCATGGGGATTTACAATTAATTTACAAATCAAAAGTTGACTTACTTAAACAATATCAGCATGTTTTATCCAGTAAAAGTGATCAGTCTACAAGAAATAGTATTACTGAAATCGTTAAAAACATCAGGCATAAAGATGATGATAATTTAAATGTAAACTGTGACGGCAATGAATCTCCCAATGAAGTGCCAAGTTTCGATGAAAAGACAAATAGAAGTGGATTACAGCAACAGCATAGTATTAGTAAGAGATATTATGAATTGTTGAATAACATGAATGATAAATCACTGACATCAGGAGATAGAAACGCCAAACTAAAACCGAAGTTTATATTAACACGTGGAATACATGTATTTGATTTTGAATTTCAACTACCAGCAGATTTACCTGGTTCATTTGAATTACCAACAAACTGTTTAGCTGGTGGAGCATCAGCTAGCATTACATATGCCGTACGCCTTGAAATATGCAATAATCGTTTGAAAATGAGACACATACAACAAAGAGAAATAATTGTATTCAGACCTTTGGAATTGATACATTTTCCAAGACTGAGGGTAAGCTTATTGTCAGTTTAAATTTATATCATATTACGAAGCTATATGAAAAACTGTTATAATTGTTGTTTATTTACTGATACTTTATTCAACGAAATGTTACTTAGGGTGACCTAATTGTTTTCTGTATGAAACGGTTCAAACTAAAAATTAGTGGAAAAATCATCTCACCTATTCTCTATATCTCATCATAACTCTTGACAATATTTTAGCTCTCTTCTTATTTGGATTCATTTAAACTGCTGCTGTTAAGATAAGCAAGTGAGGGTTTCATTAAAATACATATATTAAAGACGAACATAAAAAAATTGTGTTGAGTTTGGTATTAGTAGTGTTTAGAGAAAGTTGACAGAAAAGATTTTACGAATACTTTAAGCATGGTGAATAATTTGTTTAGTCTTAAGTAAGGTAAATCCCTTGATCGCTGCTCAGTTGAAATAGAATTCAAATAAATATGTGTATCAACTCATAATGCATTGATAAAATACTGAGTTGTAGCTGCAAGGGCTTAAGAACTCAAGAATTTATTCATCTAGTGACTTTGTTTAGAAAAATGAAAAAATACACTCCATCAGTCCGAGGAATAGGAGAAAAGATGTTAAAAAAACTCACCATGAGTCACAAATTTATCTTCTGAATTTGATGTACAGCTCTTGTTACTTACTTGAAATATATCTTAGAAATCATGGCATGCAAAACACCTTGTGATTCAGGTCAAAATGTAACATTACCGAATTATTTTACTGCTATCTTACACATACCAGATTAACTTTTCTCAAAGTAAATTGCGATACCTTTTGGAAATATCAACATGGAATAAGTGATCACTTCTACCATACAACACCGACTGCTATGAACCACAATGCATGTAGTTCAATTTAAACTTTAAGAAGTAGAGGTCTTACGCAGGAAAACTGCAGGTAATGTCAGTAAGTGTTTAGGAATAGCAGTTGTTAAGTGTACGGACATGGATTCACGCTATCAGGCAATGAAGAAGCTATTTCCTGCAACGTCACAGCAAGTTTCATCAACCATAATGTAAATCCATTCATTTTTTTCCTCATGATGTTATTTTGATAGTCATAGCACAAGTGAATAATCTGTTATATTTTCAAAAACTACTGGATGTGAACCACAGTTGATGTTGATCATATTCGGGTTAGCCAATAGCAAACTTGTTCCATTTCTAATTCTCTAGTTAAGCAATAGAAGAGAAGAATCAAATTCTTCCTGGGAACTTGACAGTCTGCACGTTTAGCATTCAAAAATTTAGATTAATCATAGGTTTTAAATGAAAAAGCCTACTTTAAAAAGTTAAGCCAGAGCAATAAAAAAGGTTCGGTTAGTTTGACAGTAAACATAAGAAGAAAACTGATAAGTGAAGAATGATAGTCTTCTGTTTCACAAATTAAATAACTGTCATTCTGAAGAGTCTTGTATGCTAACACAACTGATACACTGTTATGTTTGCCAATCAGTTTATGCATACTACAGTAGAGATCTAAATATCAACTAGGAAGCTCAATTTTGAATAAAATGATGGAAGACATTGCTAACAAGCTTTTGTTAGCTAAGGAAGCTGACGATTTTACGTAGTTCTCTTGTTGGATACTTCTTTGGGAAAGTTCAGAGTGCATATAACCACTCCTATATCTTCTGTAATAAGGAAGTGCATCATCTTAGTCGTTTGATACTTGATTTTTCAAAAATATAATCGAAACGAACCTTCAAGAACGTCAGTTTTAACACGAATAACCAAATGTGAAGAAAATGTGATTGAAACTATTTTCATGTTTTCGATTTGTTACTGGTTCTCTGATTCTGCATTAATGCAGCTTTGAAAATTGAACCACGATAATGATAAGATTGTATAATCACATCAGTTTATTGTGTCAGCAGTGTTTTTTGTAGACTTAAAATCAAAGTTTATCGCTTATCTGTTTAACATAAGCTGGGAATCAGAAAGAAATAATGGCTGCCTAAAAAATGAATGGAGGACAACTTTTTGATGAACTCCCCTCAGGTACTGAATGTCTTAATATCGTTTCAGCTTTTCTGATTAGTTGAAACCTTAGTAGAGATATTGTTATATAAGTTAGAGACTAAGTTTGAATTGGCATATGAGGGTTGGTATACTTTCTTTATATACATCAACAAGCATAGAATATCCTTCAAATTAAACTTGGTCATGAAACCTTGTTTTCCATCTACTGTCATATATAGTTATTTAATTTGATGGCCACCTATCAAGCATGATCGAGAAATATTCAGTCAGAACCTAAAAAAAATTGGTACACTTAATGGGTTTATAGACACTATTTACAATGAAGGTATACATTCAATAGAGTTCCAGTAGGAAAGAGCTGATTAGTCCGGATGACATTTCACTCACTTCCACAGGTATTACTTTCTGCGTTTGTAGAAAAGCAACTACTTATGCATACTACCCATCAAATGTTTACAAAACAGCTATCTTTTTAGCGGTGGGATTTTGTTCTCAGTTGATGTGCAGCTATAGATGTTTAAAGTCAGAATAATTAGAAATACTAGTCGAACTCCAAGGTCAAGTTAATTTTGAATTTCTGAAGTCTGATAATTTGCAAAAGAGATTTTTAAATATAGATAATAAACCACACTGAAGGTGTAAAGCGGCTTGTCAATGTTTAGTTTTCTTTCATTTTTCTATATTTTGTCAACTGTGTTATGAACAACTGAGAGTGAATAGTATAGAAGTTGTTAAATACCTGTAGCCTTATTATTATGAAAAGCAACGAATGGAGTGAGTAAGCGTTTTTTGTTTCAAGTAGCCTCTAATAATAAAAATAACCGCAAGTACACTGCGTTTCTCAAACAACAAATAATTCAATTCAGTACTGATAGGTTAATCGCTAAGGAATCATCAATTTCTAGATATTAAGGGGATGATTCTAAGTTGAAGAAATTATGATGGTAACCGAACAAATAATTCAGCATACATAGTAGAACTATAAAAAGCAGGTCATCTTATGATTGGTGGATTATTTTATGATAATGATGATGGTGATTAAGGATGGATGACTTTCTTCCATTACTCGCCGTCAAATCTAGTAACGTGTGGATAATCAACAGACACGTAGGTAAAGGAAAATGATCTGTTTAAAAAAATCCAGTAGTGGGTTTTGAAGCTGTGGGTTGACGATGCTTCAGTTGAGCGTAAAGGTCTTATTTTCACTTACTTGAATTACCTGATCAGAAGTTGAAATGTATTCTGGGCGATGTGACAAGTGGAACCTAATATTTTGAGTTTAGGGGACGTTATGTCTTATGCCTTGCTTCTAACATCTAAGCTAGCTACACAGTGTCCATGAATGAGTCTTTGAAGTGGGTGTATATGTAACGGCCAGCTGTTGATAGGTTCCCTTCTAGCCTGTAGATAGGTACGTTATTGTAGGTGGGGCATAGAGCATTATGAGTTTAATAATGGCCACGAGAATCTGGAAAATAAAAGAAGAGAAAAAGGTGAGCCGACGACCCAGCAAGTACACAGGATTTAATTAAACTTAATAATATAAGATAACTGACAAACAATACATCTGGACAACGAAGAGGTGAGACAGTCTAGAAATCAAAACTGGAAGGTGAATGAGTAAAATTTTGAATGCTTTACAACGGTAGGGACAATATTCTCAGTCTTGAAGTAATAAACCTAGGTAGGAGGTGGTGTCACCTTTGAATTCTTAATGTAAGTAAGATTACTGTATCGACGGCCAACCTAAAGAAATATTCTTTACGGAAGTTTCAAAAATATGCTATTCAGTTTGTTCGAGCGAATCCAGGTGGCTTTGGCAGGACACAATCAATGAACTTCTAAGGATAATTAAAGTTGACTTGCTGGAATAAACAAATTCAAAGGTTTTGCCAGCATCAGCTCAATATTTTAATTTGATCGGCTATGCAGGTAATATATCTTTTGTTTATTTTGTCTGTTGTTCGTTCAGTTACCACGGTTGATGTATAGAAATAAAATGACGATATGTTCTTATGGTATGTCTTATATTAAACTTGTATACATATGTAGAAGGTGGAGATAACCCAGACGTTAGTTATTAAAAATTTTTCATATCGCATATACAAACTGACCGTCTAGTGAAATCGTACTTCAAGCTCGTCCCAGTTTATCATTAACTCCACAAATGTTCCACTTTTTACCAAGGAAAGAATGTAATGTAAGGAAAGGAAAGTAATGTAATAAATTATGGGCGATTAAATTTATGCACTTGATGTTTGTCACTCAGCGACAGATTTAACCCTTGCCGTGAATGAGAGATAAGAAGTTCCTTTTCTCTGCATGAAACTGATGGTTAGACAAATGGAACATTGGTGTGATAAATTTGTAAAACTCCTGCAAAAAGTGGTCGGCTGAAAAATTTCTAAAGCTGGTTGCCCATTTCATTCAAAAGAAACCTAATTGACCTTGTCTTTATTTGTCCGTTAAATGTTTGCAGCTCAGATGATCTAGAGAAACATATAACCCTTTCAAGAAAAGTTCTGACCAGAAGTGGTTACCCACCACTATCTATATACAACAAATCAGACAGAACTTGGAATAAATTACTTGCCTTTTATGTCGAGAAAGAAATGAATATGAATCTCGAGTTGAAAGTTTTCACAGTGGCTGATATCTTCAAGAGGACGATTTTAAAATCCCTACATAGAAAGGTTCTTACAGGAATATTTGCAGTAGAATTCCCCAGCTATTCTTCTTTTCCGTAAACCAATAGGCTGGTGTTTCAAGTCTTACCAAAGTAGGTCACACTTTAGAAACCATTTTTTCGAAAGCAATATATATTTCCCTTTCTTTTACTGCTATAGCTCTAGCTATTCACATGGACAATTCGGATTTTTATTTCTTATGTAATATGACCACAGCGTATTCATTAAGTTATTTTGATAGCAGAGCATTTCTTAATTATTTTAAAATACTCAGCTTGTTGTTTAGAATTGTTCACCTCCATCAAATTTTGAATGGACATCGGCTAATATTTACTACAATTATCAATATTTAGTCCTACTGAGTCACTGTAAGTATCCTTGTTTATTGCCATTTCTAAGTGGAAAGTAGTTTGTGAGACGCAACACAATAAATTTCTGTAGGCGTAAAGTGTAAGAGCTGCGAGTGTTAATGGTGAGAATGAAATTGGCGGGAAAGCTTTATTAGGGGTTCACTTATTCTTTATGCAGTTGTTCAATTTGATGAACGTGAGGCATACAGTAGGAACAATATTTTTACGTTAAGATGATATTATCTTATGTAATATGATTTTCAACAGTTGCCTACATTGTGAATAAATAGGTATACAGTCTTTGTAACCAGTTCAATCCCGCTTTTTATCATGTGTCTTGATATGCCAATTATTGTTTTGAAGATCAGAAAACGCATTTTAGTCTGGAAGTGAGGGGATATTGAAATAACAAGGTTCAGCTAAACTGGGGTTATATTATATAATGTAGGGCACAAAAAGTTTTGAAATGAGTAAAACCAGATACGATATAGGGTCAAGTGACTTCATAATCATGCGAGAAATATCGGCACAAAACGATTTATGAATGAGAAAAATTGTGGCAATGATAACATGTGCAAAGATAATGAAACAGTAGATTTTGTATTACAAATGAAGAGATCCAGTAGATCACATTTGAGCAAGTTATGATACATGATTTAGAAAAACACTTCAGTTAACTAGAACAGCTGTTCATTGTTGTCACCATAACCAAAACGTTTGCTAACCTAGGGAAGACAAAATCAGGTAATTGATCAATTAGTCAGAATATGCTGGCCAAAATGCTTATGAAGAGTTTGTAATTTTTACTGATTTTCAACTTGTGTTAAGCATTATGGCCAGAATAATATTTGAAGTAAGGAAAACTAACATTTGAACAAGTACATGTTTGGTACTCAGAAGGGCCTGTTCAAATATCGAAATAATCCCATTTGAATATAGGGAAACACAGAAAATGACTGCAGCTAGGAGACATTCTTATTTTCAACAAAACCATTCTCTGAGCTGTACATACGTGAATATATGGTAGGACGGTAGAACATTCGGTTAACTTCTAGTCAAAGGTTAATATAAACTGGGCCATAAAGGAAATTTACGTAATGGTTATAAATGATTACAAAAAAGAAATAGTTATATCACATGTGGGTTATGTTAGTTATTATCATATTATACTACAGCGCACGAAAATCATCTTTATATACCTTGAGCACTTCATATCAAGTAAGTGTTAGTGAGAGAATTTCCCCTGATGACTCGTAATTGCCACTGTTTGGAAGAGCTTAAAAGCGGTGAATCACTTACTCTTAACAAATATTTTCAGAACCAGCGACCACCGGGTTACCGGTCCGAATCCGGCCGCGGTCCAGATTTTCATCTCACCTTTAATCATCACCCAGCAAAAAATATTAGTCTACCAAACTGCGGCTATGTTAGATAGTCAAATCATAATCATTAAGAGTTTTTCTCAAAATAATACTACAGTTGCTTGATTGATGAAACTTCTCTATAGAAACGTTTGCTGTCAATTTAACGAGTTGTTAGTTGTATGGAGGTAGTCGGGCTTCTGTCAGTTGCCTCTGTCCAACTAACATCTATCAAAGTGCATCACGATGGTGAGCCTCCCAGCCTGGTGGGCACGTCTCAAAATGCTTGACAGAGTTCGATCAGCACTTAGGACTAGAAAACATAAAGTTACCGTCCAGTGACCAATCAATACATTCAATGGACCATTTAGTTTAGCCACTGGCAAATTAACTGAATGCTACCAGGAGGTTCTAATTACACTATTAGCATACTTTTAAAATGAACTTTTGCATATAACTAATTTGGAGTCATTACAGTTCTAGTACCACATCATCGTTGTGTAGTGTATTAATATTAGGTTGGGAAAAACATTTTATGGTGATATTAACCTTTTCAAGCAAAGTCAGGTGACTTATTCAAAACTTCATGTTAATTCAGCTATACACCATATAGCAATTAGTAATGCCAGCGTTACTTGTTAGTGCTTGACAAGATGAACTGATACTAAGAGTCAAAGAAGGAAAGACGGTAGAACTTTAAAAGCTAACTCAGGGGATGATGGAATCGCTTTAGTAAGGCTACTGATGAAAAATCGTGTTGAAAACATCATCCAGTAAACAAACTTGTATCACTGTTTGTTGTATCAGAGAAACTGGTTTGATAAGAAACTGCGTCATTGGGTGCTTTGCAATTTTGATTTTTAATCGTTATAACAATTATTCGTCTGATAGATGATTATATCCACTTTATTCTGCTCTTGCTTACTGTATGAAGTTAACAGATTCATTGTATGAACTGCAATCACTTTGCTGAAGATATAGTTTTCAAATTTTTCCTATCTACAATTTAATGGCTTGTACTTTGATTTATCACACAACAGTCCACCTGAAGCAAGCGTACACTAGTTAGAGGTCACATCAGTATTGAACTGAATACAGATTCTTAATAAGAATATTCAGCTATTTGACCTAACTGTCTGGATTACTCACAAGCTGTTTTTCTGTAAGAACCAGCCAATTCCATCTTACCAGTGAGGGATTGTCTAAAGTATGGTGATTAGATAAGACAGCAATAAAATTATTTGCCTTCTTTTAGTGATGTAAAACACCGGCAAAATTCCAGAAAGAATTAAGCCTAGAAGCTAAATGACTGAATTTTAGCCCAGATGAATATGCCTGAGTGTCTTAAAGACTGAAATATTCGCAAGATCTGATTATAGTTTGCTGTGGTAAAATAGTAACGGCTATATATATATATATATATATATATATATATATATATATATATAAACAAAGCTAATCAGCAACCTTGACTTAGAAACGTAGGCCTCTCACACTCATCGACACTTTTACCTGCGAGCTGTTTTGTTTCGTTGCATTCACGTAATTCTGAAAGTATAAAAGTTTGATTTTTCGTACTTAGTAGTGAAAACTTAGCAAGATTTTGTTAATTTAATTAAGTAGGTTTCATGATAAACTTTGAAATATTTAGTTTGACTAGTTTTTGTCTTTTCAAATGATCTTCCATCATTTAATTTACGAATCATTTCCTGAAAGGGAAAAACTAGTAAATTTCGAAGGAGCCTAGTGGTCATTATTCACTGAGATTTGATTCTTACTGGATGAAACTAATTAACTCATTGTTTAAGAATTCAAGTGATTATTAAGAAGAACGAAACAAGTAGCTACTAAAATGGTCATTGTCTTTCGTTAATAGATTGGTTGCTTAAACGCAAAATATGCAGCAAACATGAATGAGTTGCAGAACCGAGGTTTACTGAGGATAGTTAACTAGCTCTTAAGGTTGTGCTTAGGTTCGCACCAATACATCAGTTGACGGATTTAATCATCAGATTGCTCAAACATCCCAATAGTTAGCCAGCTAGAGTCTTAATTCATAGCTATTAGTAATAAACAGGTGAAAAACATTGTGCCTGGAAAAAATCTACAGCAAAAGCAAAGGAAAATACAGAAGTTTGATTGATCTGGTGGTCTGGTCCTCATGGAGTACTTTTAGGTAACAGTTTCAAGTAAGCAATCATAAAACTAAGTATCATACTGCATAAGACTAGTGCCTTAGGCGTATATTAAAGATATAGTAGCATTTAACCAAAAACGTCTCTGTCAAGTTATATCTAAGATACATAATAGAGCTTTGTGTATTTATACACTAAATGTAACATGGATGCTAGCAAAAACGTGGGTCGTAACAAGATTTGTTCGTAAGTAAATAATATCACCTTGCTTGAATTATACTTAGCATAACTATTCTTCATATGGCAATGTGAAATGACTTCAAATAAAATGTCACAACAGCGGTTACCACAGTGAAATGAAATAGATGTGAAAATGATCATCTGTAACTTTGACAATACGTAGTTTTACGCAGTGATTGTAGAAAACAATTTATGTCCCCTCAAAAATTCGACCAGAACCAATCAATTATACGCAACTGAAAATGTACTTTAGCATAATTTATTTACTTACAAAAACTGAAGAGATAACCAGTCACATGATGTATAATGACATCAAGATTTATGCTAATCATACAACTGGCGACACAAAATGACGAAGTGTGACTGAAAAGACATAAAGTCGTTTTCTACACATTTTTTTGATTTTTTCCTGAACATTCAGAATCGAAGAAGAAATATTTGAAGTCATTAAGTACACGAGAATATTACTGACACCTTAGTTTACTTCTAAAGAAAGATATCTAAGAAAATTCCCTTATTATTTGGTTTCATAGTATAGAATGATTTAAGCGAGAAGCCTTAGTTCAACTTCCTTAAGGTCACCACATACTAAACATCGAGGGGCTGCAAGGAAGGTTTTTCTGGCTCTATAGTCACCTATATCGTCCTCAGGTTATTATTCCTGGAAGGTTCCTAAATTTTCAGAGAACCAAATATCCCTGACATTCAGATCTGTCATCGGGAACAACTTTCAGAGGATATTCTTGAATCACACTTGACGTATTCCTATATCATAATTTAGAGGTTTGAGACGACTGATTGATTCCAAGGTACTATTCATCACGAATCTACATCACTTGCATTTAATCTTATTTCATGGCTTGCTGTTCAACATTACTAGTTGTTCAGTGGAAAACACCGTACGGTAAACGGTGTGGTCAATCCTTTTGTCAACTTCATGCAAATAACTGACAGGCAGAAAAAGTTGTTCACTTATTTTTTTGACAATAAAGTGAGCCCTGTTGAATGATGGGTTAGTGTGCCAGCAAAATGTACTAGTGAGACAGATAGTTTATTTAGTTTATCACATGACAGGTAATTTACAGTAAGAAAAGTTTTATTTATTGCAAGGTAACATTCAGTCATCCTGAGCGGACTTGAATGCTGGTATGGTGACTAGAGTCACTGACATTCTCTGACAGCCTACATGGTTGCAGAACAAAGTGATAGAAAGCCCATGGTTTTACTTATTCTTCGTCTTTAATACCTGAACTTTATAGAATAAGTATTTTTCAACCTGTTAAGTCCATATCATACAACCAGGTAGCTCTCAAAAGATAAAATTTATTTGATTAACTTAGATCTCATAAGAAAATCCCATCTACAAAAATTCGCCTTCGTACGAAATGAATATGCTACATTCTGTTAAAACGAGTAGCCAATCAGTGAAGCAAACTTTCTTATTTTTCTCAGATCTTTATATGGTGAGGATTATCTAGTCAACGGTTTGTCCCAATCCATATTTAGTTGATCCACTCGGCTAAAACTTCTGATCCAAGATTGAGTTCTTCATGCTTAATTCAGCATAGTTACAAGCCATTCCAAGTCAATAATTGCTTTAGGTGAGGTTAATATGTTGACGAAAAAGACGGGGTGGTCGAAGGAAAACATTTTCAGTCAGATTCTCTTCATCTTCTTTGCAGCGAAATATGTTTTACAAATAATTACAGTTTACTAATAACTCCAAAACCTATATATTAGTGTAGAGCCAATAACGAAAACCTAATAAATAATAATTATCCCTTCACCAAATCTCCCTCTTATTTTGAATGCTTAAATGGTCATTTTCATCTTATTTGGTTGATTTTCGCTACAGAAAATTCACACGCCTTATGTCATATTTGAGTATAAACAGATTTGTTTTCAAAAAGGGTAAATTTTAGCTCAACATTTGTCTAACTGGCTTCACAGATATTTTGAAACGGTGTTAAATTTATTATCGCTCAACGAACAGTAGACCTACCGCTGTAAACTTATAGGTAATGTCTTGGATGCTGCTGGATGGTGTTACATGCTCTGAGGAAATAGTGAATAAGTTCAAGATTCACATTCATGCACTTTTCAATGCACGAAGCATGCAAATTGTAAGAAATTCAGTTTGCATCTTTGAGTGAAACTTATGTTTTGTGGCATAATCCTAGGACGTTCTTCAACTTGGCTACTTCACAGTGAAGAATACCTGTATTTATTTCTCACTTATGTAGACAATCATTTTGCTAGATGAAAATAAAAAGTGTGATCTGATCATTGGTTTTGAAAGGCTTCTTTCTACTAGGACTCTATAGCAACCACATTTAGGTTTCAACATTAAATAGAGTGTGTCTCAGCATGAGGTCGCTCGGCATTTACAGTCACACTGAACCCCTTTCTGATCCCCAGTAATATGCTTTTCATCACCCGATGATGGTTATAAGTACTGAATGCCAACTAAACTAATTACTGATTCTAGAAATTAAAAAGCAAGTTTATTCCATGTTATTTTTATAAATTTTAACAGTCTTTTGTTCTCCAGCTAAAGGTGGTTATGATGGGATAAAATGTGTTAAGGACTTTATTTTCATTAACTTCTGAAGAATCTCAAATAATTTTTGATCGTATTTAGTCTTGTTGTGTTGCTAAGTGTATTGATGTGGTTGAAAGAATTTGATCGAGAAATAAATCTTTAAGTGCGAATCTAAATTTTTGAAATGTTCTACTAACTTACGAACACTGAAGTTTTGTAGAACAAAACCACTTGTACCCTTATTAAGTACTTAGACTTAGACCACTAACTGCTTTACATCATCATTTAATTTAGTGTCAAATTAGCAGTAATCTTTTGGGGACCTCGAAAAGAAGAAATGACACGTGATATATGCTTTAAGATATAGACTTCAGTAAGATTGCTTACGAAAGCATTAGAGTAGTAACACTGTCTTCATTTTGTACCTTATTTTATCTTTTTAATTAACTCCTCAAGTACACCTGTGGCTTCAATTCTGCTTCCCTCATTTGGTACACAATATTCATTTTGGTTATATCGATATCCGGAATTTCAGAATTAGGCAGCCTTCTACCAGCACCTACTGCTTTTTCCGTTAATTCCCTCCAGTAACTGTAAACCGAATTCTTGTTACTTTTTTTCAGCGATTTAGCTCACTTTTCAGCCAAACTGAAGGGTGCTGAACTATAGTTGGTGAGATGACTCAAAACAGAGATAAATT
>OX104134.1:27202225-27244593 GCA_944470555.2 Heterobilharzia americana | reverse complement strand
ACATATTAAATATATATATATTTATATATAATAGTTAGTACACTAATTTTGGTTTCTGTTTACTTTGCCACATTTTTTAGTTGTACCTTGTTATGCATCCTTCAATTTTGCATCTGGGGATATTGCTGAATATGATCCATTAAATCAAAATAATTCAACACGTATGACCCCTGTTTATCGATATTTTAAACCAAAACCAATGGAACAGACTGCTAATAAGTCGAATATAACATTTTCTTCTGATTCACCTGTGAATAGTAGCAGTATAAAATCACTACAGAATACTTCAAAATCCAGTCCTTCAATACTCAAACCTACTGGTACATCAAGTACATCTACTAATACTGGTACTGGAAATAGCACAAATATATCAGGAGAAAATCGCCAATATTCCCTTAAGTCTAATAAATCATTATATTGTACAGAACATTCTCAAAAAAGTCCACGTCATCAACAACAAGTTAAACAACAGTTAAGTAGCTTGATTTACTCACCTGATGATGCTGTTGTAGCTTCGTTTACAACACTATACAATTCTGATGGTGCTAAATCAGATACCTGCTCATATAATCAGATATTAAACAAAAAGCATAAGCAGGTATCATCATATAAACTGAGACGTCAAAACAATTTTCAGGAGCTAACACCTCATAAAACACATATTTCACTCTCAGCTGGTGTAATCACTAATCCTATTAACCTGGATACGCGTTCACCAGAGTTATGCTTATCTAATCAACAGTTTTTCGATGATGGAGATGTAACTTTGAGTAATATGACTAACAGTGCTGATGATAATGTTATTTCAACATCATTCAGATCAAACAAACTGAATAAAGATAACGCACTCAACTTTTCATTTAGTAAAGACCAAAGTCAAATAATACACCAACCCATTCAACATCTGAAGTATTTAGATGGGAATGAAAGAGCTTGTTTATCGTCTGGTCTAAGGGAACATCACCATCCCCATGATTCTTCTGTTTGTAGTAAATATGTAGAAAATTCAAGTTTGGAATATAAATGCAAATCACAAACAAACATTCCACTGCGTCAATATTCATTTGGGCTATTCTCAGATGAACGCTCCTCATTTGATGATCGGGAAGACTGCAGAAATCAGCGACATCAATCTAATGAATATTGTCAACAATACAGTTCCGAATTAGTTCGACCAAAACAAATTCATTATGGTGTTGATGATGACGAAGAGAATAATGAAGAAGAGGAAGACGAAGATGATAACATTCCTTATGAAAGTAATAATGATGATGTAACTAGTGATGAGATGAACAAATACACACTGAAAACTAATCATTTTATTTGACTCCTAATGACAATTCAGAAGGGTGTACTGGAAGGTTACTCAATCCCGACAACTTGTCAAGAAGCAGAAGTACAAGTTCGTCAAATTTTAGTCAAAATGAGGAGGAGGAAGAATATGATGATGATCTTGACGATGACCTTAATAACACTTGTGAAGAAGAAAATGCCATGGGTAACCATGAAGATGATATTCTTGCTGCTGACAAGGAAGGGGAATCAGACAAAAACTATACTGACCAACAGCAGAAACAGAATCAACAAAGCCTACAACAACATCGTTTGAAAACCTATCAAGACGAATCACTTTCTCAGGCGTCATTGAATCTGAACCATACTCCATCGGATATAAAAGAACTGTACTTTAAAGTTCAACAAATATCAGATCAAAAAAATATCTCAATTAATTATAAATTCAAACAGAGTAAAAATATTCATGATGCCTACTGAATAGTCCAAGAGTTGCACCTATTGCAGGTCGTAAAGCTGAGACAGAAGGATTTTGGACATACGGTCATGGAAATGCTAGTCAGAACAAAGAAACAAGTGCATAAATATCATTTTGGATAGTCTTTTCGTTTGCTTTGTAAATTGATAATAACTTTCTCAAACAATAATTTTCTTTCATTTTATATAAAAATATTTGTAGTGTTTAAAGTTTGTGTATAGGAAAGTCAGATATTTATGCATTTTTTTAAACAATAGACGTTTTTATACCTGATGTATGTTCGCAAAAGTTGACCTTCATCAATAATGCTTGAAAATATTTAAACTGAAACAGTGAATCATTATAAAAAAATTCACAAAATAAATGATATGTGTAACTGGAAAATAAGATTGTCAATTAGGCTTCTCTTGATTTTTGACATGTACACATACGCACAGAAACCTTACCAAACAAACAAACGTACGTATGTATGTATGAACCAGTTTAAATAGTGATTACAATAAGTTATGTAACATGAAACTATGGTTTGAAATTATTGTAATTTGTATTTTAATCATATTAATTCAGAAATTTTTCTAAAACTAGTGATCAGTTTTCCCATACATCTTTTAAGAGTAGAAAGGTCACCGTCCAGGACTTCTTTTTTCAGAAGAAGTGGAAGTAACATATATATATATATATATATATAGTTGTTTCTTTGTGTTTAGAAAATTTGTATCCTTCTGGAGTACATCAATACTCAGTCACGTGTGCATACAATTTTAATAATTAATTAGCTATATTTTTGTGCTACAATAAAGATTTCATGACTACCGCTTTTGAATAGCGATTGTTAGATCAACAAAATGATAATTTACTACCTCTTCTAAATGGTTTGTAGCCTATTAAAACTTATAAGAATTGCACAGCTGTTCCATCTTCTTTTTGAAACGGTGCTTATTCCCTGTCATGGATCCCTTACTACATCAGAAGTCCGGAGTTTTGATCTTACTTAACTGATTACTGGTGAGCTTTTGTTTCAGAATTAAGCACCAGCAATTTATGTCCATACAACTTATGGTGCATCACAGATTTCATCTGTAATCACCACCTTTTACTTTTCCAAATTGACCAACTACATGTGTCAAATTCACCTATTTTAATACAGACACATTATCTGAAATTAAATTGTTGATGATCGGTAGACTTTTGTTACTCATTTGAGTGGGTTTGAAGGAACTGATTACTTTCATTGTGAAGCAACGTAGGTTGTGATAAGATGTTTCAGACAGATACTCAGTTCAGGAGGTAGTTCCTGTGGCATCTCTTACTAATGCTTCCAAAAAGATATTTAACTTTTGACATTCAAATGATCTATAATAACAGATACTGAGCATTCACAGTGAAAGGCGTGCTTGTTACTAAACTTACTACAATGAAACATTTTAAGATGTTAGTCAGTCTACAATTCTATGAATAATTTGTCGACTGTACCTAGCTGAGAATTATTCCTCCAGTAATTGAAACATTTCATCTCTAAATAAGTGACTTCGCACATTTTGTTCCCTTAATTATTTCAAAGGAGGCCAGAACTAAGAGAATTGGATAATAGAATGATACTTCTTTTATTTCAAAGTTGCGTACATACCACCTAAAATGTACCACAAAATTATTTCATTAAATAAATGTATGTATGTTGTAGAAAGTAAATACTTGAAAGGTAAAAAAAAGTCAGCAGAACATCTATCGACTCAAATTCCAGCATTTATTACTAATAGAACGCTAAGAATGCTAGAAAGATCCTAAGCTTACCACATAGATCACTGGTTATCAAAATAAACCGATCTGTATTTTAAGGTGTAAAATTTTCGCATATTCATTCGATTAAGATTTCCAACACTTTGAATGGTAACTTAGAACAAACTTATCATTATAAGTTTTTGAATACAAGTACGCTGGACAAACTGTATTAGCATATGTGAAGATATTAAAAAGCGCATATATCGCATTTGATACCAAAAGTAATGTCTTGAACGATAGGAAATCCATTTCATTTGAGTAATCTATTTAACATAATTCAACACCACCAATCATTTGTTGATAGGACTTGTGGAAGCTGGTTACAGGAAAGTCTTGTGAAATCGAATAATGATACCAATGCTAAGAGCCTGAGCAAACTAGTCTACGAAAAAACGCGAAGTAATTTCCCTAGTGGCAAACTAAGAGCTGGTTTGAAATATTTTATAATGAACATATATTAATACAGATTTTTATTCATATGGAAGTAAGAGACAGATATGAATAAATACAATAAATACATTCTACTTATGAATGCAAACTTGTTCAAAATATTTTAATGCGACATTGATTAGATTCTGGCTGAGGCATTTAACAGTGAATGTTCTAGTAACAGTAGTGGTTACATACTCATCTTGGGGAATTCTCTTTGCCAATATTTTTCTCTTTATTCATCCCCAAACTACTCGCTGGTATATATACAGAATTCAATCTTGTAACCATATGGAATGTCATTAAACTAAGCCTAAAATGATTATCATTCTAGGACAACATCTTCAGGTGTTTTCTGTCCTTTAAGAGGGAAATTAATAGATCAGGGTTTCAAGAAATGATATTACTGTTCAAATGAACTAGGATGTTTTTAAGTATGCTATGTCGTACTATTCAGTTTCTCCAGTTTCTTGACTAATTGGAAAGCGGTCTTCTACCCGTATAAAGCTTGCTTATCCCAAATGCGTTTAGCCTCTCCTTGTGATCTCCTAGCGTTTTCATTTTAGTGGTAATTCACCAATGACTATAGTAGTTATACGTGCCTTTGGAAAACTCCAGATAGACGGATATTACTATTCAATGACAAGCAACATTCTTAGAGAAGCATATTCACATTACTCGTATTACACAGTTCCCTACTGCTAATTCCATACCATTTTCAGAAAAGAAAATCAATGAATAACTGAATTCTAAACGTTTTGGATGCAAATAATTTCCCTCTGAGATGAAAATAATATCAAGCGTGCGAATTTGTCAGTTGACTGCTGATTGTGATGTGAGTCTTTTATGATTTTTCCGACAATCACAGTGTTTCTGTGGTGTAAATTTCTTCTCTCCTGTTGATACCTTATGTCTGAATAATGAGATGAACAGACAGTTTTTTTGAAGAAAAAACCTGTTAATCGAACTTATTCTTCACAGCTTCTCACAATCTTTTCAAATAAACCAAATGTTATAAATATAGGACTAAAACATATACGATTTGACATTTTGCTTCTTATTTTCGTTATCGAACAAAGTCGATCGAATACTTTTTTTCCCAAATTTTCAATCGACTATTTATAATCTGCTCACTTTATTCTTCCAATTTTTCTATTCCTTTTCACCTGTTCACTCACTATCTAAAAAAGATAACGAACTCCACTGTTTTTATCTTCCATCTACCTTTTGTTTGTTTGGTTGTGCGTTATGTGTTTATTTATTCATATGATAAGCTTCATTCATTAATGAACACCTACACACTAAAATTAGAAGCAATCCTTAAGATGAAAATTTATTTGAAACACCTTTACTCTTCATTATAAATGCCTGTTTGTCTATCAAATAAATCTGTCCGTCGATCTACTTTGATAGCGTTTTATATGTATAACGGCTACAATTGTGTCAGTAGATGTCGGGTTTGTATATATGTTATTCATTTTATTTAGATAATTTGGGCAGGCTATAATGCAAAATAACTTTGAAGCAATTTTAAACATTCACAAAACAGTTGAACATAAGTATAGGAACTGGACCACCAACAGGCTGCTTAAACATTGGGCTACTGAAAAATTTCCACCAAATATACTTCATCAAATTCCTTATTTTCAATTAGTTTCAATCTTTTAAATGTGTCATATACTCTTGCATGCTTTTAAAATGGTTTCAAACTGCCATTTTTCAGGCTAACAACAAGAGAAATAATAAACAATACGCCAGTAAGAAATGCGTTTGTAAATACACAGAAATACTGTACATTACTATTCTTTTGATAAATATGTCTAATTGCAGATCTTGGTACTGGTTGAATAAACAACCACCACCAAAATTACGCTCGATATTCTATTCATTCACCGGTGCAAACCAGACGCTAATGTAATACCAAGTACCTGTTTTACATAGTGACTTTTATTACTGTTATTATTAACACTGTTCAGATGTAATGATTATTTCGAATTATACATGCTGAGGATTCCACACTGTACCACACTTGTTGTGTACAAATAGGCAGCTATTATTATTATCATTATTATTATTATCTGATTACTATGCGCTCCTTGAAAATGTTGACTCCCTTCATCTGTAGATAACATTATGGAGCTTGGTTTTATTCCCCAAAGGTCAGACTGTGAACTAACTGGACATAAAGAAGATTTGAAGAGAAATATATATGAGAGAAATATGATGTGGTAGTATATGAATAAGGAGACGAACACAGTACATCATTATTCCATTGTCACGTGTAATATTTGACTGGTAGATATATTTTCTCAGACAATTCACCATTCAAGAATAAACTGTTTGTGGGGTCGAAATCGATTTATTGCATAATAAGTCAAGGAAAAATCAAATGACTATCTAGAATGATTCCAGAGGCCACCTAATTAACTACTGAGTTTCTGGGTAGGAAGCATGAATGATAATATCTGGTGCTTTGGAAATGGTCAAGGTTGTCTCAGTGTAATGTTTTGGCACTCTGGCACTCCCTTTTTGATATAGTGTATAGTTATACAGTATTATATACTTGATGACATTTTTGGCATAAATAATTGATCATATTCGTACTAAAGTAATCACAAAACTTTTGACATCTGATTCTCAAAGTCCTGTCACCTCATATTCTTTGTTTTGAACAGCAGCAAAATAATCCATATCTGTGGTATCGATTTTGTATCATTTCTATTACACATGTTGGGTGTTAATTTCATGAACAAAGATCCAGTAGTCAGTCTGTCTCTCCACTTATTATCTTGGACTTCAGTAAAGTGGTTTATCCACCTTATTGTGTGGTTGAATGTTATTTCATACATTACAATAGCCTATTTTCATGTCTATCATTGATCCTCTTTGGGTCTGTCATTCTAAACTTGATTAAATTCCTATGCTGCAACAATTTAACTGACCCCAGTCGGCTAGTTTAACCCATATACTTAGCCTCAAAACCAAAATACAGTATCTGTTGTGTCAAATTATTTTGTTCAGCTGAGTCATTCGGATCCATTAGCTGACAAAGCTTAGGTTTGAAAGCCAGCCTAATTCTAGCCTGGCTGGGAATTTCATGTAAAGTTTTGATGATACAACACCTATACTGGGGATATGGCAAATTTTACTACCGTTAAAACCCAAGAATACTAGGTAATAGGACAGAAATCCACTAGATATCGAAAGTTATGTGATTACTTTGGTATGAACACATAGCTGTGTGCCGTATCCAATAAACTAATCTAACACAGAATCATTCAAATCAATCAGTATGCTTCAGAGGTGACTAAATGTGTATAAATTTCACCAGAGTCATTTCATAATGACTTGTTTTTGAAAATTTAGTCAACAAACTGGCTAGTTTTCTTGTCAACTAAAAGCAGATCAATGGTGTCTAGTTCTCACGAAATAGTAAACTGTCCAGAAAATATTTGAAAAGTTCAAACAGATGCATTTTAAACCTGTCAGAATAATTACAGTTTGCTAAAAATGTAACGACAACTTTTAATAAACTAGGTCAAGACCTTTTACTTTCTTCACAGGATATTAAACAATTATTTTATTTTTGAGAAAATATTCTGTCGTACGAATAGAAGCATTTAAAGCTTTTTGAAGCAGATAAGAGTTTAAAAGTATTTTCAAGTAATTTTAATACTAAACGTTTTGAGAATTCGACTGTCATTACTTCTTATGGGGAATGGTTGAAATATCAAGTTTTAACTTCTAACAAAGAGCTATTCGTATTCACTATTTCTTTGCATAACCACTAGTATTTTAGAAGTGTGCTTCAAAAAAGGTGTCTCATAATGTTATCGAGATCATATCAAAAAGAAAAACTTTTTGTGGGCATGAATTTCTGACTCGACGTTTGAATGGTAATTTGTAGTCCCATAGACTATGGTGAGGAAACTCATAGTAAGAATATAAACTGAAAGATAAAATTAACTTTACTCAACATTATGGAGAATTCAGTTGGCATAAAATATGTAATCCAGATAATAGAGGTTTTGAATTTTCAGCAATTTTCAGTTAAATCAAAACAAAAGTGCGGAAGCAGATTAAATACATAGAAATCCTTTATTTCAAATTCTGTGACCAGTTACGTGAATCGTATCGGCAATAATTAGCGGAATATTTAAATAAATCAAGTTTACGAAGACATATTAACATGTAAGGTCAATGAAACTTGCGATTAAATTAATAATATTCTTTACAAAATAGAATGTGCAAAGACGTTCACATTTGAGAATAATCTGTCCCATCTACGTATACTCAGCAGCCATATAGTTATGAATGAAGTTATACAATTCAAACTGTTGATCAGTCAGGTTCGCAGTGTAGCCACTAAATTGAATGATGGCACTTAAGTGTGGTGTATCTAATGGAAGAAATGTTAGTGAGAAGTATTTGCCTTAAGCAGCCGATATTGCAGATTACAATCTGCAAGGTAAATAAGAAAACTCTTAACTGTGGATATGACCTTCTCAGACAACCTTAAAATTCACTCCACTACCCAGTATGAGAAACTTTGATCATCCTATTACCTAATATGCAATCATCAAGGGAAAATGATGCAATTACCCAGGTAAATGCTCATCTGAAATCAACTGATGAGAACAGGATTCCTCCAAATATCTGCAAGAATGCATCGGTTGACAAGAAAAGCCACATAACTTCACTAGTCAAAAGTCAGGAAGTGTGAAACACCTAAGAGAAGTGGTAGAATACACCCGAAACTTCGAGTGAAGCAACCATTGTGGAGGCTTACCCAGTGAGCGCCTTTTTTTAAAAGTTCAACAATTTGACAAACAGTAATATATGATGAAAGGATCCCCCTAATATATAGCACTTCAGAAATAGATAATCGATTACCACAACCAACAGGGATAGATGCATTTCACAAACCTGGAAAGCCTACAACTCTACTGCTCAAAGAGTCATAAATTTTTGAGGAAGAAAAATAGTATCATTTCTAAAGTCAGCTTCCAGGATTATGACCACATTTCTATGCTGATTGTGGGAACCTTATCACATAGGCTAAGTGTGGAAATTAAATGACATTCAAACATCTTGAAGTGAATCGTCATATCGCATGTTAAAAAATATGGAAACAGATTCGACCGGACAAACTTCAAAACTTCTTCGTTTCAGACAAAAATGTGCAGCAAAATTGCTGGGAGCATGACGCTTGTAGAAACAGGAGATAAACAAGTACGTAGAATTTGATTTAGTTTATAAACCTATAGGAAATACTTTGTATGAATCCTGGTCAAAATGTGACCGGGTAATTTCACAAATATGAGCTCCTAGTGGAAAGGTGGCATTAGATATAAGTTTACAAAACTAACCTGGAATCAAGTGACTATCCTAAAGTAACAAAATAGGCAGAAATGGAGAACACTCAGAATCAGTGTGGTTTCCCCTTACGGTTTTCTATCATAAAAGAGAGTACTTCATGTGAGAGACCAAACATCTAATATTTGTAGTACTAACTAAATGGAAGACTTTAAGATGCTATATATAACATTGAGCCTCGTCTATAAATAAAACCAAGCTCTAAAGAGACGGAAGCTTATGATAGTGACAAGTAATCAAAACCTATTCCTATAAACATCGTTCAACGCAGAAGAGGGTAATCCCTATCTCTGTTAGATGACTGTACACCAACAGTAAAGAATCAAAGCTGATCTTCAAGGACTGACTATATACAAAAACGTGTTTGATTATTATCGATACACATACTAAATAAACACAATTTCATCAAGTGCCATTAAGCAAAACCGAAGTCAAAATCTCAAAATTACCACACATTTTAAATTCCATGAGTCATTCAAAAACACTAGTTATGAAGGGTACCCAGCCGCTAGATTTCATTGCTCTTCGCGAAATCGATGTTTCGCAGTACTGGAGTTTAACACTGAAAATATTTCAGATTCATTGAACTTGACAATACGGAAAGGATAAGGATTGAGTACAGAACAAACTCTCCCTTAAACTGTTGACCGAAGGTCAGATTATCTCAGCCTCCTGCAAATGTGTGCTTTGATGAGTGTAAATCTGTAAGGAACAGAAAAGCACATCAGGATAGGTTAACACAACATAACCAAAAGTTAATGGTGAATCTGTAGACATAGTTGTAAGACCACTTTATATATCGCAGAAGAGGTGTTGTCATGTACAGTGCTATCACTCTTTTTTTTCAAGAAGCCTGAACCCTTTCAGTTTCCTAAAATCAATGATCAACAGCCAAAATTTTCGGAGAGAGCAACTCGTCATATGTGTAGGTCAGCAAAAAAATATCCTTTGAGAAAAGCCTGGAAATAACAAAGGCCATTATATGGCATCCATACTTGAACCACGTAATTCAATTTCTGTTGTCTTACTACTTTTTTTATACTTTTGAGGGATCGAACAACCATCAAGCGTGGAACCGGAAGATTATTATTCAAGCGTTAACAAGTATATATTAAGCATATCACGTCATATCAGTCGGTAGTTGTAGGAGGAACGAAATCTAAAATCACTAGCACACGAGAATGGCCACCACTTTAGAGAAAGCTGACCCGGTGAAAAAAAGTAAAGTATTTTCAGTAAGCTTAGCCTGAGAAACAAGGTCAGGCTAAGTAGAAACTTCAAAAGTTAGTCGAGTGAAAAGTCATTGAATAGGGAGTTTTAGAAAGATCTACTTTAACAGAAGTGAACTGCATCTATCTTGTTATTGCTTCAGCTCATCAGGATAGTGCATATAATCGCTCACAGCTGATATGCAAATTCCTAAAGCTTTTTAATGTGACACTGAAAATAACGCCTAAAATTCTTTTGTAATTAAAACAGGACACAAACATTCTCAACTGGAAATGTTCACTCTCACTTATCAACACCTAATCGTTTGTAACTCTTCTTGACTAGTCTTTAGTTCATTGATTTAAGGAATGGCTTTTTTAGTAGTTGGTTACAGGTTCGATCCCCAGTCCTCTAGGCAGTATCACTAGCCTTCAAAAACACTAAGTGTTACTCACTGCCTACTGTTTTGACGTGCACAAGGTTGTTGTATGCATTTCTGTTCGTTTCCTTCTCAACTGATTTTATGTAAATGAAGAAGCTTGAAGGAAATACATGATGAGTTTTTGTGTGAAGTATTGGTAGTCGTTTTTGTTTTGTTTAAATTTGTGTAGAAACCAAATCCTTAAAGCGTAGTATTAATCAAAAGTTTACCTGATCAAGAGATATACATCAAGTGGTTACACTTCGAATCACAAAATTTATGAAGAAAGATTCATTTAAAACCTGTTAAAGTTTATAGTATGAACTTATCGAATATTCGTCCAAATATTTACCGTTTGTAGTGGACATAAAAAGAAAGTTTGGTTTGTCAGTAAACTTACGTTAAGAACAAAAACTTATAAACAGCGATACTGATGAAGGACTATTAAGAATGAATATTAGTATTACCCGCCAGAATAAGTGCACTGAATCGATTTCACCAGCATTAAAATAATATTTTGAATTATAATTATTTTATTCATTCCAGTAAGATATTGTTAAGTTGATAACTATTAAATTGGTGGGTAATTTTCTTGCCTATGAAAAAACAAAATAATTTTAAAAAAAGCTGATGTAGAATAATTTCCTTAGAATTTCATGTCATATTTTGTGAAACCAGTTATGTATGCGTATAAAGTAACTAGACTGCTTCGAGTAAAAGTCAAAAAGAGGAAACCGGTTGACCCCCCTGAGTTGATGGGAGATTGATAACTATGTTTTCCACAGCACGCATTTTATTTAGCTAAATACAGATCAGGAGAATCGATTGTGTTTATAACTGTGAATAAGTATGCTAGGGGGGGGGGTAACATAAACTAGATAGTAACCCCTGGGATACGTAGTTGGGTTCTTCCAGAAAATAAACCGACTTATTTGGTTCAACTGACCTGTAGTTATGCAAAAGGGCAAGATATAGGTAGGATTAACTCACTGGCCACCAAGGTGTCCGGTAGCAAGCAACAACATTGTTTAGTGTTGCTTAGCACTTTAGATTCCTTATCCTCAAGATATGTCCCTATATCTGTATAAACAGTGGTGTTCATACTCATACTCGAGTTTGGAACCTGTCGCTTTTAACATATTTATTATTACGCTGCTTTGATGGAAGGATGACATTTCATGTTACATACGTTTTTTTGTTATCTACATATTTGCACTTCCCCACTGTTCAATTTATTGAGCTGCATTAATAGGTCTGTCACCTTTGGAGCAATTGCGTTTCAGAGTGGTGGGTTCTCATAAGATTACTTACTTGTATCTTCGTTCGGTAACCTCGCCTGGTTAACTAGTTTACTAGTTACTAGCCGGTCCTAAGCCCGGGTACACAGGGAAGGTTGGGCATACGGCTAGCAACCCTACCCCGTAAAGCAAATCCGACCGCTAAAGAAACTTCAAAGCACCAACAAAATATAAAAAATGAAAACAAACTTATTCCCCGCTGGAATCGGAAAGGCGAAATGACGCCAGTTGGTGAAAGCCTTCGGGAAGCCAATTGGCCGATGTGTCTTCTCTCCCTAGATGAAAGCGAAGGTAAACGTGGGGACATGGAATGTCCGTACGATGTTTGAACCCAGTAAGGCAGCCAAGATTGCAAAGGAGATGAGAAGGTATCACATCGAAGTGCTTGGGATTTGCGAAAGCAGATGGAATGGGAGTGGACTCTCCAAACTGTCAACTGGAGAATCAATAATCTACTCCGAAATTGTCACACAGACGACAACCACGAGCACACTGAGTTATGGAGTGGCTATCGTGATGTTCCCAACAGCATCGAAGGCTCTCATGCAGTGGGAACCAATCTCTTCCAGGATCATGACAGCAAGATTCAATTCAAAAGGAAGGAAGGTCACAATCATACAATGTTATGCACCTACAAATAATGCAGAGCAAGAGAAAAAGGAGGAATTCTACAGACAACTTCAATCAACACTGGACAAGACACCCCTCAGTTGGCGATATCAAAATTCTAATGGGCGACATGAATGCCAAACTGGGAGGGGACAACACGGGAAGAGAACTAACCATGGGTCGAGAGGCACTCGGGGAGGTGATGAACGAGAATGGAGAATTGTTTGCAGAATTCTGTGCATTCAACGATTTGGTGATTGGAGGCAGTGTGTTCCGGCACAAAGATATCCACAAAGCGACATGGATTTCACCAGACGGACACACTAAAAATCAAACCGACTTTATCTCAATCTCGAGAAAGTGGAGACACAGTCTACTTAACACAAGGTCAAGAAGAGGAGCAGATGTAGGTTCAGACCACTAACTATCTAGTGCAAGGAACCTTCCAAATCAAGTTGAAAGTCTTCAAGGAAGCTGGTGATAGACCTCAATTCAAGTACAACACTCGGAAACTGAAGGATGAAACTACAAAGGAGATCTTCATGGCAGCCATCAAGACAAAATGGGAGATATCGAGCAACATCCCTGAAGAAACCTGTGTGGAAGAACACTGGAAGTCTTTGAGAGCTATGTAGAAAGAAACCTGCACAACAGTATTAGGAAGGAAGAAGGTGGAAGACAAGGAATGGATCTCGACGGATACCTGGAAGCTGATAAAGGGAGAGGAGGATGGTGAAGCAGAAGATGAACCAGTGCAAGGAAGCTCAACGACAAGAGGAACTGAGCACAATGTATAAAGAAGTAAAGAAGTGTGCACGGAAAGACAAAAGACACTTCTACGAAACACTGGCAAGTGAAGCAGAACAGGCTGCAGGTAGGAGAGACAGACCTGACAACATTGTATCAAATAACCAGGTTGCTATCAGGGAAGAGATCAACACAGATGAAACCAATAAAAGATGAAGAAGGAAATTTAATTACGAAAGAAGAGAAACAGAGGAAACGATGGGCCGACCACTTCAAGAAGCTCTTGAATCGACCACCACCACCTGCACTTCGTCCAGAAATACCACCTGCAGCTGCTGAATTACAAGTGAACATTAATCCCCCAACGAAAATGGAAGTCCTGAACGCCATAAAGCTACTGAAATGCGGGAAAGCAGCAGGACCAGATGGGATCCCACCAGAAGCACTGAGAACAGATGCAGAGACAACAGCGGACATGCTCACACCACATATTGCAGAAGGTGTGGAAGGAAGAGAAGGTACCTGGTGATTGGAAGAAGGGTTACCTTGTCAAACTGCCGAAGAGAGGAGACCTCAGTGTTTGCAAGAACTGGCGAGGAATCACTCTCCTGTCCACCCCAAGTAAAATATTAAGCCGCATCATCTTGGAGAGGCTTAAAGATGCACTGGATTCAAAACTGCGACCGGAACAGGCAGGCTTCAGGAAGTACAAATCATGTGCCGACCAAATTGCAACACTTCGCATCATCATAGAACAGAGCATAGAATGGCAATCATCTCTCTACCTCAACTTCATCGACTTTGAGAAGGCCTTTGACAGCGTCGACCGAGAAGTAATTTGGAAGCTGCTTCACTACTACGGAGTACCGCAAACCTTTATCCGCCTCATTCAACAACTATATGAAGATGCCACATGCCAAGTAATTCACAATGGGAAGCTCAGTGATGCACTGTGAAGTGAAGACAGGAGTGAAACAAGGTTGCCTACTATCCCCTATGATGTTCCTTATTGTGGTGGACTGGATCATGCAGCACATAGTGGGCAGCGAGAAGAGGGGGATACACTGGACGGCGGAAAAGAACCTAGAAGACTTGGATTTCGCCGATGAATTGTGTTTGATGTCACACAAACTTGAAGATCTGCAGGCAAAAACTAACAAGTTGATAGAAGAGGCAGCTAAGACGGGACTTCAGGTGAATATAGAGAAGACAGAAGTGATGAAGATACCGCACCAAAACCATCAACAACAACAACAAACTACAATCACCATCAACGGGAGAAACTTGAAGGAAGTAACCTCCTTCACTTATCTAGGAAGCACTGTTTCAACTACAGGCGGCACAGACAGACGAGGATGTCAAAGTCAGAATCGGAAAAGCAAGACAGGCGTTCATTAGCCTGAAACCAGTGTGGAGATCTTCTGCACTCAGCATGATGCGGAACAAGATACGGATTTTCAACACCAACTCAGTCAAGTCAGTGCTTCTGTATGGTTCAGAGACTTGGCGCGTCACGAAAGGCATTTCCAATAAACTACAGACATTCATCAATAACTGCTTACGCTGTCTCGCTAGTGAAGATCAGATGGCCAGAAAGAATAAGCAACAAGGAACTCTGGGAACGAACCAACCAAGAACCTATCACTGGACAAATATGCAGGAAGAAGTGGAGATGGACTGGCCATGCACTGAGAAGGCCGACTGAGGACATCACGCGTCAGGCCAGTTGCTCGAGTGGAATCCCCATGGGAAGCGACGAGTTGGACGTCCGAGGGTGACATGGAGGAGGTCGTGGGAGGAGGAAATGAGAGCTTCTGGGCTGTGGTGGAACCAGGTTCAAAAGATCTCAGAGAACAGAGGTGACTGGAGGCGTGCTACTGAAGCCCTATGTTCCACTAGGAACCCAAGGGACTAATAATAAAATAAATAATAATAATCTTCGTTCGGTATATTTATCGTTAAGTCGGTTGGCAACGAAACTTTGATCAGTTGGTCATAATACGACATCTTGGCTGTACTAACTTATGGATAATGATTTTAAAAGCTTCGAGGCAATGCAAGAGTGTGAAATTTTTTTTCAGATAGGTTTCAATGGTTCGTGGAAATCTAGGGAATAGTTTACGGGTTGGCTGGTGTTCCCGTTCACTCTATTTCTTTTGTGAATTTTGCACATCATACTATTTTTAATTCAGTTCCTTGTTGCACTTTTATTCTTTGATACACCTAATACGGACTGTATAAATTTATCATATCATGATGTTGACGAATGTGTCCAAATATAGTGGTAGGTTATGCACTATAGGCCTTGTGACTCAGGTTAATCATTGTGATATAGCAGTTTCACCTCAGGGAATAAGATATCTAGCTCAGTACACAGCATACAGTTCTCATGTTTATATCCTGCTAACCGTTGCGAGAAGTCAACACAAAGATGTTTTTATGGCCTGTACTGGGTTTGAATTCAAACTCTTGTAAATACTGCCGCCAACTGATAACCTGGACATCTGTTATTTCCAAATTTTGGAGCAAGATAAGAGAACTGTTGGCAGGAAAAAAAGCATTGAACGGGAAAGTCTGATATGTTAAACTTACAACGGCTAACTGTATCTTACACATGATATAAACTTCTCCCTGATTTTATTTAACGTGAATTGTACAAGTAACTACCTCTGCTTTTGTTGCATAAAAGTTTGAATAATGCTGCCGATATTAGCTGTCTTTTAAATATGAAAATTGGAATTAGGCGATACTGTTAGATAAGTCGGACTGAATGAAGAAGAAAGAAAACAATGATGTCTTTCAAAATAATTTCCAGTTATTTTCAAGAAAATGAATTCTTTTTCAGTCGCTCAAAAAGAAGTGCTGGAAGCGGAAAACGTTAACTACAAATATATGAGAAGGGGATCAAAAAGTACTACATTATTTATTGGATGAAATTGCTGCCTGTCAGCCACAAATTTTCCTTACGTTATATGACCAACATTAGACCACATGGTATGAAGTATTCTGTTAAAAAAACATTTTCTTTTTAACGAATCAAAATTTGGTTTGAAGGTCTGTGAGGATTTATTTGTTTATTTGAAGTTTACTTTGAATACGGACTGACATTAGTTGGAGAGAAATTGAAAATATTAGAGCACTGGACAGCTGTTTCGTCTTGATTCCATGACCTGTCAGGGGGGTCATAAGTGGGTATGAAGAGGCAAGAAGACAGATACGAAGGAAAGAGTGTGTACTGCTAACATTTAGGACGTGAGTCGTTATATATGGTACGCCTTGCACTACAACCGTCATTTGCAAAATATGCTTCGTTTCCTCTTCTGCTTCTCTCTTGATTTGCTCTTCATACATTCTTATCAGCAAAACCCACTGTAATACGCCTATGTTATCCCTTGCACTGCTCTTGGCAGGATCCTTATTCATTGCTGGTAATTTCCTATGGTTTCTCCCACCCTCTCAACATATACTACTTGTATCCATTCTTATCAGCAACGCCGACTACGCGTAGTGTTGAAGAGTCCCATACAAAGGGAAACAGATGTCCAATGGTTCCAGATATCCAATTTTTCTCCAAATGATGTCAGCTCACGACAGGTGTCTATCCGGAATCAAAACCTGGTTAAATTTAAAGTTAATCCTGACACTTTTAAGGGCTTAAAAAATGTCCTGGCTATCATTAAGATGTTCATTTATGGTTTCATTATGTGAAGTTGTATCATTCTACTAGCTCAAATACCTGCCCCTTACGAATTCATTTAAAATGGAATGATGACGTCACAAACGGTGTTAGAATCTGTTATAGATGATAGATCACTCTGTCATACAATTTATAAATTGCGCAACTAGCTTCGCTGATAAATAATTTGATTAGAGGCTGTGAATGACTGTTAAAATGGAATCGTATACACAAGCATTTTTATTCTAACCTCCATATTAGGCAGCAGATGACTACAGCTCTCAGTTACGAGTTTTAAATTGTGTACACAGGCTTTTCTTCAAAATATTTTAGTTAATTATTACGCATAATTGAGGCTGTTTTATGTTTTGGTTAGTTTTCTATTAGCAACTGAAGAGTTCGATCTTTCCGTAAAATGTGCACAATCTGCAAGCCAGAAAACACAGTATCTTATATAAGATGTCAAACTTAAATTCTAGCCCTTACCTGAACCAGCAGGTTAGCCAGATAGCTATACTCATCAAGTAGCCATAAAAATCAAAATATATTGTGAAAAAGTTTTCAAGTCAGTGACCAACAAACAAAATACCAAAAGCCGTTTCACTAAGTCACTTCACTACATAAACGAGTAGGGTTCTGATAAAACCAAGTTGCCAGAGAATAGCAGCCGCTTTAAGGTAGTTTTTGTGGAGGTGACTGAAGCCCGGTCCTCTTTATTGTTTGTCCTAGTTGTCAGATAGCTGAAAGATCTGACTGGCAGCGATATCACTAAGAGGTAATTCCTAGTCGAAAAGCAAAAGAAGGTTACAAAAAAGATAATTATCATCTCATCTACGACTCATTTTCATAGCTGTAAATTCGTGAATATATAGTTAAAAATGATAGAATGTTCCAGACAACTTTCCAGTCAGGGGTCAAACCTGATCGACAGATACATATAGGGAATAAAATGATACTATACAACACAAGAAATGGCCTCAATAATTTTTACGAAATGCATTTCAACGGTCGAATTTCGTACCTGTTAAGAATAAATAAACAAATAAATAAGTAAATAAAATGCAAAAATAAAATCATGAACAGGCGAGCAAAGTATCCAAGACTACGGTAAAGAGGGTCTTTATACTTTTTTCTTTTGAATGCACAGTTGAGGTTTGAAGCTGTCGATCGCCAAAGCTTTGGTTGCACATAACTGTTATGTCACGAACCCTTTTGAACTGTTTGACTGAACTTTGTAGAGAACTTTGAACGAGGCTGATGTACTGCTGATTTACTCAGATGCACATGAGCAATTGAATTCGTGAATACACACTGGATCCTCATCTTTCATGGGCTGAAGAATCAGCTTTTGACACAAGAAGACAATCCAGTGGTTCCCAGTATAAAATATCTTACAAACGTTTCGAAGTAAGTCCGCAATAGTATCACCTTTGAAATTGATATTTATTAAGTTTTTTTTGGGAGTGGATTGAATCTGTCCTGTAATCGTTTTCTTCTCCACATTTTACCTTATAAACCTGGATAGGTAACTAATCCTATAACAACATTTCTCAGTGAGCTTCTAATTACTGAATAAGTGTATGGTCAGTGCATACCGTTCTTAATTTTGATGCAAGTAAGTATTCCTCTTCTTACTTACAAATACCCAACTTTTAAAGTTGATCAGCTGCCACTTTCAAGTGGGTTTCGTGTATATGTATCTTTGAATAGAATTATTAGAGTTTGACGTTGATAAAATGAACCGTTGAGTTTGATTCACCTTCCAGTGTGTTTGACTGACTGACATCAAGTTGACTGATTATTGTGAGCAATGAATTATTCTCAAGGTTGGCCATGAAGCAGTCCTCAAGTAATCTTCCAGCAGGCAGTAACATCGCTTCACTAATTTGTTTGTAAATTTCGTTATTAAATATCAAGTGAAAGTGAAACGCTCCTCTCAGAGGATATTCTTTCAGGTGGTAGTTTGGGAGGCCAACATCTAGATCCCTGGATTGGATTAATTTGCATAAGAAACAGATTGTTTCCGTTAACTGTATGTTTGTGAATAGTGACACAGTGCTCAGTAAAATGATTCTTCTTTCAGGCAGAGTAATATCCCTGATTGGTTAAGTAAACTCGAATGTGTCAGAAACGCAGTGTTTCTTTACAGGTTCACGAAATTCCACAAGCTCTTTTTGTAATTGTGTGGGATGGAGAGTTTGTTATCTTTGTGCACTTTTGACAAATCATAAAAAAATATAGAGTAATAGTACCAGGAAGGTGAAGTTGAGTGTAGAGATCAATGGTAATGAATGATTCACTTCTCATTTTCTTCAGTAGAGAGTTATCTTTCTGTCTATTCGGTTACATATTCCCTAGCTCATTGGCTTTGAGAACTTTTTTCATGTGGCAAAATAAGTAGAACTTTGTCAGCATTATCCTACTCATTCATTAATTCCATGTTAAAGCCTTGATACGGGCGGGCCATTACGAGATTTCGATTTCTTTTTAGCTCAGTTAACTGATTACGATGATCCTTTGGCAGTGTTTCTGTTGTTGATTTTACTGCTAAGGCACTGAAGGCAGAAGTTTAAAGCAGTTTATTTGAAATTATCAAGATCATTACCAGATCCTGGGATTAGATCTCTCGTCTGACTAATCAAGTCCTTGAATTAGACTTTAACGCCAGTCTCATCAGTCATCATCATTGAACTGAAACGACAAAACTTGGGCCAGCTGCGTCCTGCGTGGACCTTGGGCTACCAAATTTATCCACCGAACATTTTTCATCGAATTCCCTCCTTTGATTTTGTTTTAATCATTGAAAGCTGTTCATGGAATGTAACATGTACTCTTGCATATTTTTAAAATGTTTTCAACTATCCATTTCTGGAGTCAGTAACAAAGCAGATGAAAAATGTTACCTTATGTGTGAATGAACTTTTCGGTACAAAAAAGTACATCATATTTCTATCCGTCAGGTGCTTAGCTTGAGTTGCAAATTTTTGTACCGTCTGAATGAATCACCACCACCAAAATTGCTCTGGCATTTCTGTTGATTCTTCATTATGGACCGAATGTCCATCCAGAACCAGCTGGCTATTTCACACTAATACTTTGAATACTGTTATTATTAACATCATGCAGATGCAATAACTATTTCGTCTGAAAGTAGTGTTCTGGGAGTGACTTTGTTGAAAAATTACATGTTGAGAATTACATACTGTCATACATATTGTTTGGAATGAAGCGATTATTATTAAGATTAAAGATCTACAATTGGACAGAGGAGATAGGCACTCTTCAGTAGTTAAATACATACGTTTCAGGTGAATAGGAAACAGTGTTTCAACAGTAATGGGTATGAGATTCCTTTTTGGCTTCATACCAACATTTTTGGTTCCTTTCTTATTGATACTAGCAACGCAGTCTTCGAATTCATTTCTTTATTCTTCTGATAATCCAAATAAAACTTAGGGTTTCTCTGATATGCTACGTTCGAGCTCTGGTAACTGTGGATGAACAGCATCGATAAGATTCGGAACGTGATGTTTCCAAACACGTGGTGTATAAAAGATATAGTTACATCGAGGATTCTTCCAAAATATTTTTCTCTACAAGATACCAAATCTGTTCAGTGTGTTTCATAGAATTATTGAGACTGTTTCTTGTGTTGTATAATATCATTTCATTCCCTATATGTATCTGTCGATCAGGTTTGACCCCTGACTGGAAAGTTGTCTGGTACATTCTATCATTTTTAACTATATATTCACGAATGTACATCTTTGAAAATGAGTCGTCGAAGAGATGACAATTATATATATATATATATATATATATATATATATATGCATGCTTTTAGTATTTGCCCTGTTTCACAAAGACGAGAATGGAAAAAATAGTATGTATAGATTTTACCCTAACGACTGCATGTACCTTAAGCATGATTCGTTTGTCAATCATTTTTATTAAGGCGAAAAACTTTTTCAAGAAGAATTAAGATAATTGAAAGGTATAAATTGATGTGGGAAATCGAACAGTGACAATAACAAGTCTGTATGATTGATTTGTATGTTTAAAACTGCTATCGTTTTTGTCTAAACGTTTGTATTATACGTCTGAATTTGTACATTTGCTATGCGAAACTTGGTATCTCTGATCCAAATCTACATGACCAGTAGCAGGAATACCTTAATAACATAAATTTATTTTAAGTTTCTGTCGCCAATTTATCGCCGTTTTCAATCAGTTTAGAGTACCTAAAATAGCCTGTTTAACAAACAACCAATTTCTATACTGTTTCTCCTTTTGTAACTCACCTAGATTCGGATTAAACTAGGAAGAAGTGGCTTGTTGGAAAGTGTGAGAAACAATGGATATTTATTCATCTTACGCTGATATAAAAGTCAGTCAGAATGTTTTACAAGTTGGTGGAAACTGACATCAAGTTAACAGCTGAACTTGTGGGTTAGCATTAAAGAAGATTGCAATTAACTCGCGGGGAAGGTTTATATTTGACGACTAAGGACTTTTAAAACTTTATCCCCAACTTAAAACTGAGAATAATGAATCAATAAAGACTATCTCAGGCGGTAAAACTGCCAACCTTGTTTTCCATTTAGATTAAAACTAAGCTTTGTCGTCACTATCAAGGTATACCTAACTCACTGTTGAAAACTTAGCTATGGACAGAAATTCCAAAGACTAAAGCTATTTGCTAACTGTTCACTCCAAAACTCATATATTCTAGATGCTGCATATATGTATTCTTACTCTGTATCAACTTTGTATCAAGAAAGTATTTCACACTTTCATTTCAGCCGTCAGTGTAAGGTGAAATAGTTCGTGATAGTATGTCTTGATTATAATCATGATTTTTGATAACACCTATAAGAGTAGTTAGTATATTTGCGCAATCACAATGAAGTAGAGAGATAAACTTCGCGACCTCTTCGAAGCTGATTCTCAAAAGTATTAGACCTGTATAAGTTATCATATGTTTAAATAGATCATTTTGCTCATTCAGGTACATAAAAATAACAACAAGATTAGCTATAATCCTATGGTCATCATTTATAAGTCCGTGAATTAAATGTGAAGATGTGAATTTAAATAAGTGTGAATGTATGAGAAAAGTAATGTGAACAAAAAACGCAGTTTGCTTGTGTGTGCTTATGTACCTAGGTTATGGTCTATACGGTGTTATTTCTTTTATACTATACAAATTGGTTAGATAGTTAGGTGGATCCCTAAGGGATTTCCTATTGTTTTTGAGCCTTATGCACTAAACAGAAAGAAAGAACAACCAGATGGAAGAATACAGAATAAATTGACACATAAAGCTATCAATAGCGAGATAATAAATCATCAAGGCTATGCAGAGTAAACCACGAAATCTTTTTGTACAAGTAAAGTTTATGGGGACTTATAGTCACTGCTTGTGTAAAATGTAACAGTCTACTATTACTTGCTTGTTATACACACAGAAGATAGAGTCTCAATCTACAGCATGACGTGTATTAATATTTCGACCTATGGCACTGATAAACAGACTTTAACCTAGAAGTGACGAACTAATTAGTATATGCTTAGACATTCTTTTGGTAAGGATCTTTTCCGTTCTTGCAACGTAAGTGCCACGTCAGATGCAGGCAGGGAGATAGAAACAATGGCAAATAGATTGGGGTCTAATTTCTAAGTTGGATTTTCGGAACATGTTCTTTGTGCTATAAGCAGCTACGTACGTTCACAGCAAGAAACTTAAATGTGATATGGGCACTCATCGAACAACTGCCTCCAATAGAAACCCTTTCGATACCACAGTTAGGAGGTTAAGAAATTAATCAGCTTTGAGAATTGTTGAAGTGAGTTGAGCAGTGTGTAAATCATTTGCTAACTGATCATCCCATCTACGGAACAGAGTTGTAAATATTCGATAGCGTTATTGCAAGTAGTTAAACTTTGAAACTCATGTTTCTTCAAGTTTTCATTTTAACTAACTCATCAACTTCCAGGAAACATAGAACAACGTAAAACATATTTCTCCAATTATGCTTAGATTTCATAGTAATTGTTTGTTTTTTGAGATTGTTTCCAAGCATAGTTCATACTCGAGTACCATTAAATATCAGTATCTGAACAAATCAGTGATACACTTTGGAGGTTTGTGGGAATTTATTTATTGATTTCAGGTAGGTATTCATCACAGACTGTCACCGGTTGGAGAAGCACTGAAAAACCAGGAGCACTGGAGAGTTGTTTCACTTTAGTATATGCATCCATTACCTCGACATGGATTGAACCCCGGACATTTAGGTTCCACTGCCAATCCCTTGTCATCAAGCCACCGAATTGGAATTAAATGGTTCATACGTTTCTACTTCTGTCAGTTCGCGTAACAGCCCGACCTTTATCTATTGCTGTCTTTGAGAAAAAGATTTGCACGCCCAACTTGGTTTGCTTCACCGGCCACCAGTCTGATAGTAGGACGAAACAGATGTCCACTGTTCCCACGTTTCCAGTAGTTTTCTAAATGACGTTGGTTTGCAATGAATGTCAACTTGAAATCAGTGATAGTTTACGTGAATGTTTCAGTCTGAGTTTACGAATTAGCATTAGTCTTCTTAAACTCACCGATATGGTCTACTGATAAGTAGCAACATCCTTTGAATTCAGATGCAGACTACAAACGAAGATTTCTCCAGTCAATGAAAAGCAAGCAAGTTAATACTCTACAGTTGGCGTATCCATTCATTATGTGAATTCATGAAATAATATCTGCAATTTGGAAACTTTAGTGGACAAAGTCTGATGGTCAACCGTGAATACATGACAGGCGTCCAAGTTCATGTGCTAAATTAACTACTAAATGAGCAGATTTTCTGCATAAAAATATTCAGCTTTCATTTTAAGAACCTCTAGGAAAGTTTTCTTGTAAACTGTGGTCAGTTCCAAAGTTGTTTGTTATCTACCATGCAATCGTTTTGAAATCTGTTCACTAACTCATTCGTGACATTTGAGTTTTAATATTTTTAATTGTTCTATATTGTCGCAAAACTTCAGTTTATACTTCTCAAGGTGAAAGATGACGAAAGAGGTGATATGTTATAGAAGATTTGTAGCTCAAGATGAAGATTATAATTGTTCTTTCTTCTCTGAAATTTAATGTTTTTGTTGGACATTTCATCATCAATCTAGGCTCCAACTCAAAATCAAACTATGGAAAGTGGATACCAATTGAATTTAATGAACAGTTATAAAAGTCAGCTGCGCCAAAGCCCATTTGATACTAATTGCCTAAGGAAAGCTCTCATACAAGGGAGAGTCTGAGAGTGGGATTTTGAGTTTGGAAACAGATTTTTCATTGGCGAAACATATTATGCAGTCGAGCTTATTATTGTAGTTCGAAAAGCAGGCAAAATTCTTTATCACACACCGAAACACTGCATACGCCATTATGTAGCGTCCCATCTGTTTACATGTATGTATGTGAATACACGTGCACAGGGGTTGGAACCGATCGGCTTGGAGCCCAGGACCTAGGTTTGGCACTTGTCACCAAGGCGTATCTGCAACCTCGATGGAGCCGATGTCCCTTCTGAGATTCTAATTCACGTCACCCAGTGTTGCATTGTAGTCACCCACGTTATCACCGGACAATTCAGGACGCAACTAACCTCCCTTAGGATTGGGTTAGATGCATTAATTGATCACTGCAGAGCAAATAATTCCATGTTGTTTAGTCCTGGGTACTGACTGATTTCTATCGACCATTTTGCAATGTGGCCGCCAAGCAAGAAGGTTCACCATCTCGGTGCCCTAGGATAGATGTTAGGTGGTAGAAGACAGTCGACAGGAAACCTTGGACCTAGGTTTCTTGCTTCTTGACTTCAAAAATAACTGCAGCGTGAATGTTTGATGAGCGCAGCTAGGCATATATATTATAGAAATGGCTAAAAGATTTCAAAATTTCATACAAAAATAGTCAGTTGAGCTTACTGGGATTTGTCGAAGCGATAGCCAAACACTAATTAGAGCCACCTTTTTGTGTACAAAAACAATTTCTCACCTTACACTACACTTATCTTGATAAAATTTAACTGCCATCACTGCTAAAACTAGGATTAAAAATTTCATTCTTCCTTTGTTATATTTCTTGATTTTTACCCCCCTTATTTTTCCTCCCATTTTTCGCTTTCATATAAATTGAGTTGACTGGTGGATATGTATTCAGATGAGTACCAATGATGGATGGTGGTCAGGTTATTGGAAATGTATTACGCCAATACATCACGTTATTCAGACAAAATTCAGTATCTAGTAATCAGTCAGTTTGTGTGTTATTGGAAAATGATGTGTTTCTGTTAATATCCATATGACATAAGTAGCATAACATAGCAGGATTTGCATTGAGTCTGAAACTACATTTTGAAAGTTGTAAAACACATCTTCACAATCGATAGGAAGAAAAAGTAATCTGTCCATCGACTTTTTGCTCTCATGTTGTTGTTCTGTTTTTCCTCGAGTCATTTTCAATACCTAGGTAGAAAACGTTCTTAATATTCTGCTGCCATTGAGAGATATTAGTCTGAAACAACTACGGAAAATGTGCATCTTATGAATATTTTCTTTTTAGATTCCTTATAGGTATTAACTAATTAATCGGTTACCGTCTTGCTATTGTGATATTGGGCCGGTGAAAACAGTTTGCAATGAAACAAATTTTTACAGTTCTGTTGTCACTTGAGAGGCAAAATTTTAGGACACTTGTTATTCACTGCAACTTTTACCGGTGTATGATGGAGCAAGTTGACTAGTTGGTACAGAAAACCATTAGTTTCAGTGCTACAAAATGTCCCTTCTCTCAGTTATTATGAATTCTGATTAGAGTACCTTTAGTAAATTATTTCATCACATTTCTGCTGCAAGGATCATCTCATCAGTTTCAGATAAGCTTTTAGGAGGCTCCACATATTTGTACAGAATCTTTAAATAGGATTAAACTTTAATTTCTTTCAAAAGATCAGCCAATAAACATCAGATGTAGAGATAAGAAAGTAAGCCATCGTTCGCAAAAAGCGAAGAACTTTAGTACATTTCAGTTTTGAATGCACCGATTCGATGACTGGGAAGGTTGTGGCACTTTTAATACTGGATCTGTGGCATACTTAAACAAGTTCGTGTCACCCTTCAAGTTTAAAAAACAGATATCTAACATGTAAAAGAACTACGAACCAAGAATCAGGATATGTTACTGTCTTCTAGCGGGTGGAAATATAAGTAAAATAGATAATTGTTTCTTGGTAACTTGTAACTGAACTTGAATAGTTCGTCCTCTTTCAAAAAGTTTCTGTCATGGCAAGTAAAACACCCACTGCAGGTAAATTTATTCAGGTCATTAAATCTTTATTATAAAAGCAATGATTTTAAAAAAGATCTGGTCTTCCTGCTGTCCTGCTTTCTTCTGTTGATTTAATTCCTAAAATCATTTCCAGTTGCTTATATTATAAATTTATAAAGTTGTAATCGAAAGATTCAGTTGAAAGGAAGGAAAACTCAGGAGAAATAAAGACGAATGATTTTAAACCAGTGAGATTCAGAGGGCTGCGTCAAGAAAAATAAAAGTTTTACGGACCGCTTCCCACCTACTCTTATCAAATATCTGATTGCATTTCTTCCATATCCTTGACAACCTGAAATTTCCGCGGATTTCTTCGTTTATATGTTTCTTGTTAATTTTTTGGCCTAAAAAGGTTCTGCTAGTTAAAATACTTTGAAGCAGCAAAATTACAGTTGTTTATGATCTTCAAATAAATGCTGTTTGGCTCTTCGCATATCAAAGCATACATACTGCAGAAAAAATTAAATCGATGTTTAGTATTTCTCATGATATTTTAAGGATTTGAGCAGAATACCGTCTACTTATCTGTTAGGCAGAAGTATGCTTTCTGCGTAGTCCAACGTAATAGAGAAGTAAATGATCTGACGTCAATTGTGGTAACTGAGATCTAAAGTCCACGTCTAAATTACGCATTGAATAAACGAGTGAAAGTCGATAAGATTATTGTGAGAGTAAGCTTACTGTATGAATAATCATTGAAAGCAGGCAAGTCTGTTGTAGGTGCAGGTTTTGTAGTCCTAGGGCAAAATGAAAAAGTAACTGAATCGATAAATGCATTTCTGAGCTTATTTTTTACTGAAGTTGTCGGAAAAGTGGATACTAATTGCAAAAAAAGTCTTAACTTGAACATTTGGCTACAAAATAGCAAGTGTGGCCATACTGAGACAGTAAGGGGTGCAGAAAGTTAGAATAATGTGACCGAGTGAGGGTTATGCTTTGCAGTTATCATTTCAAGCATACGATATCAAGTCACATTGTTTTATTTGGCGTTGTAAAACATAGTAGCGGTGAGATCCTGAGATCAACTTTTCTGTGAAAATAATAATTTACAACGGAAGATGGAATATGAGGACTCCAAACAGATGATTCTGAGTAGTTAATGCTCATATCATATTTTCAAATAAAATGCTGAGCACCAAAAGCTAAACAAGGAACCATGTGAATATATCATTGATTGAATCCCAGTGAGCGTAGGTGGCAACTGTTGATGAATTTGTCCGTAGTTTGTTGGGAATGCTATCGTGACGCGCCAACTTTCTGAACCATATAGAAGCACTGACTTACTTGACATTGGTGTTGGAAATCTGGTTCTTGTTCACGCTTTATGCTGAGTGCAGTGCAGTAGATCTACACACTGATTTCAGATTATTGAAGGAAAGCCTGTCTTGCTGTCTTTCCAATCCTGGCTGGCTTTGACATCCACATCTGTGCCTGTGTCGCCTGCAGTTGGAAAGATGCTACCTAGGTATGTATGTATGTATGTATGTATGTATGTATGTAAGTAGGTACGTAGGTATGTGGGTAGGTAGGTAGGTAGGTAGGTAGGTAGGTAGGTAGGTAGGTAGGTAGGTAGGTAGGTAGGTAGGTAGGTAGGTAGGTAGGTAGGTAGGTAGGTAGGTAGGTAGGTAGGTAGGTAGGTAGGTAGGTAGGTAGGTAGGTAGGTAGGTAGGTAGGTAGGTAGGTAGGTAGGTAGGTAGGTAGGTAGGTAGGTAGGTAGGTAGGTAGGTAGGTAGGTAGGTAGGTAGGTAGGTAGGTAGGTAGGTAGGTAGGTAGGTAGGTAGGTAGGTAGGTAGGTAGGTAGGTAGGTAGGTAGGTAGGTAGGTAGGTAGGTAGGTAAGTAGGTAGGTAGGTAGGTAGGTAGGTAGGTAGGTAGGTAGGTAGGTAGGTAGGTAGGTAGGTAGGTAGGTAGGTAGGTAGGTAGGTAGGTAGGTAGGTAGGTAGGTAGGTAGGTAGGTAGGTAGGTAGGTAGGTAGGTAGGTAGGTAGGTAGGTAGGTAGGTAGGTAGGTAGGTAGGTAGGTAGGTAGGTAGGTAGGTAGGTAGGTAGGTAGGTAGGTAGGTAGGTAGGTAGGTAGGTAGGTAGGTAGGTAGGTAGGTAGGTAGGTAGGTAGGTAGGTAGGTAGGTAGGTAGGTAGGTAGGTAGGTAGGTAGGTAGGTAGGTAGGTAGGTAGGTAGGTAGGTAGGTAGGTAGGTAGGTAGGTAGGTAGGTAGGTAGGTAGGTAGGTAGGTAGGTAGGTAGGTAGGTGGGCGAGACTACTATCTTCAGGTTTCTCCCATTCATGGTGATTGGTGCTCGTTGTCGTTGTCCTCTTGGTTGTGGTTATTGTTCGTTGATTATCTTCATCACCTCTGTCTTCTCTACGTTCAGTTGGAGGAAGTCTCATCTTCGCTTCCCCGTCTCTTCTGTCAACTTGTTGGCTTTCAACTATAGATCTTCGAGTTTGTGCAACATTAGATATTAGACATAAATCATCATCGGCGGCGGCAAAATCCAAATCTTCTCCTGGGGTTGTTCTATCGGTCGAGCCAGCGTGTGTCGGTCTTCTCACCCATCACGGCTTGCTGCATGATCCAGTCGACCACAATCAGGAAGATCATCGGTGATAGTAGGCGGTACCCTTGTTTTGTCTTTCTCCTGTCTTCACTTCAAAGGCATCACTCAGCATTCCATTGTGAATCACTCGGCATGTGGCATCTTCATATAGCTGTTGAGTGATTCTGATAAAGGTTTGTGGCACTAAAACGGTAGTGTTGAAGCAGCTGCCTGGCAAATTACTTCTCGATCGACGCTGTCGAAGGCCTTTTCAAAGTCGATGAAGTTGAGGTGGAGAGTTGAGTTGACTGGCATTCTATACTCTGTTCTGTGATGATGCGTAGAGTAGCGTTGCAATTTGATCCACACATGATTTGTTCTTCCTGGTTATATTTGTTTGGACAAATATGAACTTTATCAGCCTGTCATCTACTAATTACATAACCCGGAATAAATAAAATTTCCATGAAATCTTGTCACAATCCTTAAAAGTTGTTATTCTTCGTAAACTGACATGATTTGGAGAAACAGAGGAAACCTGCGAGCACTGGACAACTGTTTCGTCCTGGTATTTGACTCCTCGGCAGTGCAAACCCATGACCCGGCACCACCGGGGATCTAACCCGCGACCTTCAGGTTCCGCGTCCGCACTGCTGAGGTGTCACATGCTAGGAGGAAACAGCTGTCCAGTTCTCCCAGGTTTCCTTTGTTCCTCCAACTCATGTCAGTTTACGATGAATAACAACTTGAGATATTTCCAAATCTCCACAGCTCCCTCAAAAATCCTTAAAAGGCAATAATTTCAATTCACCCTTAAATATTTGCAGAAAATATTGCACTACTTGAATTTTTTGAGTAGCTAAAATGCTTTCGAACATAAAAATGCCACCTGAATCTATTTATTGTGTTAAACGGTGACGATTTTGGGATCCTGTTGTGTCTATTTTCCTTTATTATGTATCCAACAGAACTGGAGGTGCATACTTTTATTTCTCACGCTCTTGTTTTGCTGGCCACATTATTAGTTTGAAGTATTTATATTTTGTTGAAAATAAATCAATCAACCTTTTGGTTGCTACCATCTATGATCACCTTCAACCAGTAAAGTCTCTTACAATGTTTGGGAGTAATTCACCCAAGTTACGTGACTACCCTGGAATTTCCATCACCGTCAAAATAAACATAGCTGGACCCTCCTGTTAAGGCTAAATGAGTTAGGAATGTAAACTATATGGTCTCTGAAACTATCCGAGCCTAATTTGTGTTCACTCTTTCTTACCTACGATTTGGGCATACGAACCTTCTTTCTTTGATATTCATTTTATGTTGGCGCGTTAAATTTGATAAGTATTATGGTAGTGTGTGTCAAACAGTGACAATTATTAAACACTTCACATGAAAAGTCTTCGCGAAAATGACTATCAATCCAGAAACTTACATTCTTTAGTTAAGTAGTACAAAGATTTTTCAGAAAGAAATGGCGTGTCAGCGGAGACCTGACTTTCTAAGATGAGGAATAAAAAAGGTGCCATCCAAATTGACAAAACACACCATTTTGAATCAAAATGATTTTGATTGTTCGGGAATCCTTCTGATTGTTTTGATACTACTTTTTTCTTAGTTAGTAGACAATATCTGTTTGATAATTTCACATTTCATTGTGTGGAAGTTATTTTTCGTTAACGAATTGTGGCTCAGCAACATGACAAGTAAATGACTTTTAACATTCAAAGAAAAAGACAAATTTGGGAATGACGGAAGCGTTCTTACTGAACTTATAGCTGAGTAGTATCACTTTAAGGATACAAATTTATTGTTAACTTGTCCACAAAAGTGATAATTTTTAGTAGTAATCTTATATTTTCAAAGATAAGTGGTTTTCATCAATTAAGTTCTTTTATGAGGTAACAAAACGCCTCTGTGTTGCTGACTGTTTATGGATCCCCAATAATTCTGAAGAAATAAGCAAGAAGACAGAAGGCGGACGGTAGTAGTACAATGAGTTAGCTAGGTAAAAGGAATCAGCATTTAGGACGTCAATAAAGCCACAAAAGAAATCTGGTTGTATCTTTTACCCCTCACACCAGATGAACGTAGAGTTCCAATATGTTGGACGAGGAGACTGATGTGTTGAAACGTTCTGACTGGAAACAGATTCCCCCAGCGCCTCGTAGACAAAAACATAAAAAAGCACAACAAGAACCTTACTACCATTCCAGAAATGATGCTTCAAATTGTAAAGTTAATCCTGTCACTGAAACTCTAAGTAGAAGGATATTAAACCCTCTAAAAAGAACATTATTTGCATCAGCGCTGGTACTCGTATTCTCAACTACTGTACCTCAAGAACCTGATCATTCACAGTCATTCATAGAATCAAAGGAAATCTTCCAAAAACCTGTGCATCACTGTGTTCTCTGTATAACTGATGCTCTTGCCATCCATATGGGGAAACCTCATCTTTGTATTTATGCGAAGGAAAATTATCCAACTTATTCTTCTCGTGTAGTTTTAACTTTAGCCTTTAAAATCAACTTTTTCTTTGTATGCTCTTCACTTATTACTGAGTTTACCATTCTCTTTTGTATTTATGCTCTTGCTCATTACACTTCAGTTTCAGAATATTTTATCATGTCATATGACTTCTTATTTTTCAACTTGGTAATCTTTATGCAACTTCAGTCGTATTGTGATTAATCTTCACCATTCATCATAGTTTTCTACTGCAACTACAGACCATGTATTGATTTTATTCATTTGTTGTTGTGATTGACAAACTACTGTTAGTTGTTAGTTACTATTAGAAAAGAGGTAGAAATTTACGGTTGCATAGTTTTGTGAAGAAAATTGCAGGAGAGAGCCTCTTCACCGAGGTAACTCTCCTTCTTCTTCCTCTTCGCATTCTTTTGATGTCCTGACAGGTATCTTAAATATAATAAATGACTGTCCATTCATTTCATCGGTGTACCTGTCCACAGCTAAGTATCACATAACTCATCAGCAGGATAGGTAAGACTGCTAATATGAGGTAGGTTGCTTATAAAAACTCGAATGCAGTAAATGCTAATACCAAAGTTTTGATTAGATTTTGTCATTCCTGACAGCTTTATCACCTCATTCCTGCAAAAATCAACATTCATATGTACTTTGTTTATATATATATATATATATATATATATATATATATATATATATATATATATATATATATATATTGCTAATCTGGAGTTTTTACCGAGATACTTGTCAAAGTCACTAACATTTATTGGGACAATTATGTATGTAGTATATCTGTTGGCGTAAAACTTGTTTTTTCACCCAGTAACTAATCATTATACTGTAAATAGATCGTTATCAAGACTTGAAAAATATTAAATCCTGAATCATTTTTGTGTGTGGTGCACTGATATGTAGTCAATTGAATGAACATTTCAGTATGAATATCACACATAGTTTTTTTATGTAAACACAACTATCGTTTCTAATCTTTCTGTGGGCGGAAGTTGTGAGCAAAAACAAATTAGATTATGACTAGCAGACCGAATGCCGAATTGCTTGCCATGAAGTGTGACGGACTTAGGCTGTTTTCGTCATGGAGTTGTGAGTGAGAATCGGGAGTATCAAAATACATATAATTCAGAGAATTCCACTACCTCTCACCTTTCCGCAATCCCCTAGTTGGTGTCTATGTATGGTGAAAATTCGGCTGTAATCGATCAATGCAGAAAAAAACCCTTCAAACTGAATCTCTGTGAACTGTTATGTAACTTGATACATAAAACGTTGCATTCAGTGACGGACTAATTATCAGTTACAATGAAAACCGTGCTTCAAAGTGAAACCACTGTAAAAAAATCCCCTAAGACAGTCTATGAAACCGCTTACACTTTTCGTCAGTCACAGTGTTAAGCTGTCTGTTAATCAACCAAGTAATCTATAACCTGATAACTGTATATGATGTTGATACTGCTATGCACAATACGTTAACCAAGGTAGCGATTTCAGCAGCAAATCTAGGTAAATAATTGTTTCGCAGTTCACTATCTATTCCTGTGAAGCATATCATGATTTGCATTCAAGTAAGTTATCTGCATGGATTTCACTAAAACCTCAGGTTCCTAAGAAAGTGTCAAAAACCGTTTTTCAAAATCTGATACTTCTCACCTTAGAAAACCAAATTTCCTGACCTAACTGTGTCATCGGTTCAACATACGCAACAATGTCACTGGCGAGATCAGGAAAGTTTATGAAAGGAGCTGTTATAAGACCCTATTGCTATTATAATTTCATTAACAATAGTGAAAAATACTTTGAAACTAGTTTCTGATTTTGAGGTAACGATATTGTAAACAACCATTTACACTTGATGTCGAATAAATTGTCAGAAGAAGACATTTTCACTTGAGAAATTCACTACTTGAAGTTAATATTGGGAGGCTTTTTATTCATGACTTAGATCACAAATATGCAGAAATGTTTATTCTTTCTCTCCTTCATTCCAAAGCAGGTGTTATGTTCTGCTGAAGGCTACTGTTCGGTAATATTTCTCATGCATCATTATGACAGTTTTTATTTTAACAAATCATAACATAACTGAACAATATGATGAATAGGCTAAGGGAAAATTTTGCTAAGTTTTCTTCAGAATTTTTGATTTCATTAATATTGGACTGTATTTTTCATCTCTGATAATTAAATATTCTGGGATAATAATACCTCATATGAAACTTTGTAGTCTCGGGTCAATACAGAAACATTTACTAAATTATATAGGGCAGGCTTGAACTGTTGACCTGGTATGCAAGCAAATATTCTAACTTCTAATTCTGCATGGAAAAGCATAGTTTACTTAAATAATTAATTCAAGGACATATACTTTAGGGATTAGAGGTTTTGGTAATGAATTTATCTTTCAAACAGCTTTTTCGAGAAAAGTATAACTATGAAGTCAACTCATTTACTTGAAGGTGAGAATATTCTAGTTGCAGACATTAGCTAATGGGAATTTTCCTTCTGGTCAGTTTCATTTTTAAACAGTATTGCTGACCATGATTCCTTCATTCAATGGGATCGTTTATATGATCATTATTTGTGTCATGTTTCTCATTCATCCCATACCTCATAGCTAATACTTAGAGCTGCCATGATTTTCATTTTTCTATAAATAATCTTTTTTAAAATTCAGTTGATACATAATCTTCATAAAGTGCATTACCCTGATCACTCTCCTAAAAACGAGGGAAATCTAGCTTGTCCAGTAAACTTAGTTCAGATATCATTTCAGCTACTAACAATGCAGTACGTATGTTTCTGTTAAGAATAGCTAAACGTGACAAGGTCTGAAGTGCGAGTAAAATGAAAAGAAACAAAAGTCAGTTTGTAGGACCAAGTATATTCTTTGAGTTGAATGGTTTATTCGTGTAACTTTCACTACTTTTCCAGACAATATCATCTGCAAATGATTGCTGCCTTTCCGTGAAGGTGTGGCTCGCATATCATAATAACCCATCTAGCCGTGCAAACAAGAATATTTATTTTTGAGATTAATGGGGATTTTTTTCAGTTTAGAAGTAGTATTCATCATACTAGGACGAAACAGCTGTTCAGTGCTCCCAGATTTTCAATGGTTCCCCAACTGATGTCAGTCCATGAGGAATACTACTTCTAAGAATATTTATTTTGCAGGGTCTCACCCTATCATTTAATTGTTGATATGACGTCCTCTGATGGTAGGATTGTATAATGCGGGTTCAGATCTCATTTTGCACCAGGTGGCATATACCTCACAACATTATGCTGAATGCCTCCAATCAATGAAGACTACGTGGATTTCATGATGCATAGGCGACACTTGACTCCACTGATTGAGAGGAATCATGACGGCATTTCTTGCTGAGAGAAGTTACAGGCAAATATACAACCCTGTTCAGGGCTCTGTAATTTAACACCTGTAAGTATTTTAGAGCCTAATGTGAGGTATCAGGTGAGTTGTTCATGTCATATTCATCAAAAATGTCCACTGCCTCAGTTCTTATTCAGTTTTGTCAAAGACGTTCTTATGAAAATCTCCCTCAGTTTACGTTTCCACGGATAGGTCTTTTCATGTGATATGCCTCACTACACCTAGGAGACGCAGATGGTACAGCCATATTATGTAGAGACGCTAAACAGATAAAAAGTCTTTTAGACAGCCTGAATGGCAATTTTAGTTTCCTCGCGATGCGTTTCTCACAAACTACATTCTAATCACTTCCCCAGGGCCAGTATGCTTTTGCAGTCTTTGTCTAACAATAGGAGGTGAAGTTGTTCAGCGCATTGGAAAATTCACTTGCTTCGTATGTTGGATAAGGCCCGAATTGATAATGAACGACCACATACCCATACGAATACAAAAGGTTTGATAAACTTTCGTCAAGTGACGTGATCCTCAGCGCCACCACTATGATGTCCGGTTACCTATCAAGGGTACAGTGTACTGTACCGCAATTTCCTGTATTCTACTTCGTGGCTGTGACAAATGCTGTTAAAGTCAGAGTAACTCAGAAGGCCTTAGCTTTCCAAAACACCGTAGCCTTTGTAGGAAAAGCTGTGTCGTGCAGCTACCATATCAGCAGCATCGAATTCAGCCAGCATGTTAGGGAGAAGGGAGAAGTCAGTTAATGAAGTTATGAATGTTTGTCGCCTCAGACGTATCAGATATTTATTTCACTGTGCGGCAAAGCAGAAAAACTTCTCTGAATTAGTTTCAGTTTAGAAGAAGGTTAGGAAAAGTAAGACTAACACATGGCATCATTCTTTGGCTGTTGGTCTGGGCCATGTAGGGAAACTTAAACTTGTCGGTGGTAGCTTGTGCAACAACGAAACAAATAGTGGGAGACTTAAAGTGATAAGGCTCAAAATGTCTTAGTGGTGTAGATGCAGATACATTATCTCCTTCTTAATCAGAATACCCAATTTCAGAATCCCCGCATTCCCATTGCCATCTCTCTCTCTCTCTCACCCACTCACACACACACTCTCCACGATCTTCTACCAACTTTCACTACATTCCACCTCGTCTCCTTATTTTTCATCCTGATTCATTCTCACTCAATGTGCTGATGTGAATTGTGGCAAGTGTATCCTACACGCAATAATACCGGGTCACATGTTGATATTATCTCTGATATCTCATTGTGGTAGTATGTAATTGTATATCAAGTCATTTTGTCCCTTCATCCTGAATAAAATATTCGGAGGGAGTTCTGTTTGCCTCCAGTAAGTGCTATCGATAAACACGAACAATACGCATAGGAATAATGCACAGTTGGATGGAATTACGCATCCCTGTTTAAATATACAGTAGTTGTTTGTGCGATCAGCTCATATTGCAAGCCCATTTGGAAAGTAGTCAATACAACCACATGACTGCAATATGGAATCAGAGCACTTGGTGTAGTTTATAACGAATGTCAACATGGTCCAACTCACTGTGTGACACGGATGTCACGAAATTGGAAATGGATAGATGAACGGTTGGTGATGAGCTGATAATAAGCAGACAGTCAGAGACTTGGTAATAATATGACTGGTGCAGAACCTACAGTTTTATAGAACAGATCTTACATCTAGGAGAAGGCATTCACTGCTGACATCCAACACGATTATTTGTGTTCTAAAATAACTAAGAATAAGTTGAAACTATCTAAAAGCACTGGTTTTAATAACAGGTGATGTTTCCATACAGTCAGTTTGGCCATGTAAGTAGGTATACAGTAAACTTACCATTATGTTAATGACAGTTCTTTACCGTCAGCCACATTCAACCAACGAAAGGATCTGCTAGCTATCAACTGACTAATTTGAGGCAAAAACATTCTGGGGATAAATTTCCTCTCTAGGTAGTATAAAAAGGTCATCAGAACACTGGTAAACTTACTTTCTTGAAGCTTATAAACTCTGACTGAAGGCAGAAAGATTATTTACTAAAATATAAAAGTTGCTTAGTTTTCTTGTGAACAAAAATTACTAATAACCATGAAATTCGACCGGATGATGATGATATGGAAAAACATTCATTTTAACTTCAAATTCCTATTAAGAATTTACTGGGTGGAATACTGATACCATGTAGTCACAGCATATAAGAAGAGATCTCTGACTAATTTGGCTATCTGAAAAGTTAAGGTATACTATATACTAATCTTTGTCAAATAAACAGTTGTATCTGATAAGCATAACGAATAATATTAAATGCTTGAGAACTACAATGTTGAATGAATCAATTCTGTGAGGCGGTATTATGAAATTTTATCTTGCTTTACTGGGGAAACAGAAATATTCAAACCGATATATGACCCACCTGATGACTTAATCTGTATCAAGAATAGAAGTGTGAAAAGTGTGCGACAAAAGAAGCTGAAGATAGCAGTACTTGTTAGCTAGGTTGAGGGGTTCTTTAAATCAGATGGCTTTTGGGCTTAAAATAATGCAATTAGAATGCATACCGTAAGAAAATATTATTTTAACAAAATTAAACGTGGATGAGACAAAATTAAGGGTAATAATGACAAATATGATATTAAAGTAACGACAGCCAATCAACTATGGGTGGAAGTAGGGATAAACAAAGGGATCAAAACACATTTTGCGAAAGATGAGAGGGTGAAAAGTCACTGATTACCAAACCATTAGTAAATTGTTAACCGTCTTCTTTGAACATACAGTTCAGGTTGAACTCTTGGAGTAGTGATGGCTTCGGCAATTTTAAGTAAGCGCGAGGTCTTTTATCTGTTGACTATAATGAACGATTTCATCAGATCTACTTGATATCCCGTATCACACAGGTGGCAGGCTATTGCACTGATTAATGAAGATGAACCTCTCAAATGCGGGCTGTTTGGTATATTCTCGGCAACCTCGATAGACGACTACCCCCCTATTCTTCCCTCCTGCTTGCTTACTTACATACATGTTAAATGATAAATACGGTTGGAGTTAACAAGAATTAGAAATCTGTGTAATTATACATAGTTTTCCACACAGTGAGACAAGTTTTTGACGCGGATAGGTCCTAGACAGTGCACACCTAACTCGTCTGTTGATTCATCTCAACATCATCTCCCTTTAAACCCAAAGTAAGAAACACTAGTTTCACTACAACAGTGCTAAGCCCTTTTCTCTCCCCTTATTCTTTGCGGTACTTCCGCTAGGACCTCAATGGTTAAACATTATTGTGTGGAAATTTTTAGACTAATTGAAATTCATCTTGCAGTTTCTGGTATAGAGCAATCTTTCAACCTCCTCACTAAAATTCTCTTACAGGTGATTGGGCAAAATTCGGTGACTTTTAAATACTTATCGCTCCATACTGTATAGCTGCAAATGGTCTTCTTTATTGTGGCGTCTTCATTATATCTCAGAAATTGCTAATTTGCAGCAAAGTTAATCAAAAATACATTGAGACTGTTCAAAATAAACAGCTGGGTTTTTCGGTTCATCTGAAATGCAGCTTAGTATCTGTCAGGATTGGAAGTAGAGTCGTTTATGGCATGTACTTTATAGATGCATATGCATAGTACTGATGAGCGATGGGTATGGGGACTTAGATGACCTGAATACCACAGGAAAGCATCATCACTTGGTTAGAATATCGTTTTGTAAAACATAATTCTGTCTGTGATCTGTGGTAAAGTGTAAAGGATTTTTGGATTTGGTTTCACACAAAAGGAAATTTCAATAGAACTGTGAAAAATAATAGCTGAATAAACTAAAAAACTCTGCGTTAATTTTAACCATGGCGATTCTCCATTTTCAACTTAAAGCTGTCATAGTAATTTGATTTTAAAATGGAAACAATAAATCGTTTACATTTTGTATCATATCAGATCAAACAAGGGTGAACTTTTCAGCCACGCTGGATTCGATTACATTCGATCGTGGGAACGATTCTAGTTCAGTTGGATGGAAAATGCCTGGACGAATTTATTACAAATCGCAACCGATGTTACAGGATAAAAAACTCATCGTTCGACAGCATACTACTGAAAAGTAGTATAACTTAGTTTGTTAAATTATCGAACTTCCAATATACTTTAATACTCAGTTTATTTTGTCCTCATGACAATCTGATAATTCCCTTTCGCTTCGGAAATTTGAATCATTGGCCTATAATCTGTTGTAAAATAACAAATAAACTCATGTTTTGTTGACTGAAGTTAGTGTATAGATTTATTTACAGTGTTTAATTCATATTTTGATCGATTACCCGACAGTGTTGTATACATAATATTTACACGCACATAAATGTGTATCTGTGCTGTCGGTGTATAATTAAGGTACATTTTGTCATTCAACTTTTAATCGGCATTCTGCAAATGAACTTAACAGATAAGCCTCCACTCTGCCCCAACTACTAAAGTTGGTTGTGTGAAGGAGAGAAATTTTGTTTCAGTAGTCTTCGCAAACTTATTTAAAAATAGCGTATTTTTTAAACATTACTATGTACATCTATGTATTAATAATTATTGTTCAATGCATTTGTGGATACGTCTGTATACTCTATTGATGATCGGTTGTTCCAAACACAAAAATAGACAATCATATTATCCGCTCGGCACCCTTAAAGATGCTGGTGATTAACAGGAGTGAAATAAATTATGTTTTTTCTGAAAAATAAATGCTTTCATATCAATTTAGACAGATTTCGTTGGCTTGATCGACAAATTCCAAAACAACTAGGAGCATGTACATACAAATGATCGACAGTATTAAACTATTAACAGTTTAAGTTAACGGTTGTTCATGTATATTCGTGTGTGCATTGATCCTTATTTATTGAAAATGTTACACTTCACATACTTATCGGTGGTAAGTAGTACGGTAAGTCCTCTGGACAGATCAGATTGGCATTTCGATAAACACAGCTTTCAGTCTGTTTGCATGCCTTCATGAAATCTTTAGTATTTCCGAAGTTCTGCTGTATTTAGTACTTCCCTACTACCGACAAGTGTTTCTCAGCTTAGTTAGATGTACGAAAATTCCTTGATATCGTACTTCGCTGACGGTAAATTCAATGAAGGAATTGCTTATAAGACAGATTATATTAAATTAGAAAAATTCCATGACATATCAGCCATATCTTCAGAAATGTAAGACATACATACATAAATAACTCAACGTTAATAAACAAGAGATTGCCAACCATTTAGTGTCCTGAGAGTCTCGACTTCCTACCATGGCAAAGACGTGCGCCAAATCTGAGAGGAATTTGCAGATGGAATGGAACTCGACTCTCCAAACTGACAACTGGAGAGTCAATAATCCACTCCGATATTATCACCCAGACGACAACCACGAGCACACTGAGTTCTCGACTGGCCATCATGATGTCTCCAACACCATCAAAGGCTCTCTCTCATGCTGTGGGAACAAATCTCCTCCTGCATGATCAGGATCATGACAGCAAGATGGATTCAACTCACAAGGAAGGAAAGTCACAATTATACAATGCTATGCTATGCTACGCTACGCTACGCACATACAAATGGTGCAGTTGGAGAGGAGAAGGAGGAATTCTACAGACAACTGCAATCAGTACTGGACAAGACAACACACCAGTTGGCGACATCAAAATTCTAATGTGTGGGGTGACATGAATGCCAAAGTTGGAGCAGACAACACAGATAGAGAAGCAATCATGGGTTGAGGAGCACACGTTTGTGAAATGAACGAGAACTGAGAACTGTTTGCAGATTTGTGAGCATTCAACGAGTTGGTGATTGGAGGCAAGGCAGTGTGTACAAACACAAGGATATTTATTGACAAAGTGACATGGATTTGATTTCACCAGACACCAGGACACACTTCACTAAAAATCAGATCGATTTCATCTGAATGTGAAGAAAGTGGAGACGCAGCTAGCCTACTGGACACAAGGTCAGATGGAGAAGGGGAGCAGGTGTGGGTGGCTCACACCACTGACTATTTAGTGCAAGGAAGCCACCTTCCAAATCGAGTTGAAGGCCTTCACAGAAGTTGGTGATAGACCACAGTTCAAGTTGAACACCTGGAACAGAAACTGAACTGAAGGACGAAACTGAAAATGACAATTTCACGTCAGCCAGTGACCAGGACAAAATGGGAGACATTAAGTAACATTTTTGAAGGATGAGCGTGGAAGAACACTGGAACTGTTTGAGAGCTATGTGGAGGGATACCTGGATAAATAACTGTGTAAGGAAGGAAGAAGAGGAGGCAAGAGGAGGAATGGATGTCGACGGACAAGTGGAAGCTGATAGAGGAGGGAGAGGAAGATGGTGATGGTGATGGTGAAGCATAAGATGAAGCAGAGTACTGTAGTGTAGTGTAGTGTAGTGTAGTGTAGTGTAGTCCAGTGCAGCACAATGCAGTGCAGGGATGATAGTTAGTCGAGAACTCAGTGTGCTCGTGATTGTCGTTTGGGTGATAATATCGGAGTAGATTATTGACTCTCCAGTTGTCAGTTTGGAGAGTCGAGTTCCATTCCATCTGCAAATTCCCCGCAAATTCCAAGTACTTCCATGCCACACCTCATCTCGTTTGCAGTCAGTGAAGTCTTAGCAGCCGGCTTCAAATACATTCCATGTCCCGATTTTTGCTTTCGCTTCATTGAGAGAAGACAAGAGACATCTGCCAGTTGACTTGTTGAAGGCATTCACCAACGGGTGTCATTTCGTCTCTCCCATTCCAGAGAGGAATAAGTATGTTTTTATGTTTTATATTTTCTTCGTGCTTTGAAGTTTCTTTAGCGATCGGATTTGTTTTGCGAGGTAGGGTTGGTAGGCCTATGCCTAACCTTCTCTGTTTATCCGGGCTTATGACCATCTAGTAACTAGTGAACTAGTTGCCTATGCGAGGTTCTCACAATAAATTAGTCTTTATTGAATGATAGTTCTGTTCCAGTTTACCAATGTCTAAGCTCATCTTAAAAGTTAATTTATATTGTTTGGCTACCACTGAATGACTGATTTCATGTTGTGCAGTCCTAGGTGCTGACCAAACTATATGGAACATTTTGCACCGCGGCCACTAAGCTAGGATAATCACAAGCGTGATGCATTTTGGTTGATTTCAGATGGTTGAAGGCGATCAGCAGAAGGCCCTGGACATAGGTCGTTTACT
>OX104134.1:27151590-27201725 GCA_944470555.2 Heterobilharzia americana | reverse complement strand
CGGTTCGAGACCACAGGCACATTTACCGATGGCCGAAATTCGCTCTATTTCTTGACTTGAAGGTACCATTTGACTCTGTTTATCGTGAGATGTGGTAGCGAGTGACTGTGAAAGGAGTACCGAGCAAGTATGCAAAACTAATCTAGGCTCGGTACTCGAAATCACGCAGCCTTGTAAAAGCTTATGAAGAGTTGTCATGTGAGTCGACGATAACTAGTTATGTCCGCTACAGATTCCCACTTTCACCGTTCTTATTTAAATTCATCAAAGACATACCAATAGACCTAATCCCCTGTACATCTGACTCCGTATGGATTGACTTACTCTCTGCAGATCATCTGGTTGACTTGGAGTATGCAGATGGTATTGTGCTGCTAGATGAAGATGCTGACAAAATCCAGGGCATTCTGAATACACTGAAAATAAATTTGAGAATGTTTAGCATATGTTTCACTTGCACCCATCAAATGTAAGATGATGGTCTGCAACCACTTCCATTTTATTGATAGGGAGAGAAGTGGTGGAATGTGTGGTCAACTTCACTTACTCGGGTAGTTGTATCAGCCTAGATGGTGACAGAAATGGATTGGATTGAAGAGACCTGTCTGGCATTTGTCAACTTGTGACATCTGTGGCGCCAACTGGCAAGATTTCCGACTACCGGTTGAAGGACGAGTATACTGAGATGGAGTCCATTCTGTCCTGGTAAACTGCTGAGACATGGCCGTTAAAAACAGAAGATATGAAGGGGTTACAGGGTTTCTATCACAGATGTCTTCATAGCATTGCTGTCATTTTGTAGAATCACCGTGTGAGTAATGTTGAGGTCAGGTGAAGGGTACTGGGCAAGACAGTCAAGTAGATTGGAAAGTTTGTGAGCCTTCATCGGTTGACGTGGCTTAGACATCTATTGTATGTGCAGATCCACCACTTGCCCTGACGTGCCACTCTCGGGAAGTTGGATTATGTTGTAAGAGGATTCAGGGTTGCCAGCCGATGAAGTCTGTGACTGTTGGTCTAAGTCGTGTTGTAAGATGTAGACTCCCTGGTTGGGGTCCTCAGCACAATAGGAATCACTGGTTGGGGACTCTTGGTAACATGATCGGAAATTAGTCACAATGGGGTGAATTTACTGACCCTTTGATGTCTTTTAAAGCTTGGATATTTGTCCTAAGCTTCATCTCCAGATTGTTTATTCTGTCACTCAACTTTGTCTACTTCCATGTCAGTCTTTTCCCATCCACCTGTTCTTTGTATACTACTGTGAAGTGAGGCAACTTGAGCCGATACACCAGTCTGCAAGGTCCTTTGTTGATTTAGTCGATCAATCAGTCAGGTCACTGATTCTAATCATGGTTCGACACAGATTTTCTTTTCATCTTCAATCATAACCCAGTATCATAAATTTTTTCATTCATTTAATTAATTCTAAACGGAAAATTTTCAATGTTTTGTTCCATTGGGTGTCTGCTTTTAATTATCTTCGGTAATTTTTTGTTTGTAAATGAGCACTGCATGAGCTGTACACGTTTAACTCAGATTTTCAAGTGTGTCACGTCCTAAATATCAAATCCTTCATGCAGAGGTACTGGTGTTTTAATTAAGGAAGCTTAAAATATTTCTAGTGATCCCCAATATTAGAAAGACTACCAAAGACCAGCAGGTAAGTTACAGACAACATATAAAACTGTTCACACTGTTAAGCAAATATTTGCTGCATTATTTTTTCCTTGAGATACACATTGTTATAATCTTTTCCAAAAATGAACCCTAACAAAAGCTGGAAGCCGACAATTAATGTCTCTTTGTGTTTGGAGAAGTTTTACAAAGGTTTAAATCTCATGTATGTTAAACAATTAGCGTTCTTCAGAAATCCTTTGATGGTGAAGGTAGGAATAAAGAGCCTTGATGACAAAACAGAAGCCGCATCAGTTAAGAATTGTTTCTTCGTTCTGCATTGACATTCTTGTTTTCTTTCCTTTCTATTTTATCGGAAATCACACTTCTAAAAACTTTGATCTTTCGGACTCCTCACTATGCGTAGAACTTTATGGCCTGTAAATTGCCGACATTCCTTCATCTAAATACTATTGTTTCTGAAAGCTATTCACACAAAACCTAGTTCTGAAATAGCGCAATCCGTAGTTGTTCCGCAAGGATATTCAGCCTTCTTACATTTCTTTCTTTCTTATCGTGTGATAATCAATCATAACTGTATCTCTCTTTTAGGACTGGTTACAATGAATACTTGGTAATTTTGAAGATTTCATGGCCTTATGCACTCTGTAAATGATGAATTCAGGAAGTCTGCCACGCTTTTTAAATGTTAGAACTGTAACTGATCTTAATGAGTCTGGTATTTGAACTGAATTAAGTAACTGAGTGTAGTGTATTTAGAAGGATAACTGTATCAGTAACTTGGGCAATTATGCGGGTAACAAACAACCAAATTACAACGCAGACACTTGAGATACACTTAGAATTTCTAAACCCTTATCAACTAAATACTTTTTAAGGTACATGACAGTACACTTCGAGCATGTGTCTTGTTTGTTAGTCTGTGATTTGAGGAGAAAGAAGTGGAAAGACCAGAGATCTTAATATTCCATTTTTATAGTCATCATTACCATTTTTAGTACTTTTTAACGTCAATGAAACATCGGCGTTGGATTTAAGTATACAATATTAGATGGGTAACAAAAAGTAGTTATAGGATTTAGCCAGTTTCCTTGAATGTTGTTCTTTTGTTTCACAACACACCTAAAGATCAAAGACCGATATTCTGAATAGTAGTAAACCACATTGCGTCATCAGTATGTCAGTGGATTTGAAATACTTCAGCAGTTTGTCTTTCATAACTGCCTAGATATTTGTTATAACACCCAAACAAAATTACTGTTATCAAAAGGGTAATTTTTTAGATTATTTTGACAATGCAAACTGAAATGTGTCCAAGAAGCTGAGGACCAGAGACTGCTTATGAATCATATAGTTGGGCATTACTTTTGTATTGACATTGAAGTGACACCTTTCGGACTGAGCTACTGAATAGTTTGGCATGGTTACTGACAAATGAAAATCAAATAAGATTCATATAGCTGATAACTTAGTTGCTGTAAATTGCAACTGTGCAATCATGGTTAACCTTGTCTGGTTAACTAGTTCACTAGTTACTAGCCGGTCCTAAGCCCGGGTAAACAGGGAAGGTTGGACATAGGCCTACCAACCCTACCCGTAAAACAAATCCTACCGCTAAAGAAACTTCAAAGCACAAACGAAATATAAAAAATGAAAACACACTTATTCCTCTCTGGAATCGGAGAGGCGAAATGATGCCAACTGGTGAAAGCCTTCGGGAAGCCAATTGGCCGACGTCTCTTCTCTCGATGAAAGCGAAAGTCAAAATGGGGACATGGAATGTCCGCACAATGTTTAGACCCATCTAGAAAAGGCCGCCGAGATTGCAAAAAGATGAGAGGGGATAGCAGTGAAGTGTTAGGAATCTGCGAGAGCAGATAGAATGGAAGTGGACTCCTTAAACCGTCAACTGGAGAATCAATAATCTACTCCGGTCACCCAGACGACAACCACGAGCACACTGAGGGAGTGGCTATCATGATGTCTACAAGGGCATCGCAAGCTCTAATGCAGTGGGAACCAGTGTCCTCCAGGATCATAACAGCAAGGTTCAACTCAGAAGGAAGGAAGGTCACAATCATACAATGCTACACTACACTACGCACCTACAAATAATGCAGATTAAGAGGAGAAGGAGGAATTCTACAGACAACTGCAATCAACACTGTACAAGACCTCAGTTGGCGATATCAAAATTCTAATGGGTGATGTGACGTGAATGCCAAACTGGGAGTGCAAAACACTGGAAGAGAACTGACCATGGGTCGAGAAGCGCTCGGTGAGGTGATGAATGAGAACGGAGAATTGTTTGCAGAATTCTGTGTTTTCAACTATTTGTTGGTTGGAGGCAGTGTGTTCAGGCAGAGGATATCCACAAAGCGACATGGATTTCACCAGATGGATACACTAAAAGCCAAATCGACTTCATCTCAATGTGAAGAAAGTGGAGACGCAGCCTACTTGACACAAGGTCAAGAAGAGAAGCAGATGTGGGCTTAGAACATTATCTCGTGCAAGGAAGCCACCTTCCAAATCACGTTGAAAGCCTTCAGGGAAGTTGGTGATAGAAAACAGTTCAAGTACAACACTCGGAAACTGAAGGATGAAATAACAAAGGAAATCTTCACAGCAGCCATCAAGACAAAATGGGAGATATCGAGTAACATCCCTGAACAAACCTGTGTGGAAGAACACTGGAACTCTTTGAAAGCAATATGGAAAGAAACCTGCCTTACAATGTTAGGAAGGAAAACGAAACAAGACAAGGAATGTATCTTGACGGATACATGGAAGCTGATAGAGGAGAGGAGGACAGTGAAGCAGAAGATAAACCAGTGCAAGGATGAACGATGGGCAGAGGAACTGAGTGCAGTGTATAAAACACCTGGACAAAGAAGTGAAGAAGAGTGCACGCAAAGACAAAAGACATTTCTACGACACACTGGCAAGTGAAGCAGAATAGGCTGCAGGTAGGAGGACAGAGACTCGAAAACACTCTATCAAATAAGCAGGTTACTATCTGGGAGGGGAGAGATCGACACACATGAAAACAGTGAGAGAAAGTGAAGGGAACTTAGTTAGCACCGAAGAGGAGAAACAAAGGCAACAATGGACTGAGTACTTCAGAAAGCTCTTGAATCGATCACCACCACCAATACTTGCAACTCGTCCAGAAATACCACCAGCCACAGAAATACCAGTGAACACAAGCCCTCCGACAAAAGCAGAACTTGATTCCTCAACGTCATGAAGTCTCAGAAATCCGGTAAGGCAAGAGGACCAGATGGACTTCGGCCAGAAACACTGAAACAGACCTAGAGACAGCAGTGGACATGCTCACACCACTATTGCAAAAGGTCTGGAAGGAAGGGAAGGTACCTGCAGGTTGGAAGAAAGACTACTTTGTCAAACTACCAAACAAGAGTGACCTAAGTCTTAGCAAGAACTGGCGAGGAATCATGCTACTGTCTACTCCAAGCAGAATTTCAGGCCACATCATCCTGGAGAGACTGAAACGAAAATGCTCTGGATTCAAAGCTACCATCAGAACAGGTTGGCTGGCTGGCTGGCTGGCTGGCAGGTTGGATTCAGGAAGAACACATCATGTGTGGATCAAATTGCAACGCTACTCTACGCATCATCACAGAACAGAGTATAGAATGCCAGTCAACTCAACTCTCCACCTCAACTTCATCGACTTTGAAAAGGCCTTCGACAGCGTCAATCGAGAAGTAATTTGCCAGGCAGCTGCTTCAACACTACCGTTTTAGTGCCACAAACCTTTATCAGAATCACTCGACAGCTATATGAAGATGCCACACGCCGAGTGATTCACAATGGAATGCTGAGTGATGCCTTTGAAGTGAAGACAGGAGAAAGACAAAACAAGGGTACCGCCTACTATCACCGATGATCTTCCTGATTGTGGTCGACTGGATCATGCAGCAAGCCGTGATGGGTGAGAAGACCGTTACACGCTGGCTGGACCGATGAAAAGACCAGAGAAGAAGATTTGGATTTCGTCGATGACTTGTGTCCAATGTCACACAAACTTGAAGATTTACGGGCGAAAACTAACAAGTTGACAGAAGAGGCAGGGCAGCGAAGCTAGGACTTCAAGTGAACGAAGAGAAAATATGGGTGATGAAGATACCCAACCAATACCACCACCATCACCAATAACAACAAACTCCAATCACCATCAACCGGAGAAACTTGAAGGAAGTAGCCTCCTTCACCTATCTCGGCAGCACTGTTTCCACTACAGGTGGCGGCACATACGAGGATGTCAAATCCAGCCAGGATCGGAAAATCAAGATAGTCGTTCATTTGCCTGAAACCAGTGTGGAGATCAACTACACTGCACTCAGCATGTGGAACAAGATCCGGATTTTCAACACCAACGTCAAATCAGTGTTTCTATATGGCTCAGAGATTTGGCGCGTTAAGAAAGAGATTTCCAACAAACTACAGATATTCGTCAACAACTGCCTACGCCCTGGCTTGATGCTGATGGGTGGCCAGAAAGAATAAGCAACAAGGAACTCTGGAAACGAACTAACCAAGAACCTATTGATCAACAAATATGCACTAGCAGGAAGTGGAGATGGAATGGATTGGGCATACACTGAGAAGGCCGACTGGGGATATCACACACCAAGCACTCGAGTGGAACTCAGATGGGAGGCGACGAGTTGGGCGTTCGAAGTGAGGTTGACATAGAGGAGATGGTGCGAGGAGGAAATGAGAGGTTGTGGGCTGTGGTGGAGCCAGGTTCAAAAGATTTCAGATAGCAGAGTGAGATGGAGATGTGCTATTGAAGCCCTCTAATGATGGTTGAATTCTTGATTTCCATAACGAAACACCATTCAGTTTTTTTACCATATTTCGTTCACAATGGGAAAATTCAGCTAGGCTATGGCAGGATTCGGAGGATGCAGGTTTAAATCCTGTAGTGGTCCAGTTTTTTATCACCCAGTATATATATAGCAGGAGAATCCAGGATGCGTGCTTCGTCCTTTTTGGGACTCGTCAGCTGGATTCTTCCTGCTAGCCACAACCAACCAAAAAATAGTTTTGATATCAAGAGTTTGATTTACTCGTACAATATTGATAGGAACACATTCTGGTTCATCAGGAGCAATCTGTGGTTACAGCAAAATGTAGTGACTAGCTTTTTGCGTGATTGCTAGATTACTGATCCAAATAGTAACAGTAATATATATATATATATATATATATATATATATATATATATATATATATATATATATAACATATCAGTAAATAGTAATAAGACTATTTTATTGCTATTGGCATCCTCGTCATTGACATGTGGTCGATTCGCAAAAAGATTTTCAATCAAATAGTCTTTTCTGTCGATTGAGTTGTGAAATGATGATACATGAAAATGTAAATGTTTTTCTAAAAGAAATAATGATAAATATTGAGGAGATCATAAGAACTTCCACGTGCTTTTATATTCTTTTCCATCTAGTGTCTAACTGAAAGTTTGCTGTCTACTTCATTATCATTCCAGTACTCTGCAAGATATACATTCATGAGCACTGACTTTTCTCATCCTACTCTTCTATTCAGAGTGAGACAACAGTTTTATGTCTTTCAATGAAAGCGTTAAAGTTTTGAGAAGTTGCAATAGATTACCAACCATCTCAACATACGATCATAAGACATGAATCCTGTACTCGTCCATAGACAGTTTACGCTTCTTCGTGAAACAGTCATGTATATTTTTACTCCTGGAACAATTTTTTAAGAAGAAGGTGCATCCTTAGGTGCAGCTTTCGGTGGGAGGATTTTCAGTAACACTTTCATCTTCAGTGCTATTCCGGAAAATATTGTTTCAGACAGAATTTGATGAGAATTTTAGTGTTTTTCCATGTTTTTACTTATGTAATGTGTTATTTGTGGATAATTGCATCGAGGAAGTCACACATCTTGCAGCTTTAAGTTGGCTCAAAGACGATAAAATTGTATTCGTTATAACTGCAGGTAGTAAACAACGGAAATTACGATGGACTTCACTCAGTTACATTTTCGCAGTCTTGTGGATTCATTTGTAATAATTAGTTTTACGAACGTGTTACCACCTTACCATGAAAATATCTTCCGTAAAACAACTTGATGAATAATGTCGGCTATCAATCATTTATGCATAAATTTTTGCTAAGGAAAAAGGCAACCAAGTTTAAGGGGCCATTAGTTGCATAAGAAGGCCAGTTAAAATAAATACTTGATTGACTTGCCTAAAGTGAAGGATCTATCTTATTGTGTTTTCAAAAATCTTTATTTCTTTTCTGTGAGATGATTGAAATCATGAATGTAAAGGTCTTGTCTGGAAAAAAATGAGTATGTTGGGTGAAAAAGCGTGTGTATGTTAGGTGAGGAGTGAATACAACAAGATAGTTGAGTGTAAAGCTGAAAAAGAGGAAGAGAAACAGCTAGAAAGGATTCAAGTACAAAGTAATTTTGATTGTCACTCACTATTACTCTCCTACTTACTCTATAGGTGGTAGGTGGACGTCATTAAAATGAACATGTGTCGGTGTGTTAATATGTAGATGAGATTTTTTTGTTGAAAGTTACCTCATTTTGAATATGGGGAATTAAAATTAGATAACTAAAATGGATAAACAAATAGATAGACAGTAGATTGGCAGAAAGAATTAGGCTGATATCACTGCATGACTGATTGATAGGCATATGTAGACATTTTGTCAAACAAATGATGAAAAAGGATGAACATTTAATCAAGAGGAACCCTTATATACATCCCTATTTTATATCAGTCCACATCGCTACAGCAGAATAACGATTTTGTATAGAAGGTATGCGCTGACAAACACAATCATGCACACACAAACTTAGTACTGTATGTTATAAACACCTGTCTGTAATACTATTACTACTACTACCACTGTGATTACTATTAGTAGTTCTAGCTGTAATACTGTTGTGGATGTTGTTAACTTTTATGAGTAAATAAGACGTGTAAATCACGCGTGTTGTATCAAAGAGATTGACAGTTTCTTCGTGAAAGTGGAAACAATGACACCAGGATAAATGAATAAACAAACAAACACTGACGAAAGGATATTTATTCATCTGAGCAAAATCTTTTATGTATTTAGAGTAAAATATACAAAATACGCGATAAAACATGAAGTTAAGGCAATAACGAAACAATAAAATGATAAATAGGAAGAAATCTTATTGATTAATATTTTCCTGTTTTTTTTCCCGTGGTCGACATCGTCTGTAAATGGATAAGCTACTCGTGAAGATAGACGGGTACAGTTAGGTGAATACTTTGCCCAACTTCGATAGACAGATTACATTGTGCCTAGCACTATCAGTAAAGTTAGTGTTCCAAAGATGCATCCATACATAGTCTAGTATATACTATAAGTGACAGGTATCAGTGAGACAACAATGACTAGATATTAGGTGGTTGTTTATTCACGAACAGGATTGCAATATAAAGTCAATAAGTTCACCATCATGACAACCGTTCTACTATTTTCACTTGGGGTATGAACCAACAAATAATCCGTCAAACAGATGGAAATAAAAATTTTCTCAAAACTCTTCAAGCTATCGTGTCCCAGTGGCTTAGTGGATAATGCTTTAGCGTTTGAAGAGAAGGGTTCTGGATTCTAGCCTCTATGGGAACAACATAACACACTGGGATGTGGGTACATGCAGCTTATGAGTCCTAAATGGGACGAAATGCACGTTCTGGGTTCCTCTGCTGGTCACCAAGATCAATATAACATGAGCGATGGTCAGTTTACTTGTTCCAGTTCCATAGAATTGCTTGTTTTTCGTAGATACTGCACATTCTATTTCTGTATCTCTGATCGGCTACATGCTCTTCACGCTTCTTTGTATGTGATATCTTCCAGAAACCTGAGCTTTAAAGTTTTTATCAACTATATCTGTATAACCTTTCGCTGACATATTTTATCTTTGACATTTGCATTTAGGCTTGCTTTTTGTGACCAGTGCGCTGTTAATAAAAGCAGATATAGAACATGTAATAAGGAAATGTAGTGTCATCACTCAAAAGATATCCATCATTTGGCAGTTACGCTAAGGTTTCACATACAACATTTCAATTTGATTCTTCTAAAGATAAAACTGTAGGATGTTTTTCGTTTACTATTTGTTTGTGTAATTCTTCGTGAAACCGAGGGAGTTGCATTGAAAATAGTCGCCGCATGTGGAGTAGAGTGTGCAAGGGAGCTTGAATAGGTGACCGTGGCTTGAATAATCTGTATTTTAAAGTGTTTTAATAATTACACATTGTTCAATGTGGAAAAAAATTGGTCTATGAATATAACCAGAATAGTAAGAACGCAAGTTAGTTAATGAAGCTTTAAGATTCGTTCAGCTGATTAATGTCCTCAGTCAATATCTCGGGAAAGGATTCCTGAAGTTCCAATGAGACGTCGTGACTGTTGACGCAAATCTGCTGGACGTGAGCGCAGTTACTCATCGAAGACATCGGGTGATTGTCACGTTATATTGTGGACTGACAAAAGTTGAAAGTACGGATCACAGGCTTTCAACCCCGTGGGTCAATGGTAATGTGCTGGCAGCTGCACCTGATGATCCTGGGTTCGATTCCTGGCGGGGTCATGGGCACATATTACTGAGGAGTCCCATACTAGGATGAAACAGCTGTCTCGTGTTTCTAGGTCTCCAATGTTCCTCCAACTGACTTCAATTCATGGTGAATACCAACTTGAAATCTTGACGAAGTTTAGTCAGTTAAATACTTTATGAAAGAAAAGAAATATCCCATCAATATATCAAATTTCGATGAGTTGCTGCCTTGTCACTGAACTACCTCGCTCATGTCACTTAGGAATGCATTTGTGGATTAGCATGCTCTTGAGGTGGCAAGTACATTGGAAAAACTTAGAGGAAAGCATTATTTCGTTTTACTGAGCAAATTCCGATGATTTTAGACTTCCTCTGAACTCCGGATTCTCCGGTTTCATATTACTTTTTTGTACTATCATATATTGGTTTCAAGAGTATAATCATCCTGATTTCGTTCTTTCAACCATTGTATTTTTAAACTGTTCGCACCTGACAGATATTCGTGGGATGAAGTGATATCATTTTGTTCCTCAAATCTAATCCTTTCTGATTTGTGCAAAATTTTCCAAGCCATCTAAATATATGAAATGCTGGGTTTCTTTTTTGAATTCTGATGCAACACTGCTTAAGCAAAGTTGATTACTGTGTTTTAGAATCGCTGTTAGAGAAAATTTATTTGAAAGAGCACCCAACGAAAGCTTTCGAACGAAAAAAGTTTTAGACACTTATCAGTGTCTATATATCTTATTCATTTACCGAAAATCCGACTAATCAGCGGTAAATGTTGGGTTGCAAAAATTGCTGGTCAGTGAGTTTAATTTGGCAAAATTGCATTCACTACAAATTAAGTTTGAGTTTTTCTCGAGAAAAAGCTTGTTGGCATGAATATATCATACAGTGGAAATTATTGTATTGCTGACGGAGCTGTATCTCTCAAGTCTGTGGTTGATTCATTGCACTAAGATATTACAGTGTTTGATTCCAAGTGATTGGAATAAATCTGCATGAAGCTATGTTTTGACTTGGCTTTTGCTCATCAGGATGCATAAAAAAGACATATTTGGAACACTAAGCCGCAATAAAACACTTCAGAAACAATGAGAATGTCATGATACTTCAGTCAAGCAAAGGATGGTTACAATACTTAGGTGAAGTCCACTTTAATTGATCTATTAAAATCCATGATTGACAGTAAGAACACTTTTTCACACAACTAACTAAACGGAAAACAGAATTGTGAAATCACTCAGAGAACTTTTGAAAGGGAAGTTGAACGATAACTTCGTATACAACAAAGTGTAGCCTCGAGGATCTTGTTTGCCTTTTATGTATGTTCCATTAACACTTATAGTGTCAATTTTTAGTTTGCCTTACCATTAAGTTGCTCGACGGTTAGTGGAAAGTATGAACCCGTTCGTTAAAGGTTGGTTAAATACACTCTTTCTAGTTTATCAAAACAGTAACTCGACTCAGTGCCCCAAATGTGCTTATGGTGTCCTTCTATCTGGCTTACTTATTCACAGAGATGCCCTTTGATGATACTATAAATATTATCTGTAAGCTCGCTAGTCTCCTCCCTCTGACAAAAAGCTAAATTCAAGCAGCTTCTTTAATATATGCGAAACATGTTTAATTCCATCTGGACAAGTCGACGGAATGAAACTAATCAGTCTATTAAGCACTCTTTTGACACATATTTCCATAGGTATTCTTGAGCTGACAAAACTCAGATGTGCAACTGATGAAACGATATCCTACTGTAGATATGTGTGTGTAGAAATTTACACAACGCACCACATCTGCTTAGAATCTTAAATTGTAGGCATAAAAACATTAACTTCACAATGATGCATGGACGTCAGCATTCTACACAGAACTGGTGGTACACTTCGAAGACCTATCCATCACAAAGGTGTACGGAAAAGTATCAACCTTAACTTCAACAGTTCCTGTTGAATCCATTACGGTCGATCACTGGTTAGAACACCATTCTCTAGTACACGAAGAATATGCTTACCAGATAGACCTGAAGATGGATACTTACGAAGTTTCATCAACAAGTTCTGTAGGAAGGAATGAAGTGAGATTGGGAAAAGACAGTTACTAAAAAACTTTTCTTCATGCATTTCGGCTTCAAATGGTGATGACACACTGATATGGTAAGGCGAAGACTATGCACTGCATTGGTCAGGACGTTTTCTGCAGCACAGCTGGTTCCTCTGGTTCCTACTTTCTCCTCGTTGGAACAATTAAAAATCGACAGGTACCCTTGACTTATACGTGACCTCCAGTTGCGATTATCAACTCATGTGTACCTACCAGAACAGTTACACAGGGCTTACCTTTGATATTTCAAATACTTCTTAAGGAGCCCACGATTCAGAGGAACAAGTATCGTCAAGAAAGAAATTACAAAGCAGATTTTGGACACAGGTTGTCAAGCAGATGCCTTGGAATAGTTCAAGGTAACCAAAAAGCAGAATAATTCAAATCCTCTTCTCTTCGCCACTATAATCGATGCTTGAAACCAAGTATATGCGTTCAAAAGGAATCTGTCACCAATCTACAACTACTCTGGTAACCTAATTTTTAACCTTTAACTTATTTTATAATACAATTATCCTATCATTGCATTCTCAGTTCACACTGAACCTCAATTTAAATCTACTGAGTTCTACCCATTTTGTCTTACACCTTGTTTTATAATTATCACGAAATTATCTATTCATTGGCTTACGCAGTTTCTTATACTAATTTCCAGAGTGTTCACTAGTCTGCTGTCATCCATTTTTCTCGAAGATTTTCCTCCCAACATGGTATGCATTTATGACATCATAACATGCATGACATTTAAATCATGTTTCAATTTGGGCAGTTTCCTTACTCCGTCATATCGTTGTCCTATTTTGACTTATTTCATTGAACCAAAGTATATTAGTACTTGATTATCACTTGTTATTGGGAATATTCTAATTTGCAGTCAGCTGGTGAGAACCGCTGAAACAATAAAATGGACTAATATTATTCCGCTTCAACGTTTGTTCGCGCTCTTTCGAAGTTAGTAAAGGAAAATATATGTATGACATTTATATTTCCATCGCCTGAGTGTAACAACTGGGAACATATAAGTTAATAAACATTTTATCTAAATGCTATCGGCTGGAAAGTAATCTAAGGACAACTTGTTCAACATTAATAAAACTGAAGTTTTTTCATGGGCTTCAGCGTCTCTGTACATCTTTCAGAATTAACTTACATGGAAACTGTAGCGCTGGCATGTACCTGGGCATGGAAATGCTTTACTTACGATTAAGTTAACCGCACATCAAACTGAGCGGTCAAAATGACACTCTCCAATAGCATCTTTGATGGTAATGAGTCAACCGACACTAGACCATAGCAGAATGAGTTAGTCACTGATATACGAAATATAAGTTAAAAATAGTTATCACCTGATCCTCAAATAACAAACAGTCAGTCACGGGTGGTGTGAAGATTAAAAGTTCGGCAATAATTATTCTGAGTATAAATCTAAGGCTATATTAAGAAGCCTTTCTGTTCAACACTGTTTAAACAACTTGGCACAGTATCCGAAATGCATATAACTGCAGATGAAGCTATCACTCACGGGTTTTGGTTGTCAACCAGTAGGTAACTCAGATCTACCTACTGAGGTTTTGGTAAACAGGTAGTATCATAATTTCACAGATAATAGGCGACAGTCCCGGCCTAGTGTACTAAGCTCACTTATTCCCTGAAGCGCACTTTATTTTACATTATTGCATATCACCAAACTCTGCCGTTCAGTTGTAAGTGGATCTGGTAAAACGAAAATCATTTTTCACTGTCACGCATCTTTTTTTAGATCATTTAATGCAAAAATTATAGTAAGCTAAGATCTAAGGAACTGAAGCTTATGGATGGCTAAACAACACGCTTTTTTTCTTTATAAGCTAACTTTTGTTGGTTTTTATGTTGTTCAAGGCCTATTTAGTTCAGGTGATTACTGACTCGTGAAAATTTCTCTCTTGTGATATATTTTCAATGTAACCAAGTAACACTGAATTCACTTAAATGAATCCAAAAATGTGAGTAATAATGGCAGAACACCCACTACAAATAAGGTAGGATTTTTATATCATGGTTTATCAACGAAGCCAGATTTTTCAACCGTTTCAAACAAATGACCATCGAGTCTCATGCAACTCTTTCTGTTTATAAACTCTGATGGACCAAGAACCATAATTGAAGCAAAATAATATCAGATCATATCATTTCATGGGTTCTCCTCAGCTGGTTGTTATATAAACACCATAAAAATGCATGGATTCGTATGAACTTTGACAGAGACTAATAAGGAGATAGGAATAGTTTAATAGGCATGGAAAATGAACATCAAAGATTATGAAACTGTAAAAGCGTATGAATTCGCATCATTTGAAGCGGTAAGATGAACAATAGTCAAATTTCAAAAATTGGTTTGGAAAATATAAGTCTACAGAAAACATATAAAAATGAGGTAGTTGAAATTTCGGATATAGTTTGGTAAACTATTATTACCAGGTTGTAGGATTGACAACTGTGTACTTTCGAATGAAAAATTAGATTTAATTTTCTGGTAAAAGTGGCTTAAATAGATATTAGTGATTTCGCCTTTTCTATTTATTGACTATCTTCGATGATTTAAGATTATCTACATTATGTTTGGTATCCAGCTGATGATGAGAAATCTGGTTACTGAACCCTTGTCAACCATTGAGTTTGCAGTTCTTGAGGATATGCCTGGAACTGAAAACAAGGATTTTTTCCCTTTTCTTCCAGTGTGAGCTCTTTGGCACCTACATTTAATCTGGTACACACAGTTTGAGGCAACATGAGATGGGAATATATCAACTTTAGATGACCATAAAGAATAGTTTGTCGGATGAAAACAAACCAGTTTGGCAATTAAATGTATCCTTTGCAATCCAGAATTCATAGCAGTTTAATCAGCTTTGAATTTAGGTCACTGAGGGATAGGTTTCTTCCGTTACGCCAAATTTCACTGCTTTTATACTTTATTTCTAATATCTGTCGGATAATTACTGTGGATAACCATAAGTACACTTATATTTTGTTTGGGGTAAACTGAAGCTGTGTCAAGACCACTTGGGAGATATGGGAGATTTTAGGTGAACAAGAGAGATTAATTTATATCGCTAGCATGTGGTACTTGAAGAAATAGTCAATGATAAAGCATTCAAATAACTCATTGTGAACCAAAATAAAAACTGTTGTACACTTCAACTAAAAAGATAAACCATAACTTGGGAAACACTAAGCTACTGTTTATACGTATTCACAGTATGCAGACAAGAAAGTGAAATTCTACAAACAAACGTAGGTAAACAGTTATGCATTTCACCTTTAAGCTAACAGAGTGTGAACATTTTAAGCAAGTGAGAAATGAAAATAAAATCAGATCTAGAAGATAAGACTGGCAGTTGTCTATCGTCATCTCGACCAGCTTCATCATAATCCTAAACGACGCGGAGATAAGGCAAATGAAACAGAGAAAAGTTTTTCAAGGAGTAATACGAATTGTTGTATGAAACAAAAGGAAAACAAAACATACCTACAAGCACCGATAGATTGACAGATGCAAGTCACTGGTAAATGTCCGTCAAACTGAGTGTTTAAAGAATCAAGTAAATCTTATGGGAAATAGCACTTGAATCCAGCTGAACGCAGTGATAAGCTTTTCCTATGTGTGAATTTATTCTTAACATTCAGAGTAGCATATTACCTTCAGTAGCAGTTCTCAACAGTAGATTGTGTTAAATGCATAAATGAAAAGGGATATGAAACAAAGAACACAGTGATATTATTATAGCTACAGTTCTATATTCAATAATTCTTGAGGTGTGTTGAAAGTATTGAAATTGTTCGAGAGACACTAGAACTCGTTCACACCAACAATGTATCAGAATGTTTTTTCCCGTTAGTCTATTGGATCATATGAGATTGAGTGAGGTCCAAGGAAATGCAGTTATTTTTACATCAATGTGTTTCTGAACCTTTTTTAAATATCTATCTTTTTGATAATAGATGCATCTATCAACCAGCTGGAAGTTTTGCTTGCGGGCAAGATGTATCTGTACACATGAAGATACTAGTGTTCTCTCGGTTATCTAAACCTGCATCATTGAGTGCTGACGTTTATGACTTCCCCGACAAACTGTTTAATCCAAGAATGACCCACTTCAAGATGACATAGGCATGTCGAATTGTAAGCTTGATCACTAAATTGCAATCTTTTCTGAGCAATTAGGACTTGATAGATATATCGTTTACCATCCTGCCACTAATTTGCATATATCTAACTTTCTCGGAGTGTGAATTGACCAACAGCCTTCTTGACTGATCAGTAATTCAAAACATCTTATTTGGTGCTTAAAATAGGAATATTGATTAGTCCTTAGTTTATCGAACAAGTAAACTAAGTCAGTCTATATTGGCTGACTGATTTCACTGGGTCAGTGCATGCAGCTAATTGGCCACTGCGGGGATACCTGTCCGTAGTTCTGCTAAGTGAGGTGTGAATTTCAGCAGGCAGTTGTACCGAGAATTTTAAGATTTTGACCTTGCTAGTATCAACGTCATATGACTGTTGAACTTACTGGAGCATATTTTTCATGATGAAAAACGCGTTAATGTATACAAAAAATAAGGTGGCCAGATGACTTTTATACCATTATTAGATATCTGCCCTCTCATAGTAGACTTGAATCAGATAACGGTTTGCTTAGGAATTTCGTTTGAACTACACAGTCTCAATTTTTGACCAAAGGTGACAAACGATACATGTTTTCAATGCAACGATATCTTGTTAGAACAATCTCACTTATTTGGGTGAGGTCTTCATCTACAGTATTAGCAATTAAGTTACGAACTGCACTTTATATACCTCAAGAGATGCCAAGTAATGCCCCATTAAGTACAGACAGATTTGTTATTTCGACTAACAACATACGGCAACTTACAAATAAAGTAGATTTAATACCATGTCTTTCCAGAGATAACTGCAGGGTCCGATTATCTATGTAGCGAGAGTACTCGTCCATAGTATTAAGAAAATAATCCATATAAGTGTTCATAAAACTAGTTACTGCACACTTTGTTTACAAGTTCTAAGTGGTAACTGAGTTTTACTCCCTCCCTTCCGCAATATTCGTATTCAGACGTATGTCAAGTACATTATAATAGTTATAAACTGTTTGTGGCTTAAAAAATAAAATATACTTTTGGCGAAAAACATACTTGTTCGCTTGTTATTGAAACACTTTGAAGTTTCAGAAAATAACATTAGTGTTTGAACTACTTTCTCTTGAACCTATATCGATTTTCTATCTGAGATCAGGATGACACTGTCGGTCATAGCACTAATCCCTGAGGACAATATAAGAGAACACTAAATTCTTTTGTATTAAGTCTGCATTTTCTTCAAGCCTTTTCTTACTACTATGTGTAATTTCATGTTTATCACAAAATAATGAACATTATTACGCGGATTACATTACGGTTAAAATATCGTAAAAATCTACTAATAGTAATGAAGAAATGAAGTTCGATATTAGAAATTGCTACAGTTCTGAGTTCATACTTTTAGTTAAATACTTATGAAAATAAATGATGTAGCCTTATGAATAAGTGTCAAAAAGATAGTAAGCGGTCAATTTATTCAGTCAGTGATAAACTATTACTAAAATTAGTTTTTAGTTTTTCCTTTTCGTCAAGAACCAATATTGTTGATGATCAAATCAATCAATAAATTAAATATGAAATCCTTTTACACTGAGATGACTTTCTGATAAACTATAAAAGTGTAACAAAAACTAGAGAAGTATGGAAAAACTCAGAGTGCTGATAACCGGGATCCTCAGGGCATACAAGAAATATCACAGAGGATTGTTGATAAATCCTTTTATATGCCACGACCTATGAACAGCTAAACAATATTTGAAAGATCCTAGGAATGGTCATTAGTGATATAAATACTCTAAGGTGGAGAGTGATTTATATAAAAAGACCTCTGATAGGAATAATGTTTGACACAAGAAAATTTCAGACAGGATTTTATCTTCTATAAGTAAATGTGTGTTATACTAAAGTTTCATAGCTTCTTGTATGCAAACAGAAATTATTTTAAGTCAGGGAATTCAGCAGCACTCTGAGTAAAATTGTGGCTGGGTTTTCGAAGGATTGCGTTTCTGTCTAGAAAAACTGCTTCAAAGTAATGAAATAAAGCGATAAATAAATTCATAAAATCTTTCCTGTCATAGATAAAGATACTGAAATATCTTCTGAGAATGAAGGTACATATCTCGATTTTGAGAAATGCCTCAGTGGCATCAGATACAAGAAACGAAATACAACAAACATCTCGGCAAAGAAACATTGATATCACTTCTCAGCAATGAACAGAATCTCCAAAAGTATACAAAATTACTGCTACAAACTTGGTACAAATATTCAAACTGTCTTACAACATACTTTCAGTTCAGTAGTCATTCCAATAAACAAGAAAAAAGTTTGGATCCGATACTTTGTAGTTATCAAAACAAGTGAACTAGAAAACACATTCAGTCTCATCAGCCAAACGTTAGAAAATATTAAGTTCACGAAAGAAGAGACAGAAGATAACGAAATCGCGTTCCTATATGTTAATATCAGTAGAACACATAATGGAAGCCTGCGTACACACTTGAACACGAATCACGTTTCGAAATACACTAGCAACAACCCAACGTTTGGTAAGCAGATTTGTGTGCAAGTACCATTCGAATGTGCTACAAATCATTGCAGCAACTAATAACTTCTGAAGTCGTGAGGTAATCTGCTTTACGAGTGTTCAGAGTCAATGAATATCCAATCAACCTCCTCAGGAAATGTTTGTCAACAGAATACACATCATGACAATTACATCAATTTGTGAGACGGATTTCTTTACTGTACATCAAAAGAAATATATCAGAAACTGTCAACCGATCAGGTCACCTATTCGTTATCAGTTAACGCGGTGCACTAACCAACCACTTCCCTGTAGACCATCTCATACAAGCTAAGGTATCCATTACCCAACGAGAACGGGAGCATAATTTAAACAATTGGTCGAAAGACCATCAATGAAACCGTTTTGGTTAACCCAGAGGTTGAGTCGCTCAAAGTGTCTGGCGGCATCCACTTGTAGATAAGTGACGTCAACTGTCGTCGCCGATATATATATGTTTCGGTAAGAATAGGCACAACTTCCTTTTGGAGGATATGAAGAAAATAAAACACTCAAGTTCGAAAACTGCAAGGGAATTTTAAGAAGCAGCGTACTGCCGTCAAACGGTCATTGACAGACATGTTGACAGTGACCCAGTATGCAGGCTGCTAAGAAGTGATTAGCCAGTGGGAAATCCATTAGACGAATTTATTAGTAGGAAATATATCAGCTTTGAAGGTCAACCTCAGATAAAGTGAAGGACAAGTCCACCCAGAGGCCAATAACGCTCCTTTTCTCTGAGTATCCTCTATAAACATTAATGCAGCTGGAGAATGCTCTCTTCTTAAATGCAGTGAATGCTGACGAATTCACTTAGCTTGGTGACGAAAGGCACAAGATCAAACTTCAACTGTCATCATAATCCTGAGCTACAGATCTTTAATATCTCGTAATGCTTTTGATTTGTTGAGTTTTGCTTAGTTTCAGGGAAAGTGATCATTCGTGTACAACTATTATGTAACACATAAATGATAAATATGGTACAGGGGATTATCTGGTTTCACAATTGTCAGTGCATAAATGTTTGAAATAAAAATTACTGTAAAATATTTACCTTAGTTTGAGGACTATTTTTTATCATCAGCTTACATGAAATGAATAGATGTGTCATGTTTTACTGCATCGTTATAGCATAAAATTATCGTCGTTAATGAGGCTACAGAAATAGTAACTTTATTTTATGAACCAGGAAGCGCAAAGACAATCAGTTGTAGACTGAAATGCGAAGTGGAGGATAGTCTTCGAAAGGACCATAGTAGTGAGACTGTATTAGATTTCAGTGTTCTTTGAAAAAAACTAAATATGTGAAAAAGTAATTCAGTATTAATCAGTCTTCATACAATAATCATGCGAAGTACTATATTGGTGATAACTATATTGAAATCGATTATTATTATTATTATTATTATTAGTCCCTTGGGTTCCTAGTGGAACATAGGGCTTCAGTAGCACGTCTCCATCGACCTCTGTTCTCTGAGATCTTTTGAACCTGGTTCCACGACAGCCCACAACCTCTCATTTCCTCCTCGCATGACCTCCTCCATGTCACCCTCGGACGTCCAACTCGTCGCTTCCCATGGGGATTCCACTCGAGGGCCTGACGCGTGATGTCCTCAGTCGGCCTTCTCAGTGCATGGCCAATCCATCTCCACTTCCTCCTGCATATTTGTTGCGTGATAGGTTCTTGGTTGGTTCGTTCCCAGAGTTCCTTGTTGCTTATTTTTTCTGGCCATCTGATCTTCAGTAGCGAGCCAGTGTAAGCAGTTGTTGATGAATGTCTGTAGTTGATTGGAAATCCCTTTCGTGACGCGCCAAGTCTCTGAGCCATACAAGAGCACTGACTTGACGTTGGTGTTGAAAATCCGTATCTTGTTCCACATGCTGAGTGCAGAAGATCTCCACACTGGTTTCAGGCTAATGAACGCCTGTCTTGCTTTTTCGATTCTGACTTTGACATCCTCGTCTGTGCCTGTGCCGCCTGTAGTTGAAACAGTGCTTCCTAGATAAGTGAAGGAGGTTACTTCCTTCAAGTTTCTCCCGTTGATGGTGACTGGAGTTTGTTGTTGTTGTTGATGGTGGTGGTGCGGTATCTTCATCACTTCTGTCTTCTCTATATTCACCTGAAGTCCCGTCTTCGCTGCCTCGCCTCTTCTGTCAACTTGTTAGTTTTGCCTGCAGATCTTCAAGTTTATGTGACATTAGGCATAAGTCATCGGCGAAATCCAAGTCTTCTAGGTTCTTTTCCGTCGTCCAGATATTGAAATCGATTACTCCTCTGAATGCCTACAAAGTATTTTCTACATTGATAATTTACTGAAAAGAAGACAATATTCTGGTGTCTGTTTCTGAATACTGTCAGAATACTGCTGTAAGGATGATTAATGGGAAATGAAACTTAGATTAGATTTTTTTGTCATACTGGCACGTTTGGATTAGGCTGTTTATAACAGAGTCTAGAGATTATTAGTTTTCATCAAATATATAATTGCAGATGATTAAACTTAACCTCTTTTGCGCGAAGAATACTCAAGTAATAAAATGAACATTAAGCCTGTAGATTTTGTTTTAACTCATGATTCAACTTCTCTGTTTGAAGTAAAACGACCAAAGAAATTTTATTTCATCCTCATTTTGTCTAATTTTACCACAAACTGAATTCTACTGCAATAAAAGTAATAATTATACTACTGATTAACAACAATAACAACATTTGTGTCCATCATTCAAATTTTCCTTCACGTAACTACTTAATTTGGTCAGTCAAGAATAAAGGAAGTAGGTTAACTCTTCCGTATTGTTGTATGACAACATTTTCCCCCTATGCAATTCGTTGCTAAAAGCAGTAATCCAAATACTTTTCATTGAATAATGATAACAACTGACTGACTGACTGAAATTTTTCAGTTATTCTTCAGTGACCTCAAACAGTATTGGTAAATTAAACAAACAATAGGATTCTGTATTAAAGTTTGAGTTATAAATATAATAATAACATCTGTTTACGAAGAAATAAAAGTAAAATTAAATTTAAGTAGACCTCCAGAGTGGCAGTCTGATGGTAGTTAAGATATCTTCGAGGTTGCTGATACAATCCAGTTGGTAGTGAAATCCTGAAGTTATCTTAAGCACCATATATTTATCTAGAATGAAGATAACTTTGATCCAACAGTTCAGAAACGCAAAGGTTTTAAGCTGTACCCCGTCTTATAATGACATCAGAATGTGTGATGATATGACACCCGTCTTACGGTTTTACTGAACACATACACTTACTTACAGTTATAAATTTTTAAAGAAAATGCATATCACATCCCAGACCTTATTGTGGTGAGAATACTAGCATTATTGACTTTCAGTCATGACTTTTCTAAACAGTATTCATCAGATCTCTTCAGTATTTAAACAGAAGGGAATGCAAACTGAGTTGTATGCACGCTCAACCTTGTTGCATATTATCCAGCAATGTTTGGATGTATCAAATACAAGCTGAGTTTTGGTGAATAGTTAAAATTTGGTTCAAGGTTCAGAGTCAACAAAAAAACTATTTACACGTTCATGTAACATTGGAATACACTGCACTTCTTTATGAAATTAGTTTTGAGGATTTCACCAAGCCTGGTGAAGTGAAGCACCTTGACGAATGAGATATAGCTCTACAAGAATTTATAAACTACCTTATTACCTATCAGCCCACAAATGGGAACCCTATCCACTAATATGTGGATCGGACAGTGAAGTAATATTATCGTTGTTCCCTTCTAGTTCATGAACCTGATCCTTATCATTGTAAAAAGTGACTATGACCATCTCTTCTGTTATTTTCGTCAGTAATTCCTACTGTTCGAAAATGAACAGAAATGATTTTGTCACTTATGATTAGTTTTACTGCATCCACATTTGTCGCCAGTTTTCGTAATGAAGTAGTCCAATAAGTATAGATTAGTACCCCATACATTTTCAACCTAGATCAACTCATAAGAAAAATACCTCAAAAGGATTTGTTCTCCATCAGCCTCTATCTTACAGACATTTTGTACTTCAAAGATACACCTATCTGAAAAGGTTGCTTTATCTTTCTTAGCATCACGACGCCATGAGGACCGGAGTTTTACATCTATACCTATTGTAATTCATTAGTACTGTAAACATGATAGGTAATCTCACTGACCACAGGCTTTGCATTTTAGCGAAAAAATTCAATATACTTAAAAGGGATGCTTTTAATATTCCGACTAGCTCTAGGGTGTTGCTAAAAAGCGTTTACTGCCTGTTTACCCTCATTAGTAACTTAACTTTTGTAATTAAAAATAGAATTTTTTAAACAAAATTTATTCATTTACTTCATTAAGATGAGGTTATTTCATTTCAATCATATTAACGGAATATTATATTAGTTGTAATAATTTTATGCACATACAATGAAATGATACACCATACTAATGAGGAATATTGGAGAAACTTGTCGGGTTGTCAATTACCAACAATTCATGCTGTTTGAATAAAAGATTCAAGTAGAATTCTTGCGCCTACATCAGCTATTTAAAAGGAGAAATTAGCTTTTAGGTATTGTAAACAGTAAATCTCATAATTATTTAGAAAAGTTTGATCTTGCAAAGATCTTTATGATGAACTAAAATGTTTACAAAATAGGCAACTCAAAGTTAGAGTGATAGGTAGTTTTAAGCTTTAGCTGCGAAATCTTTATAAACCAAAGTAATGAGATAACAATGTATAATCTTTATCATTTTGACTATCTGAGATATCCATGATTTGGCAGGCTAATAGTGATACTAGGTGATGATTGAAAGTAAAATTAAAATTTAGACAGCGGCCGGATTCGAACCAGTGACCACCAGGTTTCCGGCCGATGCTCTACCAACTGAGCTACGAGGAGGAATATACCCCAGTCACCTACTCAGTTAGTTAGGTTGTACTCCTAGAAGGCTACATTTTGAAAGAAAATACTGCATTATCATGATGACAACGAACACGATGTTATCTTCATGATCAATGTGATACTGTCTGACATCTAGTTACACTGATCTGAAACGATGTAAGGATATTGAAAATGAAGTTGCCGATTTAAAGACATTTAAATACTTACAGTCTTTAATAGGAGAGTAAAACTTGCGCAGTGTGCTAGAATGTAATTCCACTGTAACTGATTTATTAGTTATCATTATTATTTATTATTCCATTGTGTGATTATTCTCATAAATGAATTAAAGTGGTTACGGTCTACCCAGACACTGGTTGTTGTTTTTTGACAAAGTTTTTATCTAGATTAATCTAAATGTTTCCTTATTATAACTCTTAAATTTTTCGTCGCATATTCAACCAGTGTACTGTAACTGCTTACATGCATCACATTTTTAATAAGTTTAATCGATGACGCTTATTAGCTTCATATTAAGCAATTTAAAGACCTTCATAAGATATATTCTGCTACAAACTGGTAACAGTGATGACTTTCACTTTTTTAGGCAGTTAATTTACATGTTACAAGCTTCATCTTTTTGACAGTAATGTTTTCTTTTTTAAAGTTCTCATCATTATGAATAATAATATTATTATCAGCATGTGTCACCATCTCTGTCATCGTCACGGTCATCATTATCCTCAATTCAGTTGACAGGCAGACAAAGCATTTCTTATCTTCATCAAAAATTTGTGGAAATAAAGGGTCTTCCTTCATTTAAGCAAGGCAAATCATCTATACACAAGAATAATTGATACGAATCGACATTAGATCTTCATTTGTTAAAAGTGAAAAAAATTTGTTCTTGCTGTTCTGTTTATTGACCATTCCTTTGTTTTACAATGTAAACATTAGTAATTTGTATTGTAAGCAACAAATGACAACTATCTTTTCAGCTAGTTCACGAAAGAAAGAGGCACAGGTGGTAGAAATTTTAAAAGCTTGTTATTATCTTTGTCCTTTCTTTCTAAAATATGAAGTCTGTATTAGAGTCTGAAGCTGTCAGTCACTCAAGAGTTAACCAGTACTATACTGTTTACTCATTCAGTGCTGACTGAATGTAAAAATGTTCTATTGGGGATTGCTGGAAAATTTTAAATAATCTGCAGATATATGCCGAAAAAAGGCCAATAAATTTTTAAGCTAGACGTGATTATTTAAGAAGAGTGAAATTCATGTCTGAAATCATACCGATAGTCAATCATTTCCTTCTAATGATACTTAGCAGTTGTTTCAACCTGCTCGAAATACCTATACCATTGTGATATCTTGTTAACACTTTTAAAACATAAGTCATTCCAATGAAAATTATCTCATTGACGACTCCTTGGGGCAATCACCTTTACATGATGATTCAGTTCCCATGCATGAAATAACTGCTTTAACAGCACTACATATGTCGACTATGAAACTGTTCTTTACCTAATAACTAAAAGCTTATCATTACGGACCAGAGGGTTTCTTCTGCAAAGAGTTACACAATAGTCACTGCATTTTTATAAACTGTCATCGTGCGTGATTTACGCAAAACGAATTTTGGAAAGTGTACAGCCTATGAGAACAAATATGTAAATTGCCAAGATGGAAAAGTGTTTTGTTCGTCATGGAAATAAGCATTGCTCTTCATGTGGTAATCAGTCAAAAAACAATTATTTGGAAGCTAGCCCACTTTGCTTTCAACTTCCTAATAGGGTTTGATAATATCCGTTAAAAAATAAACTTAAAAAGACTGAATTTTAATTTTTGTTCTTTGCAAATAGATTACCAAAATGGGAAGCCATGGCGATAAAAATGTATAAGAATGAACTGCAGTCATGGAGAAAACTAATATGTAGAAAATAATCATCTGCGTTCTAGCTTATTTCTTATAATTATCAGAAATATCAAAAGTTATCGCTAAATGAAGTCATCATTTTGTATTTCTCACCTAGTTATCAGCAGGCAGAAGTTTCTGTGAAACCTCTTCGCGTGCAGATAACTCTTGAATGCTGACACTCAACTGTCTCTACCTTAAGTAATGTATTCAGTTTGGGAGGACTGTAGATTTTATTTCTCTGCCATTTGTGCCAAACACGCGTGAACTCCATTTACTGTATTGATCATAAAATGTTATTACTGGATTGCTTATTATCAGTGTAATTATAAATATACCTACTTTTTTCTAATTATGTGATAGTTCCCTTCCAGACATCCTCAAACAGGATTTTATTTTACTTTTGAAATATTAGCAGTTGGTAAAGAGACCTTTGCTCAATTTAGAAACCATCAACTTTTCTAGTCCAATTTTAATTTAAACACGCATGGAAGCTTTGTCACTAAGAAACAAAGTTTGCAATATTCAGAATAAAACTAGCCAGGCTGTATTAAGATTTCGTTCTGAACATATATCTCATACTATGGAACTATTCTCATATCGGGATCGCAAGCTTAACCCTGAAAACTAACTTTAGTACATGAATTCAAACAATAGTAAGACATCACAAACCACAAAACTTTGGGTAGAAAAGGTCACTGCAGTATAATACTGATGAGATTTCAAAAGCACTAGCCGAAAACATCCAAAGTAGCTTCGGCAATACCTTCCAGGCATCTGTGTCAAAAGTAAACCTTATGTATAAAGTTATTCCTCCTTGCAGTCAAAAAACGCTGTTTCTCAGTGATCCATATTAATGTTTATGTATGAATTCAACTATTTCCCTGAACAAGTTATATAAGGACATACTTTCCAGATGTTTTCTTAAAGTGCGAAGGAAAACTTACCACAGTGGCTGAGCAAAAATGTAAAAAAGCTACTACTTTCATACAGGTGTCCAATCAGGACTAACCATTCAGTAAACGTTTCGTTTCAATAATATATCAAGTTTCAAAAAGGTTTTCATATGTAGCCCGTCAGCCACCTTCTCAAAAACTCCGAATTAATTACCGTAAACGTTATGAAACCGGAATCATGTTCATAAAACTTTGGCCTACTCTTCTGTAGCTATTCAATGTATTCAGTGTGAAGTAACTCTTATACAACTGTTCTTTAGTGTCATATTCTTCACACAAAAATTACACCCGATGTAATGTTTAGTTCATCGTAAAAATTATGGAAGAGTTGGACGATATCCAGAAGCCACATAGAATAGATAATTAGCTAAAAGTACAAATGGAGTGAAAGGGAAGTCATTGATGGTGGCAGGCTGCGATGAATATGTATTCCTGAAACTTGAATTCATAGATGACGTTATTGAAAAGACAGGTTTCGTGCGTGTTGGCACTCGTCAGCAATATGTATCTGCAACCCTGAAGGTGACTGATGTCCCACCTGAGATCCGACGTTGCCACTGAGCTATTCGGAGACAGTAACGTGACCTTTGACAGTACTACTTCAAGGGGCATTTAGTGTTTAGAGACTGTCCGACTTTCTGCAATCGACTAATTAAGCTTACGAAGAGTAAAGATTGCCTAACTCAGCTTCTTTCATGTTCACTTTTCAGCTCAAATTATTTCGCAGAGATAGTTGCAAAAAACAGACTGTTGCGCAAGTTCACTCCTGAACTTCTGGATAACAGGCATAATAGTTAATTGAAGCATCAGTAAGCAAACAGAAGTTCCAAGCTTCTCAATTTATTGAATACAAGCCATCAACTGGGTACAAAAAGTCTCATAGTTTGATCAGATGTCACCTAGTCTTCCTAATGGTTTACAAATCCATCTAAAACACAGTCAAAACCATTACAGCGTATTTGTATGAACTAAATGTAACATAGTTAGAGGTAATCAGTAGGAAGCCCTAGATCTAGGTCTCGCACCTACTGACAGTCGTCAGCAAGACATCTTCAACCTCAGGGGAACTAACGTTTCCTGTGAAAGTCAAACCCACATGACTTAGTGGTACAATCAGAGACGCTAACAATGGGCTACTCACGCTTTCAGTGAATCCCTGTAGGACTTGATTAGATACACTGTTTGGTCATTGGAAAGTATCCATTTATATGTTGTCCAGTCCTAACAGATTTCTACTGAACATTTTGTCATGTGGTGACCAACCTAGGAGACTCAGTATCATGGTGCCCATTGATTGAATTTGGATGACAGGAATCCCAGAACTTAACTCCGTTGCTTCCTGCACAGAATGAAATTGATTACAGTGAACTGACTAATCAATGTTATAATCAGATTCTTTTTGTTGGAATGAAGTCTGTAGAACTAGTATATTCTCCTTGGTCACAAAAATAAGTGAACTGAGTGTACATTATCCAATGAACTTCAAATATTTACAGTTAACTCTTTACTTGTTGACCTCAGCAGTTTTGTTTCCTAAATTACTTCATGCATTGGCTATTAGTTTGTGTTTTCTTGACAAAACCTTTCAATTTTTTGCAAATTGCTGAATAATAGACTATTTGAAAAACCCAGTTTCCAATGTGTTTTTACTTTCTAAATGACCGTGTATTGTGAAACAATTCATTATTCAGTGCATTCAATTCTTTAACTGATAACTTTATAAGTAAATCTGATTTCATAATCGCTGGTAACTAACTCACCGCTGTTATCATAGTACTCTGATATTCATTATTAAAGCTTATCTGTTAGTGTAGAACTGTTAATGAGAAGCTAATAAAAATAAATACTCTGTTCTTTCGAGCCTTTTTATATTTTGAAAATAGTTTCCATCCCGAACTGACATCACCTAGAGAATTATTCGAAACCTGAAAGCGATGGAGATCTTTTTTGTCTTAGCATAGGACTCCTCAACAGTGGGCACCAGTGAGAACTTCTTGGATCCTACCTAGGACCGTCAGGTCTCACCATGTGTATGGTACTATTCAACCGCTAGGTTTGAGTCCCCTGTTCCACATTTCCCTACTTCTGTCAATTCGCCATATAGTGCAGTGGTCATCCAATGGCGTTGGCTGGTATTTGCCCTCATACCCGGATTGGTTGACTATATAAGTCACAGACTATCAATAACTCTGAGACTCATAAACCTTTCCCACCTACCTGAAGTTGTGAGCAATGGAACTTGTATCACGAAACTTTCAGGAGTAGTGCAAAACGTTTTAAGTCTTACCCTCAGAACAATGAATGACGTTTTGTCGTCTCGATAATAAAATAAAATTGAGTTTTGATAATAATGATGGATAATGGCCAGCAGTGAAATCCAGGACCGATAAATTAGGTCCAATCAACGACGGGATGATACAAGCAACATTAAATAAACTATGCTCACTCAACAATCAGTGGTTACCATGACTGAGCACCTTAGTAGATAACGCACTGGCATTTAAAGCAATTACTCCCGAGTTTGGGTCTGACTGTAAACAACATCGCTCACTGAGAGGCAGGTTCAACCAGCTGACGAGGCCCAGATAGGACGAAACGCGCATCTTGCATTCCACTACCAGCCACTATCTAACACTAATATCAAAATTGAAAGTACAGGCGACATCTATGCATCCACACAGCAGCCCGCATACCAATAGAAAACGATGAACTTAGTCCAATCAACGATTCGATAATATGAGCAACACAATAGATAGATAAGTTCTCATAAGATTTTCAACATCTGTATTGAGCTGCTAAAAGTGTTTCTGAGTGGATGGACAAATTACCGTTGTTTTATTCTCATGATATCCTTTCAGTGTCTTCATAACCTGAAATGGTGCACAAGAAAATGGGACAATAACTGTCATCAAGCTCATAATTTGATGACATTTGCAGTATGTTAACAGCCATTGTGTAGTGCATAAAATAAGTTATGAAAAAAGAAATTTTTCAGTACATAGTCTTTCCCGTTGGTATTCATCCTCAAAAAATGATTTTGACCAGAAGCACTGGATCGGCTGATGTGAGTTAAAATTTCTTAGAATATGCAGTCTTCTTGAGGCGTTTAGTTTCACCTTGTTATTTATAGTTGCCTGACAGCAGACTTAGGTCCGCCGCTCCTGTCTATTCCTAATCGTTGAACATTGAATACAGTTAACTGTGGTGTCCACATAGCCAATTTAACGAGCACAAATTTGACTTCCTTTCATACATGGTACCAACAATAGGAAGAAAAAGAACTAAACAATACCTGCATTTCTTGATATACAACAGTAATTAAGTATTCGGTTAATTATTTTTTATTTTATCCTCACCTATTTCGCTGTCACTACCAAGAAGGATGGATAGTCGAAGTGATATGTACACTGCGAGAGATATTTGATTGTAAATATGCATAAATTCAACTGTTATCGTGATTACAGGCATTAATTTCGCCCGAAATATTACCAAATTAAAAAATTACCATCCAGTGTAAGACTGTTATTAAAAAAACTATGTTTCATTAACTGAGGTAGCCGCAGTTTCTTAGACTTGTACTGACACTGGCCGATGATTGAAAGTGAAATGAAAATTTGGACCATGGCAAAATCGGAACCAGCAACCTCTGACTCGAGCTGGATGAAAAATTTAGATCCAGGCTTCTTGTGTTTGCACTCACCAGCAAACACGGGAAACTCAGTGTTCCTTTAGTGAGTCGGACCTACATCACTCAGTGACAAACTCAGGGGCTTTATCATAAAGATATTCAAGCAACGACCCACGTGCTGACTGACGTAGGTTTGATTCATTGAGGAAAAAATGTACTTATCAGAATCTACCTGGAGTTCACTGATTAAATCCTACCGTGGCCCGAATTTCGTTTCACCTTCAGCCCTTACCCAGCACTAAAATACTCAATAGATGTTGTCTGTCTAATTATTAAGGTTCCCCTGAAAGGTATGGTAAGGTTTTTATGCGAACATGGATTTCCTTAACAGTAATGTTGATACACCGACTAAGTATATTCAAGAGCCAATCTTAAGGTGCACGATAAATGTCCATTTTTTATTCAGTGGAGAAATGTATCACGAGAAAGATATAGAAGTAAATAGGTTTTTCTTGTTCCTTTACTTTATGACCAGTTCTAGCCTTATTTGAAGTCAAGTATCTTGAGATCAACTACTGATCAGTTTGGGGTCTACTGGTGGTAAACACACGATATATTCTTGCTGGCTATAAAATATTTGGCTAAATAAAATTGAATGCAATAACTGAAGCTATCACATCAACATACGAATGTCTTCAATAATGCTCACTCGCTGGTAATTTTAACCGTGAAGTCGAATTGCAATGTAAACTTGCCTTCGTAAATGCTCAACTGTCGATGAAAAGTGGATCACTTCAAATATCGATTCACCATAAATCTAAATAGAATAAGTAGTTGAGTTTTTAGTTTTCTTTGTCTATGAGCAGGCAAATGAATCTGATTACTTCTCACGCATTGTTTTTTGAACTGGGTGGTTTAATCGTGAAACTTTCGTTGTCTTTCTAGATGACACTATCAGCGCTAGCACTCTTTCCCTAGTTCAGATCACGTGAGTATCCTCTAAAAACTTTAGGCAAATGGTTGCCTGTGGAAAGGTAGCATAGCAGGACGGTGTGACTTGATGCTGAAGATGACTAACTGCTGATAGAGATGCGTGCTTTCTTTTATTTTCATTACAAGTAAATAAATGAGGCAATAATATGCATACTTATGAATACAAGTTTTTGCAACCACTTTTTCTCTGTTTCCTGCTTACTTCAGAAACTAGTGACTTGAATAAAAATTAGTCTTGCCGTTTATCTTACCTAATTCAATCTTTGTCTTAGGCTTCCCGAAAAATAACGGATAAGTGTTGTTGCAGTTTATAAATAAGTATCTTGAGCGTCTGTTTATTGAAATCAGGCCTATTCAAATATTTACACTGATAACTTTCAATAGTTTCGAGCACAAATGAGAGTCGTAAGCATATTAATACGCGTCATAATAATTTACTCCGGAAGTAGTCATTATTCATTTGATAGACTTTAGCTGAAAAAATAACCTTCCACTTCATTGAAACTTCAAAACTAAACTTGATCAGTAGGATTTGATCAGCACTTAGGACTTTGTTGTCACTAGCACGTGACTTGTATGTGCATAATCCAGCTCTGTGGTGCCAATAACTTCATGACAAACTATCTGACTTCAGAAAGAAATGAAGCAGCTTTGCATTCCTGCTGAAACACCAGTTTCTCCCAAATTGTAAGTATGCTCTGAGGGTGATTGTCAGTTGGCAAGAAATCTACAGGATCCATAGCATCCAAATAACTAATTTTTGTTGCATAATATAACACAAGCTCTCAAAATATAAGGTGATTGGCCTGCCTTTTCTTCTTTATAGCACCCAATCTCAGTAATTGTGCACTACAATCGGAAGCTAGAATCTCAGTTTTTCATGGTCGACGCTAGATAAGAATACCTGCTTTTATTTTCGACCATAACAAAAGAATCATTCCAGTGGTTGTGAAAGGTTAAAACTTGATTCAAACTGTCATATTTCTATCCTTAATCAAATTTTTTACTATTCTATTGAACCATCTACAGTTTTCCAGTTTACTCTGTTTATAAATGAATGGATTGTCAAATTACAAGTTATCTAATGCATACCAATTGACAGTTTAAAGAGGAATTTATTTTTTTCAAGCAATACTAAGTGGAGGAGAACAATATTCAGTGAGAGTTATTTTTATGTGTTATGTTTCACTCTCTAAAAATGAAGGTGATTTAGGGAAAAAAACATCAAAGATTAAGTAAATAACTAGGAGAAATATCTATTTGCACTTCTCAGTCTCGCAGGTATCATACATTGCATTTAAGTTGTACAAACCAGTGTGATGTCACTAGTCAGGAATATGTTAGTTCTTGAAGAAGCGACCTGATCGGTTCTCACACTTTAGGCATTCTGTCCCTAGTATCTTCAGTATCATGACCTAAGTGAGAGCAAAAGATGAAGAAAGACAATAAATGGAAGAGAGAAGAAAGTATGGCGGGTGAAGAAAATGTCATAACTCATTTGGATCAAATTAAAATATTCTTCAAAAGCTGATTTAATTGTGGTGTAACGAAAGCCATAAAAGTGATGTTTCTTCATTCTTTTATTTTAAATCAAAAATCTCACGCAAAATTTATCGGAATAAAGATCTGTAAGACTGAAAATTTTACTCCCCTGTCTAGTTATCACTACCACTACTAGTACTCGTGACAGATGCATCTATGATTTTGTAGATTTATGTACTAATGCATACGTGCACTGACTGGATAAATAAAGGTAGTAGGCAAGTAGATGATGGCGTAGATTAAACCTTAGCTTGCATAAAATTTATATTCCTGAGTAGAGGGAAATAAAAATAGTCGAAACAATTTCGAGCACTGCTCATCTGATTTATTTGTTTATGAGCCCTTGTTGAGTGGTTTTATTGGTAGTGATGATGAATATAACGGTGGCGGTGAGACAGGATAACTTCTCCAGTTTTGACAGTTTTATGAGAGTAATAAATTATTTCCATCTTTGCCAAACGTTTTCTTTCGTTTCATATTTAATTGTATTTTGAATTTATTTTGGAGCTTAATGTCATTTTGTATCTGTTTTATAATCATGGATGTATAAATATCTGTATGTGAAACATAATAAACTGATCAACCATAAACACTCATCTCTATCGTAAGAGTACACTATATGATGATGGTAATGTAAATGTCTGACTGTCTTGCACAGTTAGGCAATTAAATCCACGATGGAAAGTTAGTATAAGTGATATTTCCTATGTTCTGCAGTAGATTTCCCTCGTAGCAGAAAGTGATGCATACCGCTTCTCACAACCAGTGGGCCAGTGAATATAATGTTCTAGATGTGAAGACCTAAATACTTTGAATATTAGATGTTAGTTGGTTGGAAATGAAATTGGTTGCACTCCCGTGACAATCAATACTTTGAATATTATTTAAGAATGAAATGTAAGCAGGAGTAACATATGTCTACAACTCTGATGAGACTAAGCTAAAACAACGTAATTAGATCAACGTAAGTTGGTGGTGCACTTGTAAGCTGTCATCTATGATCACTTAATAAGCAAACTCACTGATTTTAATGGGTGGGATAACATAAACGCATATCTTTAAGTGTGACGTACAACCAGAGATCCTTTGGAATTCAATAGACATACACAAAAACAATGTTATAAACAATATCAGGAAGAACAATACTTCATCAATTCTTAAGTCATGAAGGATGAACTAACAGAAAATCTCCTGCTAGCAAACGTTCAGCAAGCGTTTTAAATATACTATCTCTCAAGCATCGTAATGTAAGTTGGTGAAAACTGTGCATACGGAAATCGGACACTGAACACTCACATATTTTGTCTACAGTTAGATGATGAAACAGATTTGTTTGTTCATCAAACCAATGTAATCAATAGTTAGCTGAGTAACTTGATACGGATTGTATTTTACACGTAGGGATTGAAAACGAATCTAGTTATCATGTTCATTGAAAGTCCTCAGTATAGTGTACTTTCCGTATGATCTTAAGCTTTATCTGAAGTAAAAATGTTTTAATCAGAGTCCTACTTGTTCATTTTTCAAAAAGATTTTGTAATTGGCAAGAACTTAGACTGGTGATTATAACGGTCAAACTTCTAATCTACTTTTATTTGTACTACACCGCCTGCACACAAGTGATATTATCCTGAGTAGAACACAAATGTACAAATTTAGCTGCTTACAAAACTCCCATGTAAAATCATTAGAAAAATAAATATGAAATTTTGTGTTTATTTCTTATCTTCGTTTCTAACGGTCTACAAATCTTATATATATATATATATATATATATATATATATATATATATATATATATATATATATATATATATATATATATATATATATATATATATATATCAAATAAATAAATCGATGTCAGTTCAGGTTTAGAAAAAGTGTGACGAATGTTTAATCACCATCAAGAAGAACTTGTAGGAAAGTATTATTAGCAATGAGGACAGATGTGCAATCGAACAGATGCTAGAGGCTTTCATAAGGTAGGCCAGCTCCCATGAGGTGATGACGGACTTTATTCGTCCCCTACCTGTCAACTTTTGTACCTGTAACCTCAGAAGAAACCTTGTAGTTACGTAGCTGGGTACCCACAACTGCTCTGTGAGAGCCAGTGATTAACCGGTCAGAATTTGGCTGGAGTATGCCTCGAAAGTTCTTGGTTAAATACCTAAACACACCTATACTGTTTTCACTATAACCCGTTCTACCTTCTGCTTCACTGAACAACGAAGAAGAAATAAGTGACAAAATATATTGGAAATTCATGTAAGGAATGGGACAATGTATATAAGTAGTTAGTAGGTATTCAACTGTTTGTGAGGTTAATGAAGCTTAATCCTGTGGGTGGAGCTCTTCATAAACCCTGGTGTAAAGCCCTAACAACAATCTACATGTTCCCTCCGGGTTTTTCTGATCCATTAACCACATTTCATACATCATCTCCGAGGTAAGCATTCGCATTTCTCCATTGTCTACAGATCTCTGACTGCAATCTATAATCGGCGATATAGTATTACATATATGAAAAAACGGCATCCAAATAAATAACTCAGTTTATCTACAAGCTGATATATTTCGACGAGATAATTTTCATCCTAAATGTTTATAATCGAAATCCTGGATGTCCAATTTGAAACAGACTAAGCTTCCACTGAAATACGAACCATACACATACCAGACGAGTTAGACGCAAAAAGGCTATAGTCTTTCATTTAAACCAACACTTTTGCCTGATAGGACATGATGTACTTCGGGGAACGTTGAGAAAATTAAAGTTGGACTAACTTAGATCATGTGCATTCATTTGTCAGTAAAATCAGGCATCAAGCATAAGAGAAAATGGTGAAAATGTGTAGAATGAATGGTTGCTATGTATTTCCGAAACTACTACATTAGTTCGTCGCAATTTGTAAAAACGTTTAATAAGTTCATAAATTTCAGTGGAACTCGTCAGCTGAACAGTCTACGTACTTGATTACGTATGCCAATAGACAGTACGGGAGGACAGAAATAAATTTTCTCATAGTACAGTTGATTATGAAATGAAGACCCTGAAAATATTCTAGTAGATAACGGATGTCCAGAAGGCCTCATCAGCCAGCACACAAATGGGTAGAAAAAAGATATCATCTTCACCAGTGCCGAGAAAATTAGTCTATATCAGCTTACCATTTAAAGGTGATGATGTAATAGAGGTAGCTAGGTTAGGATTAGAAAACTCCATCCGAAGGACCCATTATGCTCCCGAGCTCGTACCTCTCAATACCACTAAAAGGGTACTGAAACAACCAGGGGAAGGCTGAATTCCGGTCATCGACACCTCCAGATACCCATATATTTATTCGAATTTGTCTGCAGAGGCAAATATATACGTCATATAAAAAAGATATCTGCCTTTCTAAAAGATTGAACACCCATCTAAACGACTGAAACATGAAGCTAGATGAGGAAACACCTGATGGACTTTGAGCATGATACTAACGTGTGTAGGCCGTTTAAGATCATCAGTAAATAGCAGAATGAGAAGATTCTTGAAATTTTAGTAGCTTGTGAGATTCAAGTTATCAAAACAGTCATCTGTGTGCAAGAAGAAATGGCAGTTAAGTCAAATCTATCATGGTAGTAACCCCAATGTTTCTCATCGTATTCATTCCTCCCTATTTTTTCTTGGCCTTCAATTGTTACTTCTCTCTTACAGTTCTGGTTTTTCGTTCCTAGTCTACTGATCAACCTTATTCTCACCAACATTACAATTGTTACTACTCATTGTAATATACATCCAGTTATCTCATAATGTCAATATTTTCGTTGTTATCAAGAGTCTTAGTTGACTATTAACTACTGTATTCAGGATGAAGTCATCTGTCTCTACCTTGTTCAGTTTTCACCAGTATGACAACATTTATAAAAATATTATTACTTTGATCATCACGTTATCCCTCGAAATTCAAATAATTCTTTAGACTGAAATGCTATCCAGATTCTTATTTAATTAATTAACAGCCCTATTCAGAGTGACGTAATCTGTCTTCAACCGACTCAATTTAAGCATCCTCTTCTACTTTTGTAGTACTATTTGAGATGCAAAAGTTGTTCATTTCTATATTACTACACCTCAACCGATGTCTTATTTTGCCATATGCACTCTCATATATTGCCTACTGGTATATATGATCATGTGTGTAGAGTTCTACTGAAACTTAATGAATCCTGCTTCTTTCCAGGTTTATCATTTATTTTAAGCTGATATTGGGCTATAAATGTTTTTAATTCTTTTCAGACGTTGTTCAGTCAAGAAACTGAAGATTTTTGTACAAACAATTTTATGGAAAATTTTTTGGCGACTAAAAAAATATATTTACTTATTCTGTGAACTGTTTTAAAATTAATTTCACTGAAATACAACTAAAACATATCATAATTTTACTGAAAACAGACCACATATAATGGCCAACAAGAATGTACAGCAAACCAAGTTATTTGACATGAAATTTCTTTAAGCTAACTGATTAAGAAAAATTATTTCCACAAAACAGTGTTCATCAGATTCAGAGATAAGGCATGGACAGAAGACAAAAGAATAAGACTAGAGAAACATATTTCAGCTAAAAGAAACTTAGATATGACTGTATATTTTATTACACCTAAATTACACGTTATATATCTCACAGCTGAAGTAGGAGACATTTGAAACAAGTGTGGTAATTAAAAATTACCACTTTTTCTTCATCCAGTGAAGATTTTAAGTAGAATAAAAATCACAGGTGTTTCGATAAATTTCATTATCAAACTTAAAATTAATGTAACAACTACCACACTTGATTTCAGTCATTTTTTTTCGGTGAAATTTTTTGTGAGTAAAAGAATTATATTTTTTTAATGCAGCTGTAGATGGTTATGTTGGCGTGAATATTACACAAACCAGATTCTTATGTAAGTGATCGGGTTAGATGAACACTTCAGCTGGATTATATACAAATCATAAGTATGATGCACATTGTTCTAACACTGATATTGAAACAAGATTAGCGGAACTCGTTTGTCTCGAACTCAGAGTATTATTTTGAAATGTAATATAGTATCAAACAAATGTCATTCGTTTGAAAACAGGTTCACTGTATTTGATGATTCGAATGCATCTGATTTTATAGCCCGGTCAATTTTCTGCCTCTGGTTAGGTGTAAATTTTTCTTTGGCTAGGGTGTAAAGGGTAAATAACTTCTACGGATATTTAGTAGCCTCAGCTTCTCTGAATGTCCTTCTATCAAGTGGTTGATAGATTCAACTAGATTCATTTTTGATCATGAATCGGAGCCTCAGCTCATTAGCTTCGGTACCTTATTTTCGCATTCCTACCTAGTTCATTTAATTTCATTTGTTACCGCTAAAGTGTTTTTCATGAATGTCTGATAATATAAACTGTTTTCCCCTAAACCAAGTCAAACTAAGATGTCTATGTTAATCAATCTCTGAAGTTAGAATTTCTCGTTTGTCGACTGGGTTTCTAAGGCAGAGGTAGCAAATTGAGTATGAAGGTACTGTTAACAGCGTTTCTCTGACTGTCTGTTATACGCCTCTAAAGAAGCATTATGTGAAACCAAACCACAAACTTTTTATCCACTTCTTGATTGGGAAAAACAAACAAAGTCATCGTGGTTATAGTTTAGTTTGAGTTTAACACTAATTTATTACCACCCTTTAATTACCTATAGTTTTCGAAAGAGTGGGTCACTTCTCATCAGATTTATAGGGCTAAAAGTTTGCAATATATACTGATATATAGATAATATTTCCTAATGTAACGAGAAATACTCATGCCTTAGCTTTTATTTGGTGCCAGTTGAGATATCAAGAAACAAACTTTTTCAGGTTTAATGACGAAATCAATAGACAAAAGGGTGAAGTAGCTAGGGGCTTACCTCTTGATCAGTTCATGGGCACTGCTTTATTATTAACCTTAAAAACAAAACTTTGCTTCCGAAAGCCCATCAACCTAACTAACTCGAAAGAAATATGATCAACGCTTTTATTGTTTTCGAGAGAGCACAGATTTGTAAAGCCTCTTTCAGAGATCCAGCTTCAGTCATCCTTCGATCATTTATAAGCTGGAAGTTGAATCAAAAACGATGTATTAGTTTCTTAGATTCAATTTTGAAAGAAGACCTGATAATTCTACACATGAGTTCATCCACATGAAGCTTATTATTATATTATTTGTCCCCTGGGTTCCTAATGGAACATAGGGATTCAGTAGCACGTCTCCATCCCACTCTGTTATCTGGAATCTTTTGAACCTGGCTCCACCACAGCCCACAACCTCTCATTTCCTCCTCGCACCATCTCCTCTATGTCAACCTCACTTCGAACGCCCAACTCGTCGCCTACCATCTGAGTTCCACTCGAGTGCTTGGTGTGTGATGTCCCCAGTCGGCCTTCTCAGTGTACGTCCATTCCATCTCCACTTCCTGCCAGTGCATATTTGTTGATCGATAGGTTCTTGGTTAGTTCGTTTCCAGAGTTCCTTGTTGCTTATTCTTTCTGGCCACCCATCAGCATCAAGCCAGGGCGTAGGCAGTTGTTGACGAATATCTGTAGTTTGTTGGAAATCTCTTTCTTAACGCGCCAAATCTCTGAGCCATATAGAAACACTGATTTGACGTTGGTGTTGAAAATCCGGATCTTGTTCCACATGCTGAGTGCAGTGTAGTTGATCGCCACACTGGTTTCAGGCAAGTGAACAACTATCTTGATTTTCCGATCCTGGCTGGATTTGACATCCTTGTATGTGCCGCCACCTGTAGTTGAAACAGTGCTGCCGAGATAGGTGAAGGAGGTCACTTCCTTCAAGTTTCTCCGGTTGATGGTGGTTGAAGCTTGTTGTTCTTGTTGTTGTTGGTGGTGGTGTGATGGTGGTGGTATTGGTTGGGTATCTTCATCACCCATATTTTCTCTTCGTTCACTTGAAGTCCTAGCTTCGCTACCTGCCTCTTCTGCCAACTTGTTAGTTTTCGCCCGTAAATCTTCAAGTTTGTGTGACATTGGACACAAGTCATCGACGAAATCCAAATCTTCTTCTCGGGTCTTTTCATCGGTCCAGCCAGCGTATTCCCCTCTTCTCGCTCCTCACTGTTTGTTGCATGATCCAGGCGACCACAATCAGGAAGATCATCGGTGATAGTAGGCGGTACCCTTGTTTTGTCTTTCTCCTGTCTTCACTTCAAAGGCATCACTCAGCATTCCATTGTGAATCACTCGGCATGTGGCATCTTCATATAGCTGTTGAGTGATTCTGATAAAGGTTTGTGGCACTAAAACGGTAGTGTTGAAGCAGCTGCCTGGCAAATTACTTCTCGATCGACGCTGTCGAAGGCCTTTTCAAAGTCGATGAAGTTGAGGTGGAGAGTTGAGTTGACTGGCATTCTATACTCTGTTCTGTGATGATGCGTAGAGTAGCGTTGCAATTTGACCCGCATATGATTTGTTCTTCCTGAATCCAGCCAGCTAGCCAGCCAGCCAGCCAGCCTGTTCCGGTCGTAGTTTTGAATCCAGCACATCCTTTAGTCTCTCCAGGATGATGTGGCCTAATATTTTGCTTGCTTTGGGTAGACAGGAGTGTGATTCCGCACAAGTTCTTGCAGACACTGAGGTTCCTCCTTCCTTGGGAGTTTGACAGCGTAACCCTTCTTCTAGTCAGTTAGCACGTAGCTACCTTCCCTTCCTTCCAGACCTTCTGCAATAGTGGTGTGAGCATGTCCACTGTTGTCTCTGCGTCTGCTCTCAGTGCTTCTGGTGGGATTCCATCTGGTCCTGCTGCTTTCCCACATTTCAGTAGCTTTATGGCGCTCAGGACTTCCATTTTTGTTGGAGGATTTATGTTCACTTGTAGTTCTATGGTTGGGCTGCTGGTGGTATTTCTGGACGAGTTGCAAGTATTGGTGGTGATGGTCGATTCAAGAGCTTTTTGAGGTGGTCAGTCCATTGTTGCCTTTGTCTCTCCTCTTCGGTGCTAACTAAGTTCCCTTCACTTTCTCTCACTGTTTTCATCTGTGTTGATCTCTCCCCTCCCAGATAGTAACCTGCTTATTTGATAGAGTGTTGTCGAGTCTCTGTCCTCCTACCTGCAGCCTATTCTGCTTCACTTGCCAGTGTGTCATAGAAGTGTCTTTTCTCTTTGCGTGCACTCTTTTTCACTTCTTTGTCTTATTTGAAACGAATAGCTGATCATCTTCCAAAGCCAGGAATCTTTAACAAGGAAGATAAATACCATATGCTCTGTCTTTTCAAGGTTAGAAATATATGTAATGATGACGTAATAAAGTACGAATTAGAAATCTGTCGTGGGATGCTATTGCAGAATAGTTATCCATCGAGATTCAGAGATAGTGATAAGAAAGAAAGAAAGTTTGAAGAACGATCCCAACCAACTCCTAAGAAAATCCTCCTTCTGAACATAAAATTTCAAAGGCGACTTCGCCGCTGATATTCTACGTAAACGACTGTCCAAGTTACTGAGCAAAACATTAGCTGCTTCAAGTTTCTAGATTACCTCTTCATGCAAGCACCTGGTTTGTTAGTGTGGTAAGAACCAACTGACACAGTGAACCTCATCAATGAATACATTTAAGTCCTCATGGTCCTGTAGGCAGAGTACACTAACCATTGGATACCTTCACATACCAAAAGCCCCTATTAACACTAATCATTGTGGTTATTGAAAGGTAGAGGCAATACTATTTTCAGAGATACCATCTGGTATCTGATAATTCCAGGACATTCAGCTTCTCCTGGAATGTCATTTAAGAATCTCTACAGAGTCGAGTTCAACAGAATCGTTCAGAGAGTATGAAGATGCTTATTTGCGCTACAGATTCAACCCTCAACTAAACCTTCAAAAATAAAACATGTGCGGCCACTTCTTTTACTTTGGCCTTAAAATGGATGAATTTCAATTGTTGTTTTTACTTGCCCTGTAATCTTTCAGAAAAAGAGAAATGTATTATTTATCATTGTTTATTTTTTATTTATTTATTGTCATTTATTATTATTTATTTTGTTCTTCAGCTTTCTATTTACACTTGCCAACTTTGAAATTTTTCATGGTATGTAGCATCCTCATATTCACTTACAAGACTGGTCGTCACTGTTCGACTGACTTTTACTGAGAGTTCTTCGGTACTTTCTGTCCTTAAAACTATGTTTCCGAATGTACATCTTTGAAAATGATTCATAAGTTTCTCCATGATTAAGCGAACTTATTCCTTAGTTTGAAGAGGTATACTACTAAAACACAAAGATCACAAGACAATTAAAGTATACAACACACTGAAACGGGGTAAGTAGTGATTTTCTTAAAAAGCAGTTAACAAGCAGAGTTAAGGTAAATATCTCCCAACAAGTTGTTGATTTTAAGATTTAGAGTATTATGTCAAAGTAACTTTCAGTGGCAAAGGACATCTCTTGTTGTCGCATGGGTTGTCAATGTTATGATTACCTCTTTACAGTGATTTTTTCAATTCCAGAAGACAGGTGTCCTGAATCCTTTATTGCATAGCTTCTAGTACACACTTATAAAAATCACTGGTGGAGATAAAAACCAGCGGTCAGAAATCCTGTTTTCGCTTTAAAATAAGACTTCAAGTTTGCATAGTAGAAAACGCTCTGTTTACACTGGCATTACCAAATATTTTGAGTCTTTTTATACTATTTAACCCCTATTTTTGCTAGTTTTAACCAACTTAAATTTGGTACATCATAGTAGTCAAACACTAACATATAATATGGGCTAATAGTATGTCCATGATGTGTTCCGATGAAGTAATCTATGCGGCAGGTTTTAACTTAGACTTGAAGTGAGAGTTACGCTTAAAGCTTGCCACATTCATACACCTAAAACTAAGATATTTCAGATACATGCTGAATCCAGTCTGTTGATTACTTTCCAAGGTTACGGTATCGAAAACATTGTAACTCTGAGAACTGATGACCTTCCAGCTTCCAAAGCGCAAAATTATTGAATTGATTGGAATACAGCCTTTCTAACCGACGGTCACCGATTGAATAAATACGAGTTACATCAGATTGCAGATAATCTAGCGTAACAGTAACTGCATACTCGCGATGAATCCCTTGTGCACTCTGAAAGGAAGTCCGAAAGTAGAACAGAGGAATAGTCTCCTAGTGTGCATGATTGAAAACCCTCCTTATAGTAACACAATGGATTCTCGCTAAAGTAACTAACCGATTTCTTGGAGTGAATATCATTATAGGGCGACCAATTCGAACATTCCACAACTTTTTCCACAAGTCGTAATGTTTCTTTGAAAAGGTCAGAAATTCTTATCACACAATAATGAAAGGTTATAAATACTGAAAATAAAGAGACAGTAGTTGGTCAAAATCGTCGTGGAACAAAACTCTTCAAACGTAAATCACCTCAGGGTTTGTAGCTTTATAGCATAATCGCCTTTAAGTAGTCTGTAAGGTAATTGTAAGCGTACTGCTGGATAAATGTGTAACTAAGAGGTTAACTCGGTGGTGGTTAGAGGTCAGATATCGATTAATTCAATCCAGTATAAGAAAAGGGAATTACAGGTAAAAAAATAATTGTAGCTACTAAAGTTAACTTCGTCATTGAGAACATGTTAATCATTTTGTTGATTCAAAAAGGAAAACTCCATGTTTTTGATAAATGCAGTTGATTTTCACTGTTTGGAATATTAGAGAGATAATAGCACCATTAATGGCCTTAAAAACATGCAAGAGACGTCGAAAATGCGGAAAGGCAATCAATGTTTCTGTAGAAAGAATGTTTCTGGTAAGGTGCCTTCCTGAAAATCGGATGTCCTATCTAAATGAATAAAAGAAAATCAACAATCAGTTCGTTTCTCAATATCAAGAAATATCAACCAAACAACCAACTGTTCAGTGACAGAATCAAACCCGAATCAGTTAAAACATGGTGTTAATATAGGCGTAAAACTTGGGCACTGTAGGGAGATGTAATTTTATATTAGATTTGTTTTATAACATATAGTGATCTAGTATTATTTACTTGATGGTGTTTCGAACATAAATTATTGCTCATAATCATATCTTGTGATCACACCACTTTCAACAATCGATTTTTCTAGTCCTGTCGCCCCATATTCTACGTTTTTGTAGGTACTTAAGTCTTCCATATATTTTGTGTAAGTGTTGCATTATTCCTATTATTTTTGTGCTAAGTACTTTGATAGTTCATATGTTGGGGCATTTCTGATGTCGTCATCAAGTAAATAATACTGTATCACTGCGTTATAACTCAAATAAATAATCATAATGTGGATAAATATTATGTTATAAAATCCTGCCTAAAATCAAGTTAGAATAAAACTTTTCACGAAAGTGTGGATCGAAAACACAAGTGCAAATATGGCAATAATATCTTTCAATACCCTTGCATATCGACAGAATTAATCAAATGTTCAGCTTAACAGTATGATTTTACTGTACAATAAACTAATTAATCAGTAAATGGTGGAGAAAAAAACCTAAGCACAAAGTGACTGACAGTATGTGTTGCATGTGTGCATGTGAGCGTGCGTTTACATCTGCATCTGCATGGACAAGTAAGCACGCGCGTGCGTGTCCTTCCACACTTAGCACATCAAGTAGATTCAGACTTTTCAGGATTCAACATAAAGACAGCGCAGAATGAAATTAAACAACAATAACGAGATGAAAGTGAGGGAGGGGAATTCCCTGTTGTTATCTTCGCGAGAAAATGAAGTGAAAAGTCATTCACTTCTTCACTACTTGATTGACGTATACCAGACGAAATGAACACTCGAAGTTTCTCCACACTTACTACATTCATTCTAATGATGATCCAAACCAGGTGTGAGTATGCCTGTTATTGGTGAGGGCAGGAATAATTAGTTGAGTGGTGTTCTTTGAACACTTGTGACTTTCGTCACTCTTTCTCTTTTCACAGTTATCTTCAAGGTGTGTTTGTATTTGAGTCACTGTTATATTTTACTGAGACACTTCGGTTACATTTTCCCAATACTCTTATGCTGTGTTATACCAGTTAGTGTGGTTATTTAGCTGTTTGATCCTACCTTGACGCTATACCACTCGATGCTTAATTGGCATTTCCACAAGCATGACTTCGCACTATAAATTTCTTTGAATTCTTAGAGTGTAACGCTGCATTAAAATGAAAGCTCGATTCAGTTTGCCTCATCCACTTTTTTACTACAAAGCTCTAATTGAAGTTAGCACAAACTTATATAATGGTTATTTGAATGTAAAAAAGTGTAGGTATAAGGTATCTTTAGTATTTCGAAGTTACCCAGAAGTAATGCAGGTATAAGCTTTTGAATGCTTGCAATACAGATATTGGCAACGCTAACCTGTTTGAAAACTTATGATGTGAATATTTCTTAATGTAATGCTCTGTTTCTCAGATGAGATTTTACGTCATTCTGCCAACACTAGTAAAGAGAAAGTATAACAATTTCATCTGTTGAGTGTTCAGTTATTTCTTTACTCATATCCTTGTTGTTAATTTTTTTTCGGTAGAAAGTGTGGTCTTGGCGACTCTGAATATCATTCTCTGGTGGAATACAAAGAATATCTTTAACTTCAGGAATAACATGAATCATCGGCTTTTTATCATAAGTCTCTGACTTCGTGCCTGTTAAAAATCGTCCACATAGAAGATAATAATGACTACTCCCAATTCAGGAAATGCTTTCTCACCATGCATGCACCAATATAACACATAGTGGTTATAGTCCTATTTCTTACTCAAAATTTTTCAACATTTTAGGATCTTTAAACCATCAAATTCTCTTCTCAAAGTAGACATAGTTATTCCAATTAGGTTAGGAAACCCACTGTCGGATTGGCAGAGACGAGGAACTTATGTCACAGAATTGAGAAGGCCTAATACTGGACTACTTGCAGACTTCCTTCACAACTTGAAGGAACTATGAGTACCGGAATCCGTATTGTCATCAGCTAATCTAGGAATACAGCTCAATTTAATTTCTTTTCAAAACAAAAGTACACAGTGTTTGACTTCTAACACAAACCGCACTTCAACTCTGAGTATTAGTAAAGTGTTAAAATTTCCATGTGATTGTAGTTCTAAAAAGGAGAAGTTGAAAACAGTCTCCACACATCTAATCCTACAAATTGTAAACATAAACCTCTGATTTGTAAAACACCTATCGCTTATCGTTTATCCTTCATCTGATGCGAGAACTAAGGATTGCTTTTGGTCTCCTAACTTGACTCTTTAGCTTTCCCCATCAACCATGTTTAACGGTTCCATTCACAAACTTAAGAAGTCATGACTGTTAATGTTATTGTGGTCAGTACACTAAATCTGCCATACCTGTAGATGCATATTGCATTTCACACTCATATTTAATGACAGCTCAGCACTGTATATAAATTATTTCTCGCAATTCAAAAAGTAATTTACACAAGCACTAGTTTTGCAAAAATGCATCACCAAACGACTACGTTTACAGTAAAGACATGGACTAGTCCCTTCAGTCGAAGCGTCATTTTTCAATTAACTTACTTTTAAGCGTAAATTACATGCTGTTGTAATGAAAAATTTAGCCGATAAGGAGAAAAGTAGTAAAATTTCTGGTGTTCATTATCTGATCATACATTCCGGGTTAATGAACACCAGACGAATCTAAAAGAGTTATACTGTTTGTTGAATAAAGTTCATAAACAAGCAGCTTGCTAGTGGAAACGAACTTTAAATTGACTGTTGAATCATTTCTAGGCAGTTGTTTGTTGTCATGATGAGTTGCAGAAACTCGAAGGCGTCAGCTACAAGTATTTATGAACTGCAATAAAAAAGTTGCCCCACATGAAAAATTATCTGCCACTCTCTGCATCTCTCTTATAAATTTCAACTGATGTAAGTAATAATACAACCATTTATTGACAGTCCACCGACTGAAAACAAATCCAACCTGAAAGCAACCATCACCAAAAAAAATCTGATGTCAGTAGGCATAACTATTAGGTGTATTATACCCCCGTTTAACAGCCTTCAAGAACAGCTGAAAGCGGTTATAGTAATCTGAAGTACTTTCCAGTAACTCACTGCCGCATGGTCAGTTCGTGTAGGCCATTCTAGGAAAGAAAATGATATTTTGGTTACAAAAATAATTACTTTGTTCAAAACAATATAGGAAACTAAAAGCGTTGCACTTAACTTAGAAAAGATTCACGTATGTTAGGCAGGAGCACTCAGCTTTCAACTAGTTATCATCTGTCTTGTAAATACGCATCGATGCTGTCAAATTCAGATTTCTGAAGCATAGTTCAGTTCATATTATGAATAGATAAACTATATATATCATCACCCTAGACCAGGTACGTGGAAATTATCGTACGCGCAATATACCGATAGATATTGACTTCATGAGTCATAAAAGTGCCTGTTAGAAAGTGATGTTATCTATAAGTCTGCCAACACCCTAGAAACTTCATTAGCGACCGGTTTATTTGTTAATCATTATGAGTCTGTTGATGATATTCAGTAGTGAGCTATCAGCCAAGAAATTGTAACTTCAGTCTGGTATATTACTGTACTGTGCAGTGATATCCATTCTGCTCAGTTTAAATTTTCTGGTCGGCTGGAAGTTTCCGTATGTGTGTTACATACTTTGCAAAACTCATTTATCTTACCGACAGAAGCCTGTCAACATGCTCAGCCTTGGAGACAACAGTTGAAACTAGCTGAGTGACTGCATTTTTTGAGGCCAGTCTTAACACAGCAGGAACCATATGAATTTGTGATGATCTACATTACTTGTGACGCAGCCATGATACTCATTTGGAAATTACAGATTAAATTACCCATCATTCACCTCAAGTGGTCAGTTTTTGCATTTAGAAACTCAACCATTCCAAGTAGTGAGTATTAGACGGCTTTGTTTCTCTTACTTGTGTGATACTCCGTGTACTTGGTGGAAAATCTTTTCTTAAAATACTTATAGTTAATCCACCTCTAAAATAGTGTGGTATGCTCCCAAAAAGGAAATACAGTACAATAAAATCTTACGACGCCTTCTTCTTGTTTGAAATGCCACTTAGACGGTACACACAACCTATGTTCTCGAATAACTTCAAGCACATGTGTGCCGCAACTTCTATCGACAACTTTTTACACAGATTTGAGCTTCAGATAAATAAATTATAGAAGGTAGTATTCATCACAGAATGACATCAATTGGAGAACTACAGCTGTTTCATTCTAGTATTAGATTCTTCTGCACTACTCATGCATGGCCCCAATAGAGATTGAACTTAGGGCCTTCTGGTTTCACGGCAAGTGTGTTCACTGTTCAGCCACTGGGTCGGAGTTTAATGCTCCACACTTTTCTGCTTCTCTCAATCTGCCGTATAGCGTGACTATCCACCAAGGTCAGTAAAGAAGGCTAGAGATAGGTTTAAGAATCTGTTTCATAGTGTTACATCACCATTTCACGGATTTCACCCCTTGGAGACCCTCACATAGACCACCTTGATTTGACAAACAAACTGAAATGTTACTAAAACGTAGAAAACAATTACGGGGTGCATTCATGGCAACAGGCAGAGAAGCGTTTAGGTCGGGATATTGTAAAGTCAGAAACAAATGTAAGTCTATCATCAATTTACGTCTAACTGCATATGAAAGGTTGTTGATGGATGATTCTTTAGAATTTCCTAAGCGTGTGTTCTTTCATATTAAGAGAACTAGAGTTAGTGAAAGGATCCTTGTTCTGTTACCATAAGGGGAGGCGGATAGTGTGGCAGAAACTGACCTGGCTACAGCAAATAGTTTATCTAGCAATTTTTTCCTGGTGTTTTCTGCTTATAACTCTGACGGGCTTTTCGACAATGCTAATGTTCCTCTAATGAACCCTTTTAAAATCACCAAGGAAACATTCCTACGACTACTCACTAACTTAAAAGGCTGAAGGTCACCTGGCCCAGCTGGACACATCCTAGGTTTTCGCTGCTGCTGGGCTATACTGTTGATACATCCTTAACTGTTGTTTAAAATGCCCTAATCTCGGACACAGTTACCTAAGGAGTGGAAGAGTGCTACAACTGGTCCTGTGTTTAGGAGAGAAGATAGACGACTGGTTACCAATTACCGACCTATTAGTCTCACTAGTATCGTGGTTAAGTTAATGGAAAAGATAAGACATGATAAGAAACCCAAGGACCTGGAATCACAAAAACTTACTGACAGAGGGGCAACAGGGCTTCTGGCTGGATGCTGTTGTTTGAGAAAAATACTCCTGATGAGGGGAGCCTGGGTTGAGGGCAGGATCGATAAACTGCCTGTGGATGTGGTGCTTATTTATTTCAGAAAGACTTTCAACAGTGTCACACACACAGGGTTGTTGAAGAAACTCCACACATTTGGTATTGACAGTTTGGCTCGTGCCCGGATTAGGGATTACTTATACGAGAGGAGGCAAAGAGTGAGAGTCAATGGAATGCTGTCTGGGTGGCAACCTGTTACCACCGATGTTCCTCTGGGGACTATTCTTGAATTGTTGCTCTTCACTCTTTTCGTTAACGAAGTACCAAAGATGCTTAGGTTTATTGTCACTGTTATTCTCCGATGACGTCAAGCTACGAAAGACCATCCATAGTGATAGTGATAGGTCCTCACTTTAGGATGATATTGACTAACTGGTTGACTGGTCTGAACAACGTGGCCTGGAAACTGTTTTCAACCAAAGTTCAGTTATGTTCATCTGAAATGACTTTTCTTTCGGCTACTCAGTGAATGGTTAACTATCACCCTGGGTTTGAGAGCAAAAAAGCTAAAGGGTTGTCGTAAGTCTAGGCTTAAAAACCGATACCGATTGCAATGCTTCTTCATCAAAGGCTTTTCTCATGCTTCAGTTGCTTCGTATGGCATTCAAACGCTTTGATGAGATATTTAAGGTCCTACACCGCACTTGTGTAAGCTTTGTTTAGAGTACTGTATCCAGGTGGCTAGTCAACCCATCAAGAAAAAGGCTGATGCACTTTAACGGGTGCAAAGAGTTTCTGCTAAATTAGAGATAGGTCTTGCACACCTTCCTCACGAAGAGTGATTAGCAAGGCAAAACCTTTTTTCTTTATTCTAC
>OX104134.1:27116613-27151090 GCA_944470555.2 Heterobilharzia americana | reverse complement strand
TGAAAATTCTCTGGTCTTCTTTATATTTCCTCTATCCAAGAATTCCACATCTTCCCAGTCGAATTCATGTCCACAATTGTCTGTATGCATTGATATGAACGAATATATGTCAGGACGCTTCACTGATAGTTGATGTTCTTGTGGACAGATACGAAGAGGGCGACCATTCTGTCAAAATCAACCTCCTGAGTTACGAATATTCTCAAAAGTGCCTATCACCGAGAAGCCACAATTCGGGGCCAGATGTTAATTTTGTTTTACTGCATAAATGCAACTCTCTGGCTTACTATTCAGTATCCACTTTTCATAACGGTTAGCTGAAATCATTCATCAAACAGGCTAATCAATGACAGCCAGTGCATATTTCGGTCAAAACATTGACCTTATTATTCCAGAATGATGCTCATATATTCCTGCATATTGAACCAATCTTGACTGAACAGCAATAAACCATTCAATGACAATAATAATAAATTAAAAAAGTTAAGTGAGTAAATCAATGAAATTTATTTGAAGCAAACCAGCACAACAAACGAGCAGCCAATTCAAACCACTACAATAAATTCCCACCGACTGATTCATTTGTTATCATGACAAATAAATGTTTAAAAATGTATATAAACCACATATATTTATATGAATATAATATATGAATTGCCAGACTGTGTAACTCGTAAATCATAGAGTGGATGTAACGCAGTAGCAGCAAACTCTACTCCCTCCCTCTGTCTCTCTCTGTAAAACAGAAAAATAAACTCTTAGTATTAAAGGGAGTAAACTGAAAATTATATATATATATATATATATATATATATATATATATATATATATATATATATATATATATATATATATATATATATATATATGGTTTTATCTTTGATTGTTTTTCTCTCTTCTTTTTTTGCTTTATTTACAAATTATCATAAATCATTCGAATTCATTGATTTATTGCTTTCTATGTGATTTTGAAAGCGACATATATCTGTGTGTGTTTGTATATCCATCCGTTTGTATGTGTTTGTGAATTCGGTGATGATGTGTCTATTATAGCCTTCAAGTCTGTGTGTATGTGTGTACTTGTGCATATTTATGTGATTATTTCTGATGAATGAGGATATTAAGCAAGAATTTATACATATACTACTAATATCCGCAACTCATTTGATTATTTATAATCATTTGTTTTATTTACAGAAATATTGCATAGTAGCCAACAAGTTAACTTGGAATGTATAACAAGCACATGGAAACTGACAAGATGCTGAATTTTATACGGTCATGGATTTCAGTGTCTTAACAGCTGGCGTCAGTTCTTAAGGTGCTTTTTACTATAAACGGCACCAGTTTATGCAACACATTCAATGCTTATCACTCACTTCAGTTGAATGAAAGAAACCACCACACGAATCTGTCAAGATTAATAAATATTCATCAGTTTTCAGTGGTTTCATTTCAACAGAAAACCCCCTCAAAGTTTATAAACTATCATCTAGAGTGGATTTTGTCGGTAGCGGTTATGTGAAACAACTTTCTTCCGAGTATGCTATCATTTTCAAGCAGAAACACAGAGCCTCGAAAATTCCACTCATTTTCACTTTGATTTCATCGGATAACAGTATGGCACTTGTTACCAGTCAGTAAACAAAATTTGCACAAAAGACCATCCTGAACACGTATCTGAGCGCATTAAAAACGTTAATATAACTCATTTAAGTCAGTATATAACAAACTAAAGTTATATAAACATACATCAGTGCGATTGCCAGACACCACGTAGACACGGGATTTCAGGTAGAAACGTCAAGGGCTTTAAAAATAATAAGGTATAAAAAAGGTCTGGAATAATGCGCTTTGCAAGAGCGATTGCTACAAAACGCTTTCAACCTAACCTTCAAATACAGAAGGAAAGTGTGGTTTATCTCTCACTCCCCTGGTGACTATTCGTTGATCCTGTTTCATTTTAACTACATAACTATTTATTTATTTGCTTATTTATTATCTATCATCTTTCCTTCCTAACATTTCTTACCCGTTTGTACAATTAATTCTCTCATATGTTATACTGATTATTAATGATTATAGATTTCCTAATTTTGAAATATCTTATGCGCCAATGACTACTGCACTTTTAGACTGTATGCATCTGACGAGTATTTGTAAAATAAAATGATGACAACAATTTGTTCTGAAAATTTGATTCTTCTTGTTTTGTCCATATTTATCAAGAGATCTAAATGTATGAAATATAAATAAAGTTTATCCACAGAAAAAACTGATACGTAACAATTAAAGCTCGATTGGTTTTCCTCAACACACGTGTTTGATTTTTGGACACGACTCCAAATATGAAGCCAAATCAGTAAATGAAAGGTTAGCTGACATAAAATAGTATTTAATAAATGCATGTAAACCGTATAACCTCGCCTGGTTAACTAGTTCACTAGTTACTAGCCGGTCCTAAGCCCGGGTAAAGAGGGAAGGTTGGGCATAGGGCTAGCAACCCTACCCCGTAAAACAAATCTAAACGCTAAAGAAACTTCAAAGCACCAACAAAATATAAAAAATGAAAACAAACTTATTCCCCGCTGGAATCGGAGAGGCGAAATGACGCCAGTTGGTGAAAGCCTTCGGGAAGCCAATTGGCCGATGTGTCTTCTCTCCCTAGATGAAAGCGAAAGTAAACGTGGGGACATGGAATGTCCGTACGATGTTTGAACCCAGTAAGGCAGCCCAGATTGCAAAGGAGATGAGAAGGTATCACATCGAAGTGCTTGGGATTTGCGAAAGCAGATGGAATCGAAGTGGACTCTCCAAACTGTCAACTGGAGAATCAATAATCTACTCCGATACTGTCACCCAGACGCCAACCACGAGCACACTGAGGGAGTGGCTATCATGATGTCCCCAACAGCATCGAAGGCTCTCATGCAGTGGGAACCAATCTCCTCCAGGATCATGACAGCAAGATTCAACTCAAAAGGAAGGAAGGTCACAATCATACAATGCTACGCTATGCACCTACAAATAATGGAGAGCAAGAGAAAAAGGAGGAATTCTACACACAACTGCAGTCAACACGAGACAAGACCCCACTCCAGTAGGCGATATCAAAATCCTAATGGGTAGGGCGACATGAATGCCAAACTGGGAGGGGACAACACGGGAAGAGAACTAACCATGGGTCGAGAAGCGCTCGGTGAGGTGATGAACGAGAATGGAGAATTGTTTGCAGAATTCTGTGCATTCAACGACTTGGTGATTGGAGGCAGTGTGTTCAGGCACAAGGATATCCACAAAGTGACATGGATTTCACCAGATGGACACACTAAAAATCAAATCGACTTTATCTCAATCTCAAGAAAATGGAGACGCAGTCTACTTAACACAAGGTCAAGAAGAGGAGCAGATGTAGGTTCAGACCACTCACTGTGTAGTGCAAGGAACCTTCCAAATCAAGTTAAAAGCCTTCAGGGAAGCTGGTGATAGACCTCAATTCAAGTACAACACTCGGAAACTGAAGGATGAAACTACAAAGGAGATCTTCACTTCACCATCAAGACAAAATGGGAGATATCGAGGAACATCCCTGAAGAAACCTGTGTGGAAGAACACTGGAAGTCTTTGAAAGCTATGTGGAAAGAAACCTGCACAGCCATATTAGGAAGGAAGAAGGTGGAAGACAAGGAATGGATCTCGACGGATACCTGGAAGCTGATAGAGTAGGGAGAGGAGGATGGTGAAACAGAAGATAAACCAGTGCGAGGACGCTCAACGACAAGAGGAACTGAGCACAAAGTATGAAACACTGGCCAAAGAAGTGAAGAAGAGTGCACGGAAAGACAAAAGACACTTCTACGAAACACTGGCAAGTGAAGCAGAACAGGCTGCAGGTAGAGATACAGAGACCTGACGACATTGTATCAAATAACCAGGTTGCTATCAGGGAAGAGACCAACACAGATGAAACCAATAAAAGACGAAGAAGGAAATTTAATTACAAAAGAAGAGAAACAGAGGAAACGATGGGCCGACCACTTCAAGAAGCTCTTGAATCGACCACCACCACCACCTGCACTTCGTCCAGAAATACCACCTGCAGCCGCTGAATTACAAGTGAACATTAATCCCCCAACGAAAATGGAAGTCCTGAAGGCCATAAAGCTACTGAAATGCGGGAAAGCACCAGGACCAGATGGAATGCCGCCAGAAGCACTGAGAACAGACGCAGAGACAACAGCAGACATGCTCACACCACACCACTATTGCAGAAGGTGTGGAAGGAAGAGAAGGTACCTGGCTAGTGATTGGAAGAAGGGTTACCTTGTCAAACTGCCGAAGAAGGGAGACCTCAGTGCCTGCAAGAACTGGAGCGGAATCACTCTCCTGTCCACCCAAAGCAAGCAAAATATTAAGCCGCATCATCCTGGAGAGGCTTAAGGATGCACTGGATTCAAAACTACGACCGGAACTGGCTGGCTGGCTGGCTTCAGGAAGTACAAATCATGTGCAGACCAAATTGCAACGCTTCGCATCATCATAGAACAGAGCATAGAATGGCAATCAGCTCTCTACCTCAACTTCATCGACTTTGAGAAGGCCTTTGACAGCGTCGACCGAGAAGTAATTTGGAAACTGCTTCACTACTACGGAGTACCGCAAACCTTTATCCGCCTCATTCAACAACTATATGAAGATGCCACATGCCAGCCAAGTAATTCACAATGGGAAGCTCAGTGATGCCACTGAAGTGAAGTGAAGACAGGAGTGAAACAAGGTTACTTACTATCCCCATGACGTTCCTGATTGTGGTGGACTGGATCATGCAGCACATAGTGGGCAGCGAGAAGAGGGGGATACACTAGACTACGGAAAAGAACCTAGAAGACTTGGATTTCGCCGATGACTTGTGCCTGATGTCACATAAACTTGAAGATCTGCAGGCAAAAACTAACAAGTTGACAGAAGAGGCGAGGCAGCGAAGACGGGACTTCAAGTGAATATATAGAAGACAGAAGTGATGAAGATACCGCACCACCACCATCAACAACAACAACAACAAACTCCAATCACCGTCAACGGGAGAAACTTAAAGGAAGTAACCTCCTTCACTTATCTAGGAAGCACTGTTTCAACTACAGGGGGCACAGGCACAGACGAGGATGTCAAAGTCAGAATCGGAAAAGCAAGACAGGCGTTCATTAGCCTGAAACCAGTGTGGAGATCTTTTGCACTCAGCATGTGGAGCAAGATACGGATTTTCAAAACCGACTTCAAGTCAGTGCTTCTGTATGGCTCAGAGACTCGGAGCGTCACGAAAGGCATTTCCAATAAACTACAGACATTCATCAACAACTGCTTACGCTGGCTCGCTACTGTAGATCAGATGGATTGCCATAAAGAATAAGCAACAAGGAGCTCTGGGAACGAACCAACCAAGAACCTATCACGCAACAAATATGCAGGAGGAAGTGGAGATGGATTGGCCATGCACTGAGAAGGCCGACTGAGAACATCACGCGTCAGGCCAAGCACTCGAGTGGAATCCCCATGGGAAGCGACGAGTTGGGCGCCCGAGGCGAGGGTGACATGGAGGAGATCGTGTGAGGAGGAAATGAGAGCTTGTGGGCTGTCGTGGAATCAGGTTCAAAAGATCTCAGAGAACAGAGGTCACTGGAGACGTGCTACTGAAGCCCTATGTTCCACTAGGAACCCAAGGGACTAATAATAATAATAATAATAATAATAATAATAGTAATAATAATAATAATGTAAATCGTATCTTCAAAGGGATGCTGAATGCACTATTCACCCATCTGAATGAATATTAGTTACGACTAAGCAATATATTTTTTTAAAATACGCAGTATCTAACTATTTTAGATGACGTCAACATACTATGAAGGTGAAGCCGTCGTGCAGTTAGGAATAGTCGGTGGGAAACTATAGACTATAACTTTCTGGTCTGCTGATATTAAGCCTCAACAACAAAGTCTGCATTCCCAGCTGTCTACTAAAGCTCAAAAATCATTTTTCAAACTGTTGTCTAAAAGGCTTGAGCATTAAAGTAGGTGGTAGATATTGTGCCTAAATATTTGGTAACGGACTGGATGACATTGGTCGAAAAATTTTTCAATAGAAGAAAAGAATGTAGTGGACAAGCCAATAGATAATTCCTATCAGTGACCACTTCTATTAACGTTAAAACGTATACACGACACAATGGTTTATAAATATTTACAGTGTCCTTGACTATTTCCAAGCCTTTCCAGATTATAATTTCCGATTGGTCTTTGTCTTTCCAACCAATCTGAAGTTTACATATCGGTTCACGTGATTTTTCACGAAATTTTCGAGCAAAACGATTGGGTGTGACAGGCATCAGGGAGATACGGAATCTTATGAAGATTTTGTCAATCTTATTCTACACTAAAACAGATCCCCAAAATGTACTCATCAGCCGCACAGAAAAGAGAAGAATGTCACAGAGACCAAATCGGCAAGAATTAGCCATTAGGGGTTAAAACTATACATGTCTACCGATGAATTAGGTATTAATTCAATTTAACTAATTCTAATGAGACAAATTAGGGGTTGATGATATATATGACTAAAATTTGACAAAAGGTCCTCCCATACATAACCAAATATGTCTTGACAACCAGTGCTAGATCACGTAAATTCACTATTAAGGTTAAACGTGAACCTTTGATATCTTCCCATTTACAAAGGTAAAATGTAACATCTTAAAACAAACAGAGTTCCATAATTCAGTGCACTGAACTAGTTGAAAATAAAGGTGATTTCTAAGTTTCCAAGTAAGGGCATCATTCTCTCTTCAACGACACACATAATAGCTAAAAAGTACATATTTAGGGAGAAATTCTTCTTATTGAAAAGTTGATATTCAAAGTTGTAAACAACTACTGTATCTCAGTATGAAGAAGGCTCTCTTCACGCTCTTCAACGTTTTGAAAATATATTTTACCAACAGCCGAAAACTGGGAATTTTCAAACTGGATTCACTAGCTAACATGTGGATTTCTCACAGCCTTTAAACTCATAACTATCAAATGCCCGCTGTAGACTGTTGTTAAATGACGCTGTCATACCAAAGTGTTCACCTTTTGGACTTTTAGTGCCGGACAATGATACACCAACTGAAAAAATAAGTTCTATAGGAATGGATGGAAGAGTTGATAAGCGATGTTAGATTCATTTGATATGGAGATTTTTTCCACCTCTCTTTAGGCTGATATATGTCAGGCCAGTGTTGTAAGCGAAATCATCATTATCTGGAAAACCACATTATTCTTTCATGATTATCAACATGGTATGGCCAGTGATCAAATCATACGGACAAAAAAGTTCACTTCAAAATGACCTCCTTCTTTAGAGATGGTAACTTCCTCAACTCTTTTCTAAAATATATGGACTGCAGTTATCATGTTATAACCATAATTTATCGGAAGAGCTAGATGGATATGCAAAGCAAGCGTGAAGTTACTGAATGTTCCCTCAGTCGCGTAGCATGAGACTGTTTCACAGTGCTCTGAATTTGAGGCCAAAACTATCTGGGTTATCAGTGCTTTGTTGCCGCGCCAGGAAGGTCACTTTCAAACGAGATGGGGGGAATTGGTTTACTAAGCAATTTATCTTGTCTCTGTGAGATATAAGAAACGTTTTCAACTTTACAGGAAAGATATTTGCAGTTGTTTTCCTCAGATAGTGCGTTCATAATCACTTTTGACCAAAAGATATGAAAATTCTTAGTAGTAATCAAGTTCCAGCTTTTGATGGGTATTGAATTGCTTAATGAAGTACACATTCAGGGGTGTTTCCATACATGCCATCTACAGGACAATGTTTCAGGCTTCTTATCTTTTCATCACTGGAAGCTGATAAAAGCAATTCTACGTCATCAAAAATATGACTTTCATTTGAAGATTTTAGAGTGACTTTAGGTGAACAACTATTCGTGTAACTGATACCACTTACCACCCATAATGTTTTCATAAGTGCATGGGATTCATATTATAAAGCATAACAGATACTTGATACTGTTGATGGATAGTGGCTAGCAGTGGAGTGCAGAACGTGCGTTTCGTCCTATTTGGGATTCATAGACTGGATGTACTTGCCTATCAGTGTGTGGTGTTGTTTTCGCTGGGACCCGTTGCTTCAGACATCCAAGAGTTGTTCATTAAGGAACTGGATCGCGGCAACCACTTCTTGTGCGGCGGGTATAATATAGCTCTAATGTTATACCTGGCAAGTCCCTGCCGTTAATTGAAGCAGGTACATCTAGCTAGTGATTCCCAACTAGGATACAACGTACCTCCTGGATTCCACTGCTGGCCACTATCCATCATTAATATCAAGGACTAAAAAACCGGCAACATCGAGGTATTCGTATGTCTTGTATGCTCCGTTATGCTAGTAGTGGCCAATCAATTCAGTTCAATCAGAAAGGGAAAATTATAAGTTATAACAGCTACTTGTTGAAACAGAACATTCTAATTAGTAAGTTTCACATATCTTCAACAAAATCTGAAAATTTACATCGCTAGAGAACACCCTTCTGTATTGCGGAATATTTCAATGTCAGTCAACTTCAGCTAGAACTAATGGCGACAACTTCAAATTGTTATTTATTCCCTATTTATGTGAGATCATACTGAATTCACGCGACATTGCTACACAGAGTTGCTGTTTTTTGTTGACTCAATAATATAAATAAACTTATCAGGCTACTTTATTACTTCAATATATGCAGAGAAGGAAACAACAGATATTGAGATAAATTTTAGTTAACATTATATATATAATACATATCACATAAACCGGTTATCAAACAGTCAATCAAAGTGATATATCCCAAAAATAACTTTATGTGAATTAAAATTGAAGGAAATAAACCTGGTGAGGTGAACAAAGAGACGTATTTGATGACAGAACAGTCAGTCAATCAGTCAATCAATCAATCAGTCACATAGGGGGTAGTGAGATGAGGTACGACATAGAATAAGCGAAATAATTGACTAACCAGGCAGAGATTTGGGGAGTGGTTAAGTGAGCAGTGTTTTTCTTTTTCAGTATTAAAAAATGATTGAGACAATTAACCAAGTCTCTAATATCCAACTTGAAATAAAAATGGAAAATGGAATAAATGATAAATTAACGGAAACCGCCCAGTTCCGAAAGCGAAACCTGTTTTCCTGTTGCACATAAGGAACAGATTAAGAGTGTAAAATGGCATTGGATTTTTGTACTTGTGAATGCACTACTGACCTACTTCTTTTATAGTTTCAAACCCAACCTGTTGGACAACATCACCAACAACTGAGAATTTAAGGTAGCATTAATCATAGACTGACATTATTTGGAGAACTTCGACCGTGGGGGGGGGGTTAGCTAGTCGGAAGTAAATTGGATGTCAGCTGAAGACCTTGGATGACAGTAGCGCTATGTCGAGAATTGGTGGGATTAGGATTAGGAAACTCTGGATTGTTATACTCCGACCCAGTGGTTAAATGGTGAAAGCATTCGTCGTAAATGCTGAAGGTTCTGAGTTGAAGCCCTAGCCGGGTGGTGGGTGTATACTGCTAAGCGGTTCCATACTAGGACAAAGTAGCTATCCAGTACTCTCACGTTCTCAGTGGCTCTCCAAATGATACCAGTCCATGATAAATGTTACTCATTAACCTTAAAATATATAACTGAGAACTTCTTTCTCATTTTCTGTTCAACTGAGGTTATCGAAATGAATAAAAACCACTCTCGTAAAACAATCTACACCGCAGAGAGGGTTTTAACTTTCCGGTGGCGTAAAATATGGTAAGCGATATTTTCTGTTCCATATTACAAGTATGTCACTAATTCTTGGGAATCGGAGTCTCTCAAGAACATTAACTTCTCAAATACTGTGAGTCTACACCATCTCTTTAACTTTCTCGTATAGCAATGGACTAGAAATAACATTGAAATGTTTGCTAGATTTCAAAGTTAGAGTTCTTTAAACAGTCTACTGAATAACAATTTTAGAATATCAATTAAGAATTGAGTTACACCCATAGAATCATGCGTTTCTTCGGGTTACACAACTGATGCTCACTCTTCACACTTGTTTTGCATAGAGCTTGGCATTTCCTCTTCAAATTCATGTACACAAGATATACAGTCAGTATCGAACATAGATGCACCTTTTACAAAGAATGCTTCACTGCATCATTAAATATCTGCCAACAACTGGTTGCACTCAATGTTAATAATTAACATAATGTGCAGATGAAACCAATAGTATTTTTGAGATCTGATGCATAATTTAGCCACCAAAAATGTTATTGATCAATGATCTCACTAGTAGTTCTCGTTATCATAGAGAAATTCGGAAATAATGGATTCAGTAATAACAGTTTAGTGTTCTCTGAGCTCTGGTAGTTTATCAACGGTAAAGACGATAAACAATAGGTCAGGCTTAATTAGTGCCTCAAGAATCGGAATATACTGCATATCGATAAGATTCCTGTGTAGATTGTTATTATCTTACATTAAAGTAAAGTCTGGAAGGATACCGTTAGATGAATAAGATGAGCACTGTTATTTGTCTTGTGTTAAGTGCCTACAGCTTCACAATGAATTGACCTGCTAGAATTAATTTATATTCAGACTAAAAATTCAACTTTATTGACTATGTAAGCGATAAAAGATTTGATTGTAAAGTCTCTATCTCATGGCTTATTTCATATGTTGTACTCTTTTGTAGACGAATCAGACTGTTCATTTTAATCTCATCAAAAGAATGCCTCATTCCTAACTAAGCTTTACATACAAATTTATCATTAATAATGATTAGTTTATAGATGTATCTGGTAACAAAATGTCCCGAAATTGTGTATACACACATATATTAATTCCAAATAGATATACATATATAGGGCCACTTAATGAGAATTTGAAGAATGTTTTGAACTGGCGCCCTTAAAACGATAGTTCTTTGAGATGTCATTATAGTTAGTCAGTATTAGTCGGAGGATATGCACTAATTTATACCTAGCTATATAAATATATAGTAATATTTATTGTAATTTGAATAAACTTTATATATATACATATATAGACGAAAGTAGTTGTAGCCATTTATTTTTTCGAAATTTAGTGGTTCCAATTTACGGTTATAATCTAACGAATAAATGTTGCTTTTTGAGAAAAAGATATATGTTCACCTAAGCGCATATCTTAGTCTTCGGAAACATCAAAAGACTTCAAAGATTCTCTTTAATATAGAAGTGAAAACTTAAACAAAAACTATTAGTGTTTAATAATGTCAACTCATATATATTCATGTTTTACGTGGATGATAGAAAACATGGCTAGTAAAAATTTATAAATATAATTACTACTGAAAATAGTTTGTTGGTTTGTAGGAAATGTAAATATCGTCTGAAAAATGCACGCTAGTCTCCAAATTAGCATATTAGGTGGCTTTGAAATGTGCAGACCATAAGATTTTGTTTAACAGCTATTAAAGAGTGAATCAATTAGGGCGCATTGTCGTCCATGAGCCTTAACAGTACTTTATTACTCCATGTGATCTAGGCTACTGAACAAGTAGCGTAGTCAGTGAAACACCCAGATGATAAACTTCTGAGGTGAAGTAGAATGGGAAATATAAGTAAGAGAAGTAGTAAACACTGACAGTTTGTATGGGTTCCAATCTAATGGGGGACGTCACTTCCCTTGAGGTTGTAGATACGCCTTGCTGTAAAGTACCAAGTCCAGGACTTCCTCCTGATGCTGAGTTCTACCACTGAACACCAAAACGAAGCAAAAATATGTCAACATTCAAATCATAAGATATTAGTCAAACTGTTTTCTTTTTGCAGTAAGATAATAAAACTCAAACTTATTTTGGTGCCCATGTTAGAGATATTGACTGAGCAGAAGCTCATGATCAGTCAGCCAGTATCAAAGTTGGACGTAGTATTATCGCGTAGTGGTCCAGTCAGGCGCAATTCAAATCAATATATCAAGATAAAGTGCAATAAGATGAGATATAGGAATAAGCAAGGAGGTCATCAAAGTAGTAGAAATCAGCAAAACGTGAATAAGAAACCAGGTGGATCTAAAGCTTTGCTTTGTATGAAGTTTGAGAGTTAACAAATTTTCTGGATAAAAAATAACTGATTTGTCTCGATCCCCTCTTACTTAACTGCAGTGAATTCACAGATGCCTCGAAAGACCCTGTGGAGGTTAGATAATACATTAGAGGGTGACTAAACTGTTAGAGCGACAAGAATTTTCCTTTTAATGATGAGACTTAAAGATACATTTCACATATATCGTATTTCTAATAGCAGTTTCGTTCATCGGGTTTAATCTACTTTAGCTGTTCATTAAACTGACACTCAAGGGTGGTGAATGCAGGTGAGAAAGAAAGCGAATTAGTAAAAGGACTGAAGTTATTTCCACGTAGTAAGTTCAAAACTCCAACCTATATATATCCTAATGTTAATTTATTTAGTAATTTTTAATTATGATAGCACAGTTTAGCGCGCAGCGATTGAAATGAATATGAGACTCAGCTAAGAGTTGAATCTTGTGACTGTCTCTTTTATGGCCGACCGGTAATAACTAGGGGTTTCTTTCAGATCCACTTTCTCTGCAGTCAATAGAAAGCTTCGCACAGATAAGGTTGTCTCACATGGTCTCACTAAAAAATGCCTATTGGTTTCATAAATGATTATCAAGTTTCACAGATTTTACTTGATGATATACAGAGTATGTCTGAAACTTCAGTATCAGATTCTGAACGCTTTTCATATTCTGAATTTGATACACAATCATTTAAGTTGGTCATACATCTTGGTCATGTTTTGAATTAGATGGAGAGTTTCCCCCTTAATTTTGTCAAACATTATTTACAGCTGCCAATAGCTCTACTGGTGGCTATTCATCCTTAAATTTGCCCAGTGAAGTACAATGTTCAGATATCTGAACTTTACATGGTGTTACACACAGATTACTTCATACACATTATTTCACTTAGAAGTTCAAAGGAAGATGGGTTTTAACAAAGGACTTTTCTCATATGGGCACATAAACATATTTTTGTTCAAACTACGTTAAAATTAATGATACTTGGTGGCAGCTTTGCCTTATTGTTTCTTAGTACCAAGTAATTAAACTTAATAATTCCACTGAACTTCCTATTCAGTTTTCATTTTGTTGTTATGGAATCACCACCAGGGTTTCATTGTGCATAATTATAACGATTCATGGAAACAATTGAAACTCAAAAGCTGGTTGAATATATATATATATATATATATATATATATATATATATATAATGTGCTACCGGAAAATTGCCCCAGGCAAAATACTTTACCTGGTTACTTCAGTATTATGAATAGTTTCAAGTAACTGACGCTGCATTGTTAATAGAATGTGGTATTTGTTCAATCCAGTGAGTCAGGTGACCATATGTTTTTGTACATGCTGCGAGTTGAGGTATCTAATGTACATGAATATCTCAGTTAAACTTAACCACCTTGAAATAAGATTGTAAGAACTCTTATTTAGGTTATTATTACTGGCTATTATTCAGTAGAGGTGAGAAATTCCAGTCGACACAGTTACAGAGATTAGAATTTGCTGGTAACCGTTGCATCTTGTTGCTGTAACGCTCAAAATCTGGTCAGAAAAAACGCTAAGATTTCAAATTAGCTAATTATTTTCTAGAAAGGCTTTTAAAAGAATGACAGGTAATGCCGATTGTGGTGTTCAGGATTTCATAATTACGAAAGTTACGTGAGAGGTGATTGGTTTTTTGAGTGATACAGTTACAGTCTTCAACAGAAGACAGGCGAATAATTAACTTAACATGCGAGAAGTCTATATTTGGTTATTTTAGTTATATGGATTTGAAACAGGAACTACATCAACGTCACTTGTTCAAAACAATTTGGGTAACCTAGTTTCTCGACCTCTGCCAGACTGTTGAGATATTTCTCAGTTAAAAGTTAGTATGATGTTTACCCAATAGCTCAATGAATAACAGCTACTTATCTGGTTAAACCAGGTATTCACAACTATGTGAGACAATATCGTCATCGCAAAATGTGAACTTTCATGCCTAAATCTGTTGTATGTTTCACTAAACTACTCTTCACTACCAATGAAATATTGTATTTGGTTCAATTCAGACTCTCTTATCAATGACCCAAGTCTATTTTCTCGACAAAAGAAAATACAAATTGAATGAACCAGAAGTATAATGTACACCCTAGCCTTCTTTGTTTTTCTGACAGACTTCATATTTTTGGCTACATACATAAATAAACTAATTATACTTCATAGGTGGGTAATTGTTGCTCTGACATTCGTTTCTCAGATAAAAATTGCTTACATGTAGAAAATTCCTAAATCTGTCACATATTTTTGACTACATGTTTTATTCTAGATAATTACAGAGAATCAGCCCGAACTTTAGTTGTTTTTTACTACTTTTGTGGCTTCTCTAGAAGTTCCCTCTAGATTTACGATTTGACCTCAAGGTTAAGATCCAGAGATCCTCAGTCCCCATCTCCCGGTAAAAATCATTATCCAGTGTTATCAGTTTGACCTCATCAAAGGATTAGCGATTAACCACAGTCACGAACAAGTATCGAAATGTTATCTGATGGGAACCAACAGACTGACAGTCACTCAGTGAAATAATTAGTATTCGTGAAGATCCTTTTGCTTTACAATATCAGCTGCTGATTTGCGAGAAAGATATGCTGCACGTTTGTACAAGACTTCACTCAAACCTCTTTTTTAGGTAGTTCAGATTTCGAACATCCCTATTTATGTTGGCACCTGTATTATTCTCTCTCTGTATGGACCAAATTGATCAGTCTTTATCAGTATATGGGCTCCTGCGCGGATGCCTTGTTACCTTCTATTAAATAAATAAATAAACAAATATATATGTACATATATATTATTGCACAAGTAATTGTTATCGCGCTTCAGTGGCTCAGTGCATAACGCTCTGTCATTTGAAACGAACGGTCCCGTATTCGATTCCTAGTGGGAACAACATCATTCACTGGGAGGTAGGTGCACCCAGCTGGCGAGTATCAAACAGGAGGAAACGCACGTCCTGGATTCCACTACCAGCTGCTATCCATCATTACCCTGCTTGTTTCTTTGATGAACCAGTGACAGAAGTTTGTTGGCATACTTCAGTTCTTGAAAAGTGAATACACTGGTTTCGAATCTAAAATATCTTTATGACCCATATTCATAATCATTAAAGTTAAAGCGGTTGGAGTCCGACAACAGTCATTAATGAACTGAAGCCACCTAACTCTATGAGTATAAACTGTAGAGCAACAATAACCATACAGTGAATAAAATTCAATGATTCTGAAGAAAGTTGAATTTTGTTTAAGAATAGGTTATCCAAGACATTGTTGCAATCCAGGCAAATAGCAAAAATTCGAGACTTTATGTATTCAGCTGATTTTTCGGGTGTGATATATACTTCACTGATGACTGGACACAAGCCACGTAACACATTTCACATCTTCATGCCGTTCATGTTTAGTCATCCAAAGCCAAATGTAATTCAGTGCAGTTTCCTGTACATTAGACTGAAGTTCTTATTTTCATTTTACCTATGGTAAATCTCTTTTCTTATGAATGATTGTGTTGCAATGTTGCAAGTTATGAAATAGTGGAGTTACTTTTCACTTTAATGACATACGTAGAATAGTACACTTGGTATGTGTAAATATATTCTGTTCGACGAAGACATTAACTGAGCTATATATTTGTGAATAGTTACTAACAGGAGTTGAAAATTCTAGAATTATCTCCTGCTACGGGTCAAAATATAGACAGTGTGTCAATGCGTTCTTCACTAGGACCCGTCCTAGTTCACAGCTTTGCGACAGGCATAAAAAGCATGACCCTATCAAAAACAGCCTATGAGTTTCATAACTTTAAAAGATACATTGGTGATGAATTTGTAGTTTGTGACGAAAATACGAATCTTGAAAACCTGCTTCGTACTTTCAGCAGTACCTACCCCTTAATCAACTTCACTAGAGTCAGAATCAAACTCCATGTTCCAATTCCTTGATGTACAACTCTTAAGAAAAGATAATAATTAAGTTCACCTATCTGTTTGCAGAAAGCCCAGATGGAAAGCACAGTTTATGGATTTTCAAAGTTCAACCCTTCTTAGGAGAAACAGAAATATTATCCATCCAAATTTCTTGAGGATCAGGAAGATGTGTATTGAGGAGAACTGTAAAATCTTCGAAGGATCCTGGTAGAAAATGGCCTCCCTCCTAGATTCATAGATAGGAACTTAAAGCCAGGAAATATAACTGAACGAACACACTTGGCGTCTAGAAAGATTCTTTTACTGAATCTTGAATTCAAAGATAACACTGATGCAGACATCCTCCAAAAACGACTGTCAAAATCCTTAAATAGAAGGTGTAACGTCTTTTCATTAGTCAATATATTTTGGACTTCTGACCAGAAATAGTTATGAAATATTCTACCTCATGCATCTATATTCAGGAATGAACAGCCTTGTAAATGATCTGGTCAAAAAGAAAATTTCTTCCCCTCTGTAACTGTTTTTTTGCCTTTTCCCATGATCGAACAGGCTTATTCCACTGGAGATATATTTAGTCTGTAAGTGGATTGATATCGTACTCATATTTGAAAGCTATTGTAATTATTCGATATACGTGTATAAGACCCATCGAAGTAATAACACAGATCTTATTGTGACTTTATTTATCAGTGTATTTTGTTTTTACATACATAACAAATCTGTCTTGTAAAGTAATTAGTTCCTCAATTAAACTGCCATATGCTTTTTATCTCAAGTGCTTTATTTGACTGACATGATGAAAATTTGAATAAAAAGGGTAAATAAATTGAAATTTCACTTTATTTCATTCTACACCGTCGATAATAATAATAATAATAATGATAATAATAATAATAATAATAATAATAGTAAAAATGATGACATTATGGGCCAATATATGACTTTTCAGTGACATGCGATTAATCAAGCATTCGTTGAACAACTGATCTCATGTCATGTACGCACACACACATATCAACTGTACATAAACTCATAACTGTCAAACTTTAATGGGTCGAAAATATGCATACACTTTAAACAACCGGATACTTGATTTAGTGAAGGATGATCACTATCACTACACTGTTACTAGAATAATTTTTATACTCATTCAAACTGTCAAAATGAAAATGTCAATTAGGACAAGTAACCGAGTTTTAATTATATCAAGTCTGTTCTAATGTTTATGTATGGTGTAATTTACGCAAAGCTTCAGATGAATTAGCTCTATTGCACTTTAAATTAAGCGGCATATTTATGGTTTATCTTTGGGCATTTTTGAGCCGCTAAATGGATACTGTCGTCAAATGACTAGTGAAATAAGTACCAAAACTTTTTGTAACGATTACTAATATAAACCGGAGCAATCGTTGCATCTGAAGGATGATGGAATGGAACACTGCATGCACTGACTTTACAGCCCTTTTGTTCTCAAGGTAGCTGATAATCCTCTTTAGTCGAACGCTCTATCAGTTCTACAAGTGTACTTACGGTACTAAATATGTTCACGATAAGAGTGAGCCCACTGCTGAGGAACATTACATTCGTTTTTGGGGTAGTAAAGTTACGCGCAGTTGTCCATAACATTAAGTTCCACTCATGAAGAAGTCAAATCTTTTGAAATACTTCTTATTTTCCCCTGAAGTTTGAAAGTCACATTAGTTTATAGTTTCGGAAATTAATCAAGGAGTTTCATTTTAAAGCATAGATGACGGGATGGAACTCGCACTCTGGAAGTACCACGATATCAAAAGAACGTCAACCTGATGTCGTAGTAGTTTTATTTTTGTTGTACTCAGTGAAAATGCGTGAGATGATATGCATAGTTTAAGCCGATGCAACATCTGATTAAGTGACTCTAGAAACAGGTTAGTTACGACATTTCAGTAGACATCAACAACTTCCATCCATCTTCATCTGGCACAAAGCGGATAATAAAAAAGGACTTATGGTCTGAAGCAAATATGATTATACTTTCATTTCGATGTGAGTTAGTTTGCTGAGGATGGTTTCAGATGATAAGGTCTTTCTGCTGTTAGTTTGTGGTGGACCAAATAAAATGAACAAGCAGGTTACTGTCGAGAAATAATAAAAGAATTCCACTATGAACAGTAACCCCAAAATATAAATTAACTAGTTAGTTGAGTATCTCATTTAAGTAGGACTGAGTTTCTGAAAAGCTGGGATTCATAGTACTATGAAGCTGATCAAAGTGGAATTCATTGCACCAAAATCTTTACTGTTGCTGTGTTTTGAAAACCTAGTACAGCCAGATATCAGACAGCTGGAAAGAGAATGGAACATTCTGTTTTCTCTTAATATGGTGTTTCCGTATCCCCAGGGTACTAAATACCGCAACGAAAAGCACAAAGGATGGTAGTAAGCATGGTTCTTTTCAGAAAAAAGGTAATCCAGTTGTATAAGTGCTACTGCTTTTGATAATGCAAAAGGCATCTATAGGATAAGAAACTTGTGTTCTTTTTAATGTATGAAACTGGATAACTATATTTGTAACTCGGAGAATTCTTCAAACCACCATTGAAGACTCAGCCAGCTGTCATTAGTCAATCACCTAAAAAGGAAAAGACAAAATATATACAATTTTTCGTCAGCAATTTCCACTGGAATCTGTTTTTGACACTCACGTCTGTACATATGCTTCTGATCACCCTTTTTATAAGTTGTCAGGTGATAACTTAGGTTTCTCCACCAACTAAGACGGCATGATACTGTAAAGCATAATAGTTTACTGAAAATGCATCTCACTAATGAGCATCAAGAATCAGAGTGTAGTTTTTCTTGCCTCAACACCACATGTTGATGTAATTGAGTAATTCATCTTTCAGGAAAACAACTGATGTTTTCGTAACAAGCAAATGGAGCTTATATGTATAAATATATTGCATTTGAATAAAAATAAAGGAATTGTCAATACTATCAACCAATGCCACTTATTCAGGTGGTTGATGAAATATTTTGAGAAGAAAGATAAAAGTTCACGTAACCTGGAAGTATGACTAGTGCAACGAAGTAAACATCTGTATAATCAACTATCGTACTTGTACTGAAGAGCATCCTTACTCTTAGATTAGCTAATTATGAGCAGAAAGAAACATAACAATGTCAAGTTGGCATTCATTAAGGATTGGCATCAATTGCAGAGAAACTGAAAAACTAAGAGCACTGGACAGACATCTCGCGGAAGTATGGGATTCCCCAGCAGTACACACCCATGACCCTGAGACTGTGGTGAATAGTTTACATTTTGTAGTATTTAACAAAGTCCTAAAATTCTACATTGTCTTATCGTTTGAAGCATACTGTAGCTGTCATCTTACTTCCTTTACACTAAGTATCTAGTATCAAGAGTTGGCTATAGTGCCCCAGTGGCTTGGCGGATAACGCTGTGGCGTTTCAAGCGAAGGGCACTGGATTTAAGCCTCGGTGAGGAAAGCATCACTCACTGGGGTGCAGGTACATCCACCTGACGAGTCCTAAATATGACGAGACACGCATCCTGGATTCTAATGCTAGCCACTATCCATTACTACTACAAATGTTCTTAACGTCATTGGGTCATGTCACTGTACATGTGTATCAGTTTACTATATCTTGTGGAGCCGAATACGTTGGCCATGCTCCAGCTTGTTAAACACTATCCAGCCTGATTAACAAGGGGAGAAAGAAGACACATCTTTAGGTCTGTCACAAAACACTTAGTAAACTCGGAACATGTCCTTCAAAATTTTGCATCACTTGTGACCAAGTCACTTAACTGTAGTAGGCCTGCGACGTCTTAGCATGGGTGAATCACTAGCAACTCAAATATTCCAACCGTCATTATACGTTCAAAAGAAGTATGCTCAACTTCCATTCTAGATTATATAGTCATATTTTACCTATTAATCATTTATTTCCTCATTCTAAATATGGATGTATAGTTTTGACCTTTGACCAAAAAAATGCTACAGAATATTCTACCCGTTTCGCCATATATACAAGAATGCACATCTAAGAGAATGATTTTGTCGGAACTAAAAGGTTTTTTTGACTGAAATCATCTCCCTTTTTCTTTGGGTTTGTCTTGATATTTTCGACAGTATTATTTCCTCACAATAAAACCGAACACCTAAATTCATAAATCAGTGAGTTGAATAAAAATTTTGCAGGATAATCGTCTTCCTGTAATCTTTAACCTGTACTTATCATTATTTTTTAACCACTCATTAGCGGCAAATCAAATAAGAATTCTTTTGTCTTGTCTAGTTCGTTTACTGTACTGTTCACTCGTAGAATAGCAAATGAAAGAAGAAATCACAATATAAATGAAATTGAATGTACGTGAATAACTCAGCTAGTGATCATTAAGTGAAATGATAAGAAGTAGGCAAAATACAGAGAAATACATACATTGTAGAGTTGAAACGCTAATGTCAAAGTAACCACAATTTCATTCATTGCATCATTTAACTCTGATGATAAATTAACCTGAATTTTTTACAACTACTACCATTATTATTATTATTATTATTATTATTATTATTATTATTATCATTATTACCGAATATACCTTATCGACATCAGCTTTATTTGTAGCAGGAATTTTGAGATAATTAATGGGTAGATTAAATTTATACTTCTTCATATTTGCTTAATACCTGGCCATTCTTTTTCTGTATCCTTATCTCTCTCTGTCTCTTCCTGTCTCTCATTCTCTCGAACAAACAAACGCGGCGTTGTTAGTCCCCACATAATCGAGATTAATTTGTCAACATATCAGTGGGAATTATACCACAGTATCAAAAGGTTCAGATGTGGGAAACACTGTATGGACATAGTAGTGATGTGCATAGATCGAAAAAGGTGGTTAAAAAGAGGACATCTAAAATGACCTAAAATTACATTCACTCATTCAATATGACATAAGAACCCAAATTGTAATCAATGTTTTATAGAAAATCTTTAGGGGTAGTGTAACAGACCAGCTTGTCAAACTTCGTGAAAATTTTTGTTGTCTACCTAAGAATTCTTATGTAAACGAAACCACTGCTGTTTTGAAAGCTGAATGAAAGGTCTTCACATCAAATAGAAAAAGGGTGTTACAACTTCTATACTATCTGAAGAGCAGGAGAAATTCTGGATATATATTAGTACAATTTCCCGGTTATGTTGGCAATGAAGAGCTCATGGGAGATGGTGATAATCAATTTATTATTGCCTAAACGATTAGGTGCAACAGTATGCTTTTAATTTTGATAGCATTTCCAGCAGAAAAACTACTTACGATCCTATCAACAGTTGGAATTTTCATCACACTAACTGATACATAACACGAACATACATGATCACTTCCCTAGTGTGTTCATCCAACAGAATTTGTTACAGCAAATGCTTTTGTAAACTTAATCATACTCTCATATTAGATTTGTTCATTTGATTTATAACACACAATGATATAGCTTTATTTACTTGATGACGTTTCGAACATAAATTATTGCTCATAATCATATCAATGTAATCATACTACTTTCGACATTTGATTTTTATAGTCACCTTATATGAGTTGTTTTTATTGGTAGCAAAATTTTCCATGTCTGGCATAGGTGTTGCGTCATTTCTATTACATGTGTTGAGTGTTGATTCGATGAACAAAGATTCATTAACCAATCTCTCTCTCCACCGAATTATATTGAACTTAAGTACAGTGGTTTTATCCCACCCTGTTTTTGTGGTTGTGTGTAAATGCATGCATTCAAATAGCCAATTTTTTTTCTAGATTTTTGATCTTATTTAAGTCAGTGATTCTATATTTAGCTAAATTCCTATGTTCGGCCATTCTAACTGCCCCCGACCGACTAATTTGACCAATGTACTTGACCTCACAGTCAATATATGGAATTTGATAGATTATATTATTTTGCTCAATTGGTTCTATTGGATCCTTAAGCCAACAAAGTTAATCTCTGAGTGAGTTTGTAGGTTTAAATACCAACTCTGTTGAGGATTCTACGTAAAGTTTCTGAGGCATTCATCATACTCTCACTATTCCAAATTTTTATTATCCATAACAGGAACATGATTGTTAAATTTCTGCAAAAATGTTCTCCTCATCTTATTTTCTTACCTAATTTGGAGGCGGGCTGAAGCTCGTGGCTTATTTCAATCTCCTTCACAGGTTTCTTATAGTATGATGAAATAATAATATATTTACTTAGTTCCCAATCGTAATTCTTTTCACAGGGCAGAACTCAACCTGTGATATTGCAGTAATGTACTCGTAATACAACATTTTTAATTATATTAACAATGATAATGGTGTACAGTAGATGATAAATAAGAGTAAGATTGAAGTGAAATAAAAATCTGGTCAGCAGTCGGGTCTTGTAGCTCACTTGTTACAGCCCCGGGACCAGAAAGTGGATGATATCCATTTTGATACCTACCATGGGAAGATTTTCCTTTTACCTTCAATCATTACTCACTACTAGTAGGAGTCTGCCAAACCCTGGCAGACAGTCAGGTGGTCAAATTGATAATCAATAATAGGATTGTTGAAATCTCTAATGACTGAAGAGTTATGATAACTGTTCGCTATAACAAAGTTGATTGGCAAGACTGTTTCGCGCATGCTTTTTTAAAACACAACTTGCAAGTTAAATGGGTTGCATTTGAATTTTGAGTGCAGTTTTATGTGCATAGAGTTCAATGTAATTGCTTTTTGTCTTCCGTGCGGACCAACATACACAGAGGTGTGAATGTGGGGGACACGTGTTATTGGATAGAATAGTTGCAGTCAGCTGTTTGCAAGAGCTAAGATGTCTTTTTATAACTTGGTTTACCACTACTGTCAGTGGTGTATCACTGTGCAATGCAGCATGGACACTTTGCTGAAATCAAGTGAAGAACAATGGAGAAACAATCAATAAGTAAAGGCATAACACTGGAATTAACGAAATATAAGACTGAGTTGTGCAAGACAGTCTGAATTCCCGTATATTAAAGGGGAGGTGAAGGATTTTCTTCAAAATCAGTAGAATATGTAGGGGTACTGAGAAATATTAGAAAAAAAGCAAAAGCCAAGATGGATCACACTTAGTACACTCTCCAGTACATAGGCGTCAATAGGACAAGAAGCAATCCACGTAGGTTTTGTTCACATCTTAAGCTGAAATTAACCACCTGACATTTGAAAGGATTGAGTGTGTCCGGATTGGCAGTAATAATGTCAAATAAACTTGCTACAGCATTTAAAAGTACTCCTTCTACGTTTGTAGGCAAGATGATTTGGCTCAAGCTGACGAAGTAACAATTTCTCCACTGTTTTTAGAAATGATGAAGTTGTTGCGATCAGTCAGAATTTCACATATGCTCCAGAAGATATAAAAAGTGCACCAGCTTAGAACTGTGTTCCTTTGGTAAGGTTGGGAAACGTAAAACAATAGATAACAGTTTATCTATGCCAGGGATACCTAGAACAAATGGTCATATTCACGATGTAGATGACGTGAATGAGGCCGGTGACGTGGATTACCAGAAACGCATCGGTGAGATGTGAACTTTGACAAAAGTTACGAAAAGAATTATCCTCCCAACTTATCTAAAATGTGAATCAACTGATCTATTAAAAGCCTAAATTAAAATATTTTAGAGATTTTAATTTCGCGTTTACATTTGTTTATCTTTCATTTAACAAATAAAACCATTGTTTAACTCAGCAACTAACGGAAAATGAATCAAAATTATAGAAGGTGAAGATTAATAAGTGAAAAGTTTAACAGGAGTTTGTTTAATTCTACTTTTTTCAACTACTTACTAACTCCATTAGTGATAATCAAGTGTCCTCTGTTTTCATACAATTGTTCTTTATTGAAAAAAGGCAGGTGTCAATTAAAAGTTTACTATAGGATTGTACATTATGGCGACGACCTAAACAGACCCTAATATTTACCTGTCAATCTAGACAATCGTTAATCCCAATATGCATAGAAAGGATACGACACTTGTCCGTGTCATTCATTTGTCCGCGATCACAAGTGGCTAGGTCAGAAAACTCAGAATTGAGGTTCACATTCCGGTTTGAAAGTAGGTAGAAAAAGACAAACATTATATATATATATATATATATATATATATATATATATATGAGATAGAAAGAGGGAGGAAAGAGCGATAGTGAATGAAGAGATTTTAGAGGAAGAATGGCCGTGGGCAAACAGGTTAGCATGTAAAGGAACAGACTTGTAGCAAACGAACGAGCAATTAAGCAAACAAGCATACTGGTTAGGGTGTTAGTAGGTGAGTGATTGAGAGATTGAAGGAGGTAAAAAATACTCAGGGGAAAATGAAAGCAACATGATTGTCATAACTTAGAGAATGGAAATGAATTCACAATAGTTGGGCGACTTTCAGATCCGTTCCACCTATTTATCTATCTATCTATCTATTTATCTAACTATCTGTCTATCTGCCCATTGATCTATAGGGTTATCAGCATAGCTCTCTCACTCTCACTGCCTTTTCATTCTATTATGACTTCAACCATTGTAGTTGAATTCAAATTGCCAGTCATTTACACAATTAATCTTTATGAATTACCTGACTGATGGTAACTAGATTTCATTATATACCTCTAAGCATTATTAAATTCCCTCCTGTCACTTAGTAGAATAGCTTGCTAGTCGAGTTACGAAAGTCGATATGAGAATAACACAGAGAAATACAACCAAAAGGTTTCGTAACATGAGTTTAAGTAGAATTGTAATTTTTATACCCCTCTAGAGTGTAGTGATGAATAAGTTTTGGTAGCTGAGGCATGACATACACCTATCGAGGATAGACCAAAAAAAGAAACCGTTTTACTAACTATGTGTGCAAGGAAGTATAGCTTTAAGATAGTGTTCTTTGATATGGAGGGGAAACGTATCTCATTATTTTGGGAAATGGGTGTTTTTCATCTGAATTACAACACTGAATTATAGTTGATACCCTTAAAAGTCATTGACTGATTTCCAATAATTTGCACTTATACTACGTTATATCACGTTCAGAATTTGACGCAAAACCGAATGGAAGTATACAACAAAGAAATGAACTGCACTGTAATATTTGTTGAATTTCTAAAGCAAAAACTGTTCATTACTTAAGTTCTACTTCTGTTTACTTCTTTCTCATACTTTCAATAATTATTCTAAGTAATGGAAGACGCTAGACTTAGCTAGTTTTACTCTTCGTGAAAGTTCAGATGTTGCCTAGTGAAGTAAACTATTGATAACTTTATGCATATTTTCCTACTTTCCACTCCTATGGGCTCTGAGGATTTATTGGAGAGAGTTTGTGAATTCAATATACTTTATATCATTTTCATTATTTTCAACGAAATGGTTTCACTGTAGTATAATGCTTTCGGCCGGTAGACGATAGGTATCTCAATTCATCTGATAGTTACATAAGCACAGACAATTCCGTTCTATAACAGTCACGAAGTTGATATAATAAAGGGAATTTTTAGCTCACCTTTTGAATAAGTTAGCAGCCAAATGATGGTAACTTCATGCTCAAACATCATAACTAAAGAATGCGTAATAATTATCAAAGGTATGTTTGTTTTACACCTCGAGTGTAATGTGTATTAGATAATTTTCTCCTAAATAGGCAAAATTATTTCAATGATGACTCGATATTTAGAATAAGACGGAGTTGTACATTATCAGCAGACTCACTCTTCTTCCAGTGGAATAGTACATCCATTGTCACTGAAACAACAGTTTACGAAAGTGGAACAGAATTTTGAAAAAAACTTCCTGAGTAATAGGAATTTTACTGTAAATAATAAATTTCACTGATGACTAACATTCAAACGTATACTTCTGTTCCATATAGTGCAAAAGTTCATATTAAAATGCTGAAGAAAATACTAATCTTCAAATTACTAAAAGTACCCACCAAGACACTAGATAAAACGAATTCATTGAAGATATCTTCCTCGGCGATTTCATTCACCATAGCTGTTCAGTAGGAATTTATACATTTTTTTGTTTAACTGTACTGCATAGTTACAAGGACTATTTAATTACACTTAATAACGAAGATCAAGTTGAATAAAGATAGAAATTCACAAGTGTGATGCAAGCTGAAAATTAGTCACAAACAGCATAGTAATCGAAAGGAATTTAAAGTTGCGTAATATGCAAAAATAGTTTTCAAGGTAAACCGTGATCAAGGTTAGCATGGAAACAAAATGAAGACAATACTGAATTGTTAGAATATATCATAAAATATAACAAGATTATAAACAGTGAGTGACATAGGTCGGTTTGTTGCTAACACTATGCTAAGTCCAAGGTACCAAATAAAGGTTTAATAAGTTTCTTTTTGTAAACATAATTTCGGTTTCTCTGTGCATATGGCAAGGGCTTCTGCAGTACAGAGAAGGCAGAAGCGCACCATTTAGGTTAAGTTCTTTACACCCTGTAGATGGCTTTGAATGCTGAATCAGTTGTGATGTTGTGACCAGTGTAGATGTGTTCAATTATTGCATTTCTGATGGGTCCACTCGTATCTCTTTGCAGTTAGGCAGGGTAATATTCTTTAATCCGTTTGGAAAGAGTGCGTATTAAACGACCTACATACCTGCATCCACAAGAGCAGGTGAATTGATAAAAACACAAAACAGGTCAAATCGGAAAGCTTATCCCTCGGGCTACCAGGAAACATTAAACGACTATCCTCAATGTTGGCGCGAAGAAAGTTTTTTTAGCAAGTTTGAAATTCTTTTTTGCAAGATATCAGCGATGAAGTCACCTTTGAAGTCAAGATTCATATACAGTATTTTCTTTGGAACTGAAATAGGTATATCCTCTTGTCTGCGAATCGTGCTGGATATCTGTTTTCAGCCAGAGCCCTTTTGAGAAACGTGGGTTCTTCTTCTAAGCTATCGGTACTGACTACTAACATGTACAGAACTTTGAGTGAAGAGGATGCTGGCCGTCTGATAAAATAACTCTTGTTAGATATTTACATGAGTTAAGATTTTTGTCCACAACAGTTTCAATTAAGTTTAGAGGTACATCACTAGTTTTGCTGACAGCTTCCAAAGTTCTATGCAAAATGACATATTCTTTTTTCAGAGACCCGAAAAAGAATAAAGGTGAAAAACGGAGGAGAACCGGTAAGATGGAGGACTTTATGAAGCCCAAGAGAAGATGCTGAGTTATATCAGGTACTCTTAGTAAGTTAGGGGGAAGATTCTTTGGAAACGAGTAAGTTACGGGAGGATCAGGAAAGTTCCGCGAAAAACATAAGCCGAGATAAATTCCACTTGTAACATTCTCTGATACACAACCATCAATAAAACAGGAAGCATAAAACTTAGGCAGTTTGTGTTAGTTGCGTTCACTTCTGAAAGTATAGCTTATGGTCTGGAATTCTGAAGAGTTAGGCATATGAATATTCAAACAGGACCACCTTCCAATGGTAGATCAGATATCTTATAGTTGAGCACAACCTGATGAAGAGTAGACAGGTGTGGATCATCAGCACATTTGATTAGATTGATACTAGCTGAAAACGGTGAGTTACACAGAAAGAAAGATAAAAGGCCAGGGAGAAGGGAAGAGCCCTGGGAAGCATCAGCCTCAGTAAGCACTGAGATGGAGCGCTTTTCTCTGTGTATATCATATTGTTTCCTTCCGGAGAAACTGGGATACAACCAGCTGAATATCCAGAACTCAGTATTTGTCATGAATAGCTTGTTCACCGAAAGAGGTCTTGGGACAGAATTGAATACTGAAGCATAGTCTAAAAAGGTACACCTGATATACTTAGTATTCCTATCAAGATTACAAGCAAGATTGTGATATAAGACAGTGGTTGCATCCACAGTGATTCTTTTGATTTTGTATACGAGCTAATTATGATCTCCAAAAACATTCAGTAGGTGTTCAGGCACAGGTTTTACTGGCTTCTCCGTTATTTCCAAGGACGGAGAAGTATATACAACTGGATGGAGTTCCAAACATGAGCCTGGAGTCACCAACCTAGGTACTGGGACTAGCCTAACACCTTTCCAGGTAGGTGGCACGGTGTTTTCTGAAAACGATCTTTTAAACATGTTAGTTAGTGGATGATATAGTGTATCATCATATCTCATGAATCTGAAACTTAACATGCTATTTGGACCCAAACTGTGTGAAGGGTTCAGGGATTTTAGAGACTTGGAAACATCTTTCTGGGTGAATTTTGGACAACATCCTTCATTGGAAAAAGGTGAACAGTGTGGACAGAACAGTAGAGTTGGCATACAAACGATTTGTTTAGAGCACAGGAACCAATACATGATTCTTTACTAAGATGTTGACTATCAGTGAGGTTTTTACAAAGTTTTTACATGCTGAAGAAGCCTTTGTATGACAAAGTTTCTGGTTATATAGTAGACTCAGGCGTTTAATTCCCAAAATAGTTAAAACGTTCTGTCGACGAGCAGTAACATTATCACCCGCTTTATATACCCTTTATTCCTGTCTCCTTAGTAACTTAAGCTGAGGAAAAGATATATGATCAATGCACAGGAATAGCTTTTTACTAGGGCAACAGATATCTAGGCAAAACTGGAGGAAGTATGTCATAGCATCATCAGTGTTGTTCTAAACATCCCTATCACATATATTCTAGTCTATACCTTGCGGCATTTCTCTTAGTTGAAGTAAGTTACTTTGTGAATAGTTTCTATGTCCGATTTCCTTATACCGTTATGTGACGGTTGTTTTGTGTAGTTTGCCATATATTTTAGCGAAAACACATAACTGGTCTGAGTTGGTCAGTGGGGATCGTTTTCAAGTTTCATTTATATCAGTATCATTGACGAATACCCAAGTCTAGTGTTGCGTTTTGACTTGTTGTGAAGTTAACAAGGCTTTGACGATCAAGAACTGCGTGAAAACTGTGGTCACCAAAATTGAAGTCACCACATATCGACAGGGAACCATAGAGTATAGTGGCTTTTAATTCTGCAAATGTATCAGGGAAACGAGGGCTACAGTCACTGACTGACTACAACTTTTGATATAAACGAAGCGGTATTTGTCCAGATTTTTGAGTGGCATTTTGCAGTGATGCAGTCCATGCAACCATTTGAAAATTTGAAGCGTATGTAAGTCAAGATGGATGTTAATGAAGGTAGCTACACCACCTCCACATTTCTGAGTAAAGCTACGTCGATCCTGACGGAAAATTTTGGAGCCTTTAAGTGCAACCAGATTATCATCAAATGGATCATGTGGCCAAGTTTTTGTAATTTAATTACTCCAGTACTAGGTTATACATTGGAGGGCAGAAGAGATTGTAAATAACCCATTTTTCTCTGCAGGGAGCTGCAGTTCGTCCTTAGAATTTCAGGCAGAGCCATTTGACATAAAGTTACTCGCTTTAAAGCACGTTGCCGTCAGCTGTGATACTTATTTCGCATCTTATTTGATAAAAGCATTGTATTAGCTTGTAAACCTTATTAAAATGTGCTTGAATACGTAATGAGATCAGAGGACATGGTAAAATGATTACAGCAAATAAAAGGCGTAGAAACATTTAATGGAATATTTAAGATGAAAAATTTAGAAGCCCAGATATTTGAGCAGACCGCCGTTCGTTTGTGCAGTAAGCAGTGTTAGGGGTAGTGATACTACCTGGCTACCCAAACATCAGTAGCTGGAGTGGGGTTCAGACGTTTTTCCAAACATTTATTTTTGTGTTTACTCGCTGCCTTGTTTGTTTTTCTACCTGCAAAGTTAAGTTTTATGAGTCAAGTATATATTTTCAAGGTTTCACTGATTTTGATAAATCGAAGCTGTAGGTCATTTTGAAACAATCGTGTGATCGATGTAATAGAGCGCAGTTAGGAAATAAGTATCAGTGAACAGCTTTCGCCCTGATAAAGCTGTTTCTTCGTCAACAAATGAATTCTGTAACAGAGTAGTCGCTCAGTAGATTCCACTGAACTCTTCACAAAGGTAGAATTCTCAGCTACATACTTCTAATTTTCTTAAGGCAGTTTTTCTGTTTCATTTACCTCCATTGTACTTAAAAGCTAAGATGCTCATGTCTTTGAGATTTGGTGACACTGACGGGTTGACGAGTAGGCAGTGAACTTAGTGAAAACATGACTGATTGGAAGACATTATTTGTATGTACAGCCTTTTCATGATTAAAGTGTAACCAAATGTCTATAAAACGTGCAAATGGGCCTAATTTTAGGTACAGATGAAGTCTGAGATATGAATTCAACATTGTTGGTTTTTGCGGTTCCACAAATTAGGTTACAGTGCCAGATTAATTTATTCTTTACGCGCCTTATAATGACGAATCAGTAATGACTTTACAAAATTGCATTATAACATTCTTCTCACTGAAACGAACCGCTTACTGTAAGACACTAGGATTCTTCGTATATATCACTCAATAAATCTCGTTAAAAGCAGATTACGAAGCTGAAACGCTCAGCCAACAGTAATGTCTGGTCTCACTTTATTCCAGAAATACTGATTTTTTAAAAGTACTGTTTATTCAAGTGATTAAGTTACTGAAAGTGGACAAATGAATGAATGAACAGTTAGTGTAACAGCCAAGTGTGGTGGAATTTGTGTGACTTTTACAACTTTTGGAGTATGACAGGCTGTATTATCTAGTGTGGACAGTTGTGCGCATCCAAACGACAGGCAAACTAAAGAACGTTTGATTTGTTCCCAGTGAACTTGTAAGTCTGTTTTGTTTTTTGGATACTATCATTGTTGTTATTATTCTTGTTTTATGTCCAACCTTTGTTTATGAAAAATAACCTAAGTAAATAAACAAAACAGCAACACGAAAAGTTGAATCGGTCACAACGCAGTGAAACAACAAAGCTTGGCAGTAATAAAAAAAGTATGTGGTAATTGAATAAAATGAAATATGATATGTTTATATGTGAACCTTATAACTGAGAATATTAAGGAAATTAGCTCATTTTTATGTTAGCGGTTGCAAGCAGGAAGAGGTTGTCGGCCAAAGCACTTGGCATGTTTGTTTGTTATAAATTTATGTGTACAGTGAAGGGAAAATTATCTGCCTAGAAAGTTGAAGGTCGTATTATCCATTGTTGTATAAACCCTTGTAGCCTAACAATGCAATAAGGATATTATTTAATAATTCCCATTGTAACATCAAGATATTCAGCGAGGAGACTCTTTTCAACGAATTTATTTCAAGCTGTACAATCGTATATATATATCTTATTTGGAAAAAATTATATCCCGTGAGGAAACTAAACACTATATGGTGATGACAATAATAATAGAGCGAGTGATGACATAGGCATTTATGATTATAATAACAATTGAAGTGCGAATGATAACAAATAGGTTGTGTAATATATGGAATGGTACATAGAGAGTATATAACTCAGAAGGGGTGAAAAAATTGTTGAAAATGGTAAATCAATTAAGTATTATGTAATGGCATTAGATAAGTTGGACAAGATGAAGTCAATGTTTTCTAAAAGGATTAAGACAATTAAGTGAAACAACACCGGAAACTAGTTAAAGTGAAAGCGATTATAATGACAATAATAATGATAAAGGAAGGATACAAAGGTTAGATTAACAAAGTGGGAGGGGGAGCTAATGGGGTGGGAAAATGTTATGGCCATGATAAAGACAATGACTGCACATACTTCTTTTGTACACACAGATCAGGTATATTAGATTACGTAAAATATCAGAAAATAGACTAAGAACAAAGCGGTTAACGGTGAATTAGAAAAATCTGTATTGACGTTGAATTGACACAGGTGAGGCTAGAATGTCTTATATCGTATGTTTGATAGATAATTGTACTTCCCTTCTGATTAATTCTATATCTTTGTTCAGTCTGAACATTTTGAATGTACTTTGTTTTAGATTTAATCATAGGTTGTTATCTAATCAGTGGTAACTATTTTTACGTCATCAATTAAATATGAAGGAAGTATATATGATCACCAAATAGCACGACTGCATTTTATGCTTTACGTATCTTTTATATTAGTTTGAATCTTAATGGAAACAGGAGGATGCCCTCATTTTGATAAAGGATTTCAGAAATGTTTCCTAACTGTGTCTTTGCTGTTTCGGAAGGAGTTGATGTATTTTTAGCTGTGCGATAGTAAATAAGGCTGGGCTTTACATAATGATGGATGGCGTCATATATTCACCAGTATTTGTTGTCCGATCACCAGGGATGAGGTAAATAGCACCAGAGATTAGTGTAATTTTCGTACCCACCAACCTTATCAGTAGCAGTTCTTCAGTTTTCAATAACGCAAACCATACTACTTGAAGTAATGACAATAAAACATTATTTTTCATTTCCTCCAAAGCCATCACAGTGTCCTTCATTCTACGATGAAATCAGATGCGTCAGTATTGAAGTCGCAAGGTATGATTTACTGCATAAAGTCTTTGCCAGTTCAACAACAATGTGGGTGACCATGTATCTCATTGTTTCATTTAAAATAAGCATTAAACTGGCTGAGATGATCATACCCTATTTTCACACACACGCATTCTAGATGAATGTAATTCATCGGTGTTTGATACTAACTAGCTAAATAAAATAATTTACAACAATTCGATCCTTTTTATAAAACTCGACAAAACAATAAACGGATGCAAAACAATTTACCTTGAAAATTTACGAAATTTTGTGGTGCTACAGATTATGTCTATGAATTGTCTGGGCTTATTTGAGTGTCATCTTCAAATGTGTATGTGCATAGTTGAAACCAGAAATTTTCAAGTATCTTCTCACTTTTTCGTGAACATTTGAATGTGTTGATAGTGCGTTATCGTGATGACTATGTAGACGATTCACTAGCAAAGAAAATAGCATGAAGGACCATCCAGTACTGCCTAAAATTTACAGACTTCATTATTTAGCTGCTGCTTGGATGGAACGTTGCGTATCATTTTTCGAACTGAAGTTAGACAAAAGGAAATGAAATCGTCTTAAAGAGAGATAAAAGATGGTTAATTTAGTCGCACTACTTCTGAATTATTTTGGCTCTGATTATTGAATATTATAAAGAGCATATGGTCAGCAGTTACGCTTTTATAGTTACAGAATTGCTGAACCAAATCAAACAGCTTTCGGAGTCATAAATCTACCTATTATTCAATGCATAGTTAGCAATCTAAGTATGAAAATAAGAGACAACTAAAAAGTTCGGCAGGAAATATATCAATTGGGAATTAGCACTACTGCAAATTCTAGAAGAAACGTACTTCTCTACATTCTGCTCTTTTGACTATGTCAGTAGATATTGGAATTGGTAGACGAAGGTATTTAGGAGTAGTTTGACTTTTCATAGAATGAATAATGAAAATATGATGATTTGTAAAACGTGCTTCAGCTTGTGAAAATCGTGTGGGTTTATTGACTAGCCTTCAAACAGGAAGACAGTAAGTTGCATTGATATTAGTGTGAAACTGGTTACCTAAGAAAAGCCTTCACCTCAGATAGCCAATTTCATAGTTCAGTTACCACAACCACTTAGGTTTTTTTGAAAAACCTTGATTGTCACAGCAACTGAGTATCCTGATGTTTTCATTCATTTCGACTTCTTTCATTGACGTAGTTATCTGCGACGACTTAGAGTTTATTCATATTTAATAGTTTTATTAGGTAGTACTCCATTAAAAATCTGAGGTTCTCTTAGAATTATTTTGTTAATTATTTTGACTGGCATCATCAACACTCTGGTCTTTCTGAAGGTAATCTGTCAGCCCCTGGTGGTAGTTTGGACACATCAGTAGTTTAGTTCAATAAGTGAATCGGTTACATTTTGAACTGTATGTACTGACTAAAAGTAATTTCCAAGAAACAACAAAGCTAGGTTTGATGCTTTTCATGTTCAACAAATAGAGTGTAACTACAGGCTTGTAAAAGCTGATGTTATTCCGGGACAGAACTTACATCACTGGGACCTAAGGTCAGATGTAGTGCCACAAAACTGTTTACGGTCTAATTAGCTACTTTAGTACTGCTCTACGTTAAATATGGTGCTGTTTGGTCCTGCATACGTGTAAACTCATTTATTTGTATATTGTCTAGATTACAGTGATTGTACTTCCTGTCAATCACATATTCCTCCCCCAAAATCATTTCTTTTATCACCTTGTATTAATAAAATGGTTGCTGTGCTTTTGTCAACTAGAGGACTTCAAGTAATGTGAAGTATGAAAGAAATGCTGGGACAATATCTATCGGCCCGCTAGTTAACCGTCTAACTTTAATAGACAACTCTGTGAAATTTTGA
>OX104134.1:27080628-27116113 GCA_944470555.2 Heterobilharzia americana | reverse complement strand
CGATTCCAGCGGGGAATAAGTTTGTTTTCATTTTTTATATTTTGTTTGTGCTTTGAAGTTTCTTTAGCGGTTAGATTTGTTTTACGGGGTAGGGTTGCTAGCCCTATGCCCAACCTTCCCTCTTTACCCGGGCTTAGGACCGGCTAGTAACTAGTAAACTAGTTAACCAGGCGAGGTTTGAGAAAACGATAGTTTTACTCAATTATAAAGAGTCTTACTTGCATAATACAGTGCATAGTTCATGTTTACTGCACTCTTTGTAAGTACAGTGTTTGAAATACCAGTTGTAAATGTATTCACTTTTAACGCTTATCATGATATAGATTCTCATTAGGATACACCCTTACTACTGGAAAGTAGTGAATAAAACTTCTTTCGACAATAATATGAATATGTGACTGAGGGACAGTATTTAGAGAAGAATAGCAGATTGTTCTGAATTTTGATAATGCTTAGTCATTTACATAATGACAAATTTTTGATTTTTAAAAGACGAGTATACGACGCTTAGGTGGATGGATTCCTTCTCTACTTACGATGAATTTGGTCTGTGATATTTGATGGTTTCCCATTTTTCATCGCGTTTGAACGTGAATGTTTGGATCTAGCCATTCTCACTGAATATCAATCGGTAGCATGAGAATTGTGCCTAGGTCTGATAGCATGTGTTTGGATATGATAATGATCGTCGCTCAATTAGTGAAAATGTTACTAGTTAGTGAGTACAGCGGCACTGCAAAAGTGGTACGAGGTATTCCACCACTTCCTTTCTAACTGCTTCTGGTTTTCATTGACATTAGTTGGTTCGGAAGAAATTGAAACGCATTCAGTAACAACGTGCGTGAAGGCTAATGATGCCACCTGGAGACCCAGACAACAATAGGTGAAGTGGGAGTGGGGCCTGCCGACCTACCATTCCGCAACTTTCCATACACAATTTTTTCTTATTATCTTGTGCGACAATCTTCAGCGTGTGCATGAGGTCCGTGACTGTTGCTCTGAGCTGTGTTTACAGATGTAGACTACCTGGTTGAAGTCTTCGAGATGATAGGCATCAGTGGTTGAGGACTCTATGTGACATGGCTGAAAAATCGGTCGCAATGACACCGATGTATTCACTCTTTGGCGTTTTCTAAAGCTTGAATATTCTCACTAACCTTTATCCTCAAATAGTTTACTCTTCCACACAACTTTGCCCACTTTGACATCGCTCTTCTTCTATCTGCCTATTCTTTGTTTCCTACTATGAAATGTGGCAGTTTGAAATGATTCACTTTTTTGCGAGGTTCTACGTTGATTCTGTCTGTTTGTCTGTCTGTAAGTGCTTATATTCTAACGGAGACTTTTTCACATAGCATTGACAACACGCTGTAGAAAAAAGAATGAAATATGAGTTCTTCGCGAAACAACCGCAACCTGCTGTGGTTTCAGTGATAAAATAATTATTTGGTTGACATTTTTTTTATTGTTGTCATTTAGTATCGGTGACCTCTAGTTAAAACACAGCGACAATTTTTCGAAGTAGGTGGTAAGGGTAAAGAGAATGTCTGTAGAGACTTAAAATGTCGCTTGTGATTATGTGATAACAATCACTCTCCTTAGACTAAACAGCACAACAAAACTCTCATGTTAATTTTCAGCATTGTTAATCAAAATAGTTTAGACGAATATACTGTAAGGATAGAAAGTCAGGTCAACGCAGAACCTTGTATGTAACTAGCCAAAGGGTTTTTCACGAATTCTCAGTTTCTGTTTACACACTACTTAATGTTTTCTGTACAAAAAAAGATAATGAATCTGTGTTCAGGTGAATCCAAGTGTTTTTATTGCAAAATAAAAATCAAACAAATTATTTTGATCTGCTTACAAATAAAGTTTGACTTCTTCACTGTTATATGCTTCATTGAGCTGTAAAAAGTAAACGTAAGATAAATGTATTTCAATTAATACATACGATTGTAGATGAATTTTTAACCGACAAAATGCGATTGGTTAACTTTGATTGATCTAGAGTGTAGCTCACTTATTACTGGCATTAATATCGATAACACCGTTGTACGAAACAACTTATAGGATGAGGAAACTACAATGTCAACGAACAAGAACTTTGATTTTTGGTTGAATTACTTACTTTTTTCGATTGGAAATATTCGCTATCCACTAATATATGTTTGTAAAATATACAACTCTCTTTTGTTTTTATTTGAAATGTCAAGAAATGTTGTTTTTTCACGCAACATGCATGAGTGACTGTTTTTTGTTTCCGATTGTACTTTATTTCACTCTATTTTTGTTTATCAAGTAAGGGTATGGTAGAGAATATTTTATACCCAATGTATTTCATTTCATTTTCTACAGGTCTTTTATTTGGTTGATAATTACTGTAGTAGTTATCGCAATTACTATTGGTGTTAGTTCCTTTTTGTGTCCAGGCTCTATTTATCTTTTTTACTTTTTAATCTTCCTAGAAGGGTGATTTTCAGTCAGTATTCACTGATCTTGAATGTTTAGCACTTTTAACTGCTTGTCTCTCGCATGATATCGATCATCGTGGTACGGATAATCAGTTTCAGATTAAAACAATGTCACCATTGGCGAAATTATATTCAACGTCAGTTCTTGAACATCATCATTTCAATCAATTTATGATGATATTGACGATAAAGGTAGTTATTCAGTTTCTTGATTGTTGATTATTTTTGATTGCTTTTTATTCATAACAATGTTGGCTTTCTCCTATTTAGTAGATTGTCAGTTATACTAATGGGATGGTCTTTCGTTAGATGTTATTTGGATGGAGGCAGTCGTCAGGAAGCCCTGGACCTAAGTTTCATGTTCTTTGGCACTCGTCGGCAAGGCGTATCTGCGACCTCTGGGGAAGTGAGGTCCCGTCCGACATTCGAACACGGGTCAGCCTCGTGCTGCAGTCAGAGACGTTACCACTGAGCTATTCGGATCGCGACTGACCTCCTGTAGGATTGGATTAGGTACATTAATTGGTTACTACAGGTTAACCGACTTGGTGTTGTCTTGTCCTGTGCTTATTGAATGTACTTCACGAAAATCCTAATTTTTGAATCCCGTTCTTATCAGCAGTCATAAGTAGAGCACATCGTTGGGATTGTGAGTGACTGGGCCTTCCTGTAGCTACAGATACACTTTGCAGAAGCCTCTTGTTGACTGTCTCTAAACATTCGACGTCAAATGCAATGGACTACGGTATTGTGTAGATGTACACATTACGCTTCTTGATCACTGAAACTTCCTGAGCGTCAAAAATGATCACCATCTCATTGAATGATCGTTTGATGGCTAGTTCACGTAGTACTTTTCTTTGTTATAGGCTATCAAGTACGGATGGTAATGTTGCTTCACGTCTGTTATACTCAAAGTAATATATCCCCTCTTGTTTAGATATTCTGTTCCCAGGCATGACCCAAAGATACTTTCATTTATGGTTTGGTTATTTTTATGGAATTTTTTGCAACCAATTAAGGGTTGTGCCCACCTGTGTCTGTTAGAATATGTGTACTTACCAATTTCTTGTCTATCGCTGTCGATATCTATTCATGTATACAAAATATAGTGACCTCAATTCACCCTATATATATATATATATATATATATATATATATATATATATATATATATATATATATATATATATATGAAAAAAAATAACTAGAAATAACCAGAAATTTTTTGTATACCTTTTAAATTCGATTTTTTTCATAACATTTTTTGTTGTCCTTTATCTTTCATTTTACTAACCCAATTTTCCGTTGTAAAGTGATTCTACTGAATTATTCATCTTACTTATACATAAGTTCACTAAATTTCATTTTGTATTGATAGAAGGGTAAACCTTCAGTTGCTTTTAGGCGTTTATTTTTACTAAGAGCTCTGTATTAAAATACATGTCATGTAAAGATAAGGTTTCATATAATGTCTAGCTGAAGTCCATTGTTTTGAGCACACCGTTTTCGATTAATCGCTCATCAAATTGTCACCGCATTCATCTACTAAGGCTTGATTATTAGACCACCTATAAGAGACATTGTTCATGCTCTGCTATGCAAACGTGTTTCTAAGCTGTGTAGCCACAAAAATAGCTCGCTTGGAGTTTAACTGAGTATTTCACGTGTGCGTGAATTACTAACTACCAGTCATATCCTGAAAATATCCAAGATAAAACAGCTTTTCAATATCACATTTTTTTTGGTCATTTATCGTGTACCAGAATAACTTAATATATTCAGCAATGAATCTAGATGGAAAATCTAAGCAGTGAGGCAAAGAAAGATGTATGCATTTTTTTTTGAAAGAATGCATGTAAACTTGGATCATGCATAATACATTTGCATCAAAAATACATAAACTGCAGTAAATCGAAAAAAGAAATGATAGATACCCTGAGAGAATTTATCATAAATTTTTAAATAGCATCACGTTCGGATAGGACTCGGACCTGGACCCCTTGGGGGAGGGGTAGGTTGTGTATTTTATGAGTTGAAGTATGAGACGGAACACTGAAAATTGTCACGGTCCTTTTTCAACCTAGTGATGCGCCGAGCTTTCAACGAACAAAGACTATAGCAAGTTATCCAATAAATCATAAACCATTTAGAGGTTGTAATTTTACTCCCTTAGAATCCAAAAAGAAGGGTGTGGTTAGACCTCTATTATGTCGAACTGTAACCAACTGTACTTGACAGTAAGCTGTGATAACTCGTTTAATACAGCGTAGCGTTGTGAAGTAAATCTAGTGGAGCTCCTCTTCGACTTGTGTCATCCTCGTACACATTTATATTTAGCCTATTGATCTGTGAATAGTAACGCATGGGGACTCTAAAGGCCACCTTAGCAACTTCTAAAGTAATTAACTAGGTTCTTTTATTTCATCAAAATCTACCGTCCTGTAGGAAATGCTAAACTCAGTAGTTGCTAGGGTGGACCTTAGAGTCACTCGTAATACATAATTATTTGAGGCTTTACAGTTATAAATCCATGAAAATAGGCGACTGCAATAGTTAGTGTAAGTGATAACGCAGAACCACTTCAAAATTGGAACAGTGTTTTGCGTGAATGGAGATCAAATCAAATGGATGTGTTTTTTCAGATGGAATAGTAATAGTTCGAATATAACTCATCATTACATAATGATTATTTGATCCTTATTAAACAAACGTACGCTCATTCCTACAACGGATAGATGTATACACGTTAGTGAATCAATATCCCTAGATTTTGTCTCCTTACTTCGTGATTGTTTTGTTCGTATTGGTTTTTATTACACAACTGATAGTAGAATTTGAAATAATGAAAAAGATTTGTATTTTAGGTTGAGGATGATGACTTTGCAAAATGTCTAAGTAACAAGGTCAGAATCATTACTGTTAGGACCAAAGATTGGAGAAAAGAAATCAGATACATTGCATACACTTTACTCATTATTAATTACCCTCCTAAATTAATTAATAAATGCTTTAGTAATTGTGAGGAAAATATGACTCATAGTGGTAACAGGTGTTAATAGTGAAAATAGTAATGGCATTACTGTGTGTATGTGAAAGAAAATTCAATACCTCGAAACTATTACCGTACAAGCGAGGGATCTCACAGAAATTACGTGGTATTCTCATTTAGACTGGGATCACAGTACCATTCAAACCTAAAACTGTTTTAGAAATAGGTCATGAGATCCACTAGGTAGAATAGTTTGTTTTTCTGTAGGGTAACAGAGCGATATTATTTAAGATTAACTTGGGTGGAGGGAGAGATTGATAACCGAATCGTTGTTTATCGAATATACACGGAATACGTGCAACATGAATGAGTCAGCGCCTGTTCCGGATATACGGAAAATCCTACCGCCTATATCTCAAAGAAGGTGAAAGAATTAGGACTATATAAACCATATTTGGAAGTTGTGGAGTTATCTTGGTACATAAGTATTAACAATAAATTGTGTACGAAACGTAATCCAGGAAATAATGCTGTTCCACTGTGTGATGCACTTAATAAATCAACTAAAATGGAATGATTACTATTCTACACGAGAAAAACTTACATCTATTTGATTTGATCCTCGTTTACGCAAGCACTGAAATAATTTTGCGTTACGCCTTACGATATCAGTTGTATTTCACCTATTCTCATGGATTTATAACCGTAGACCTTGAAGAAGAAGTCACTGAAAGCAGTTGTTCGTCCAAATCGATTTTGTTTTAAACAATTTATTCCGATCTTAAAACTACACAGTTATTTGTTTATTTCGGCTTTAAACTTATGGAGGTAAGCACACAGTAAGACCGGCACTTCTCATCGTTTATTGCCCAGTGATAACTAAATTTCCTAGATATTTGGAATGACTATTGAGCAGTTCCTGGTGCATGCACTATGTGTTGATTTAGTCAGAGAAAACTTGGACAAAAATAAAAGATTTATTTATCTTTTATTTGATTGTACCGAATTAGTTATAAGGTTCGAGTTTACCTAACTGTTCTACTGTATAGCTTTGAAATATGATCTATAAAGGTGGGGAGTGTTTGAAGACTATGGTGTCCTTGACCGCGATGACCTTCGTAGATTTGGCCAGACCGCATTTTTACTTTGAATCATTTCACTTTCTAGGTATGATTTCTAGTTCACTGATTTACCTTTCCTGTTGCTTGGGTCAGCGCCCATTGATAGTGCACAGATAGACGTAATTATGTGAAAGGAGGTATTGAATCAATTTTGTTATAGATGTGCTAATGGAAACATAGAAAAGTCTTCTGAATGCTCTGAGCATAAATCTGAGTATGTTTGGCCGGTGTTTCACGCTGCTACTTCAGGACTCATCTACAAATGAATTCCAATTTAAGGATAGGGTATAAAGTGGTTGGATGTGTCGATTACCTGCCTTATTGATGGAGTTGCACTAACAGGAATAGGTTGACTGTCGATGGAATGCCAGCTCTGTTTCAATGGGCCCGTTTGACATTTCCGGCGTTGCGGTGAACATAGCGTATCACAGTCCTATCTGCCCTATTATACGGCTGCTAGACGTGGCCTTTAAAATGAAATACAAATAGAGTATAGTGTTTCGATCACAGGTGTCTTCATGCGATTGCTGATGTGTAGTGAAATCATGATGTGAGCGTTTTCTAGGTTAGGCCTAGGGTATTAGTCAAGACAGTCAAGTCTGTCGCCGACTTGAATGACTTGGATGCATGTTGAATGGAAAGATCTACCGCCTACTATGACGTGTGGTGGTGGGTGAAGTAGGATCGGGTTGAAAAGAGGTAAAATTTGATCAGACCAAAACTTGATAGGAGCCGATAAAGTTTTAGATTGTTGGTTTAAGTAATGTATGGAGTTATGGACTTCGTGTCTAGTGTCGTCAAGATGATAGGAATGAGTGTTTGGAGACTATTGGTGACATGGTTGAAAATCGGTCACAGTAGCACCGACGCATATACTCTTTTGTATTTTCGAGATTCTGAATGTTTTCATGAACGTACACTGATGTTTTTAGCCGTCATGCACTTTTGTTTACCTTTATATAACATTCTCTATCAACACATTGTTTGGATGCAGATGTGGAGTGCGTCAAGTTGAAGAGAATAACTTCTGGGCCATTTATACGTTAGTCTGTCTGCCTTTCGGTCTATTATTCATGCTCCTTTTGAATAACTTGATCTCAATTCGTATAAAGTTTCTAAGGTTTTACAAGACAACAGAAGTGTCCTGAATTTACTAGATGGTTTGTTACTGAGCCGAAGATGTATTTCCTTCTAATTTTTCTACCAACCATACTAGATGATGCTCATGAGCAAGTTTTGTAAGGTGGTGTATGGTGCGAACTATGTATATAGCTTCGCAGGAGTAAGTGAACCGGTGGATGTTTTTTTTGATGGTGGAACGTGATTCTAGCATTAGTGACAACTAATGTTGCTCCTGGGGATGCTAATAGTTGTTTTCATAGGATGGCATCCTCGCCTGTTGATTCTAGGTTCAGCATCAAGATCTTTTTGAGAGTAAAGTATATGCGTTGAATAAAGTTCTTGTAGATGAATATCTGTACGAATTGTTTTTTCACTGAAATACTTTAAAGGTTCCTCACTTATTCATCGGTATATATTCCGAAATCTCACTGACAATTTTAAAGTCGTTAAAAATTTATGGCAATGACCTTTTCAAGCTTGTTTCACTATTCACTTAAATTTTTTGCAAGTTTGATACACTACATGCATTTTTTTTAATCAGGTGATTCTTCATCAAGTAATGTAGGTCGATATTGAAACGTTTATTAATATAAAGTGTGAGAGAATATATAAGAATTGAGTTTGTGGATTTGATCTACGGCAATGATTTGTCATTTATAGGGTATTTGGGAACCATTCATCAGTTGATTTACAGAAGTTTATTTCTTTCATTTTCCTTTTATTTTCTAGGGCAACAATTTTTTATGCAATCTAAATAAGTCAGATTATGATATTGTTGTGAAATTAATTAGAGAGGCGATATTAGCTACAGACTTGTCAAGCTATTTCTCTAGACTGCCTAAATTTCAACAGACTTTAGCAAATTTGAAACAAAGTGGAGACAATTCAATCAATTTATGGAGAAACGATCAAGAACAACGTTTATTACTTGGATGTATGTTTATGACAGCTTGTGATGTCTCTGCAATTACTAAACCATGGCCGGTACAAAAAATGGTAAGAATAATTAAAAGGGTTTTTAATTACCAAAGGATAAATTAAATGTGATAACTGTTCGAAACGATATTTTATGAAACTTTATGAAAAGTGTTTTCTTAGGGGTCTCCAACTCTATGTTATTGAACGAATATACTTTTAAGATTATCATAAACTAGTACTGTTGCGTCTGTTTTGTAACTTCTGCAAATGACTAATTGTTTTGAATGAATGTTTTTATAAGCTGTAAAAATGGTTTTGCAGACAATTTAGAGCCTTCATTCAATGCCTTGACTTAGTAGAATAGAATTACAAAGTTCATGCTTCACAATTCCAGTTATTGCGTAAAATAGGGTGATAGTCTTTCGATATTGTCAGTTGGTCATTATTCCGAAATTTCATATTGCAAGACCTTATTTGCATTTCTGAGAAGTGGGAAACTTTGGAAAAGCCTTTTATACCTTCTTTGTGGTACATCAAGGGATGCTATTCGTACTTAGAAAATCCATATCTGGAAGTAATCACATGTAATACATTTCTAATATAACGTTTAAAAATTGTGTATTAACACATTTTTTTGCTTTCAACAAATTCTCACCATTGGAGTCTTATCAACGTTTGAATAAATTTATGATAAAAAAGTAGTGTTCAAATTTTGGTCATATAAACGTTTGAAGTAATATATTATTGCTTGTAATTCCCCATCGTTGAGTGAGCCGAATTGATCTATCTTAGTGGGAACAACATCGCCCACTGGAAGGTAGGTACATCCAGCTGATGAGTCCTAAATAAGATGAAATGCGCGTACTGGATCCCACTGTTATCCACTATCCGTCATTATTATTTTAGAATAATATTCATCGGTGATTCCCTATATCAAAATTGTCTCGCCATAGAATTCCTACTGAATCACTATAAGCTTCTAAGTTTGTTTTACTGAAATGCATAGCAGTTTAAACTATGAAAGTTTTTTCTGTATCACTGTTTGTTAGCTTCGACAGAAATGTTTTGTTGTTCTCGTCTTTTACATTATTATTGCTTTAAATGTGCTTTCTACTAAGTTAACAGTCATCGGAATTTAGGGATCAATGAATATCTGCTTGACCCATCATAGTTAATAAACTTTACTGCCTTTGTAGACTAGGCCATCTTATGTTTTGAGTAAACTGAACATTTCAGGGGACAAACGTTACATTGGGATAGTGTTAAGTAGCTGTTATGTGAAAGCTATTATAAAATCATTGTATTTGTTCAATACACTGCCGTTATTTCATCTGCTTCGATTTAAATAGTACCATAACAGTGAGGGCTGTACAAGTCTAGCTAAACTCTTCTAGCTTGCATCACATGATGACATTTTTGAAGGTTATTATTGTTGTTTATTGACTTATTGGTGTTTATCTGCTAATCTATGCATCATTGCAGGGTTAAGATTACCAGTATGTATTTAATTTGTTATTACAAGTCAACCTATTTCTACATATTTTCGTAATCAAATTACTATTTTGCCTAAATGGTAATTCATTCACTCATTTTGGTTGTGTTCTTCCTTTAAACAGACAGCTGAAATGGTAGCCAATGAATTTTTTGAACAAGGTGATTTAGAAAAACAGCAACTAAATGTTACCCCAGCTGTAAGTATTTTTTTCATTCCGTTCTATCTGCACATTACAATTCAGTTTTGCTTAAATTATGTTTTCATTTTAATACTAATCTATGTGAAGATTGTGACCTAAGTTGAATCGTGCAACTATCCACTTCAGTCATACTTCATGTTTCTGTGCTGCAGTCAGACAGAACTGTCGAAAACAGTCGGATTATCACAATGTTTGTGGGAGAAAAATGCATTTGAATGCTTTTCACATGAAGTGTAGTTGGCTTTAAGTTTCTGGGTTATATCAGTCAATGAAAAAACGTTTAGTGAAGTCTTAGATATTTGAGATAGTTACATTTGTCAATCTTCACTGTTCCTTGTCGTTTAGGCAATGGTTGTTAATGCCTTTTCGTGGTCTGCTTTTATACGATTATCATTATTGTTATCCTATTTGAGTTGTTTGATCGTTAATTTCATTGTGTTTATCTCTTGGTTGTTAAACTTTAAAAAACGGTTTGACATCCTCAGGAGTCTTCTACTCTACAGGTGTTAATCTTCTTTTGCATAGTTAGCTTGGAGAACAACAATTAATCCTCATCCTCATCCTGATTTATAAATCTTCCCCACTATCTCATAGTTATATGTGTTTGTGTGCTCCACTTTTGGTATTTTTATAAAAATGGATGTGATGTATATGTTTGTGTGATGAGTTTTTCTGTCAGCTAAACTGAAGATGAACTGATTTCAGTCCGTGATGAATATCAACTTGAAATCAATTAATAAATCTCCGTAAGCCTGTGACTGAAAAATGAGTAGTTCAAAGAAGGACAAATAATCCGTTTATCCATCAAGTTTCTTCTAGATTACACAGTAGACTTTGCAGAAAATTCCGTAAGATTTGTTGTAGTAATAGCCTATTCAAAAAACGTGGAAGACATCAACGCTGTTTGAAACTAAGTGATTCGGAATAAAATTCAGAAAAATCGTGTATGAACGTTTATGAAAGAAATACTTTTTGCTGAGATTCAATTCAAATAATTGATTATCTAAGCGATTATATAGCGTAGGTAATGCTATAAGATAGCTCTTGTGGAGCTAGTTACTTTTGCCGCTGCTCTAGGAATTCAATTTTCCGCGCTCGCGAACACCTCACGGCGTGGTTAAGTGAAGGCATAGTAAAGACCATTATAAGCTCCATGTTAGTACACTTGATTGAAACGAACCATATGGTCGTTAAGAATAAGTCGTTTTCCATTCTTTACCATGTTTCCATCAATTTGGCACAACGTACCTAGCTCCAAATCCTTCAGACTGCAGAAGCGGTACCAATCAGGATCAAACAACCTGAGTTATGCGCCCGAAAAAAGCATATGTTGCTACTACAACTACCGTTGCCCGATTCCGTATAAATAAATTCATTCACATCCTACCCCAGGTAATTAATTCTATTTTCTAATTCCATACTATAGATACCCCTTCATCCTTATTATGTGAAATAATTTTAGCATATTCTCTTAACCTATTTGTTCCCCCAACATAAGTAACATTCTGTCACTCCTCAAATTATCTTTCTCAGTTTATTTTATCCAGCTCGCGTAAACACCTCCCTATCACATTTTAAGCTATCGCCTTATGGCATTACGTACGCCGTATAATCTTTTAGATAATCGCTCGGGATAATTGGTCATACTCGTATATTCAAAATATGTGAATGTGTGTATGAAAAAACACTGAAATTATATTATTTTCTTCCGGATAATGTTATTTGACAAGGCATTAAATGTTGCTTTGCGAAATTTAATATTTTGGGAAACGTGAAAGTACAGGAATTCTTCACTAGAGATGAATCTTTTAGTTGTGAATTCATGGGTTACTAGATCACTTTTTTCAGTCCTTACTTATACTTGACATCTCTTTGTTTACGAGATTCATATTTCAAGTATTTATTGTGTAATTTTATCAGGTGTGTAGTAGTTGTTTGAGCCTGCTGCTGATATAGCATTGAATGGTTTTCTGTAAAATACATTCAATTCTTTGTTCAAACAATATATATTTTTTTATAGTATTCACCGTTTGTGACTGTAGATATTGTTAGATAATATGTGAACTAGGATCAGCTCATAATAAGGTTAGTAAGTAAAATGGCATGCTCTCTGCTTACAGAAGTAAGGGGCTACATTGGTATGTACAATAGCGACAAGTTGTTAAGTTATATTTGGATGGATTACGTGGGGAAGATGAAGAATTCACCTTGTTAATTATTTTACAGTCACTCTGAAATTAATGATATACTCGCTTCACTAATTTCATTCTTTAATTCACAAATAAATATAGTAATCTTTAAAGCAGAATGAGGTCATTTTTTTCCAACACCCATTTTGTTGATATACACAATTCCACTGACCTGAATATTTAAACAAGCAAGCGTAATCGGTACAAGGTTGTTCTTTCGGGTAGTAAACACTGGGTGTGATTGTTGTATTTTTTCAACAGTTCATTTGTTACTTCAGTATGAATTTATTTTGTCAAATCCTGCTTTAAAGCAGTTCAGGTAACATGATAGAAAATAGCCAGGTCTTTAATTGCAGAATTGTTGTTCAACTGAATATGGTGAGTAGTCAGTATAACATGGTCACTTACGTACCATTCTATTATCATTGAAGCAAACAAAATGTATATTTCACATCAAGTTTCGATGAGGGCATAGGAGAAAAAAGCGATCTTAAAAAGCAGTAAATTTAATTTTCCTTATTAAACGTTCGCGAAGATAAAGGTTCGAAAACTATGAATGTTTACGTAATTTTGGAGGACAGGATACCCTGACTAATTATACAAATGAATGTTCGTTACGACTACATTCTGTGTAAACAGTAGATAATCAAAATGGCTACATTTAGACATACAACTAATTGGTGACCTGTTATAAAAATGTTCAGCTAATGTGATTTTAAATGCGTCCCCACTTTTTGTTGTTTTGCCCGATAGCTGCTACCTTGACGTGATAGTCGGGCTTGCATATCACAATGACTCAACAAGTAAAACTGGCTGGAACGCTTTCCCCCTCAAGGTCCTACCATGCCAAAAATGGTCTGTTGGATAGTGGTAAGACGAAAAGCTATTACCATTATGTTGTCAGTTGCTGCACTATGATGGGAGTCTGAGGGCAAAGTAGTACCACTGACTGCATAGGAGTGTAGTGGCAGTAAGTGGTTTTTTCTTTGGATGACCGGCAGTGCCATACTGATGAAAGATTGGTCCCCGAAATAGCACACTCCTCCCTGTCCTGCGGTCTTCGTATGCCAGCGGTATGGTTTTTTCTTATGCGGCGTTAGAGCAAACAAATATCAAAGAAACAATCCCTAATGGCCGCGTGGGACCTCCCTCAAGCGCACATTCCAAAGGCATGGTGGCCACACGCATCTTTTTATCTTTTAGGTACCCTAAGAAATAAAACAGTCTTCCACGGTGTGGGCAGACGGGAAGTGTCAACTGTCTGGACGCCTCCAGTAGCATAAAAGATCTGAAAAACATAATCTATCTTCCTTACCTCTGTTTTCTTCCCTGCCTTCACCTCCTGATAACAACTATAAGCCTTCTACAACTTCCTCTACCTCTCACTCTGAGACTATTGGCAACAAATAAAGCCATCGAAACCTCGTTTCTGGTCTCCTGAGACCCTTCTGTCGATTTTCTTCTGGAGCTTTCAGCGTCAAACCCTTGACCAAATCAGACAGCAGAACTCGCCCACCAGAACTGTGGAACATCGAACCGTGGATATATGCTGTGTTTCTGAGACATGTATGCAGAACCGGAGTGTGGTTATTCACTTGACTTCATCGTGTCAGTATGGCGAATCTTCAAAATTTACCGTACCAGTATTCAGAGACTCAATGGATAGCTTTTGTAAACTTTCTGGTGAAGATATAGTACTGAATTGCAGAACAGAAAGCGCACTCTTCAACTGATTATCATCCGTCTGTGTGCTGTTCGACTAAATGGGTCTGTAAGAAATAGAATGGATCGTAAGACTAGTCTATGCCTCCTTGGAACCTCGGACTATGCGCCTACTGACTGTAGTTTGGTAAAGACGAAGGATAGATTCCATCAAACGCCGTCAGTTTTGATACCAAGAGCAAAACGTTCGGATATAGTCGCAATAGCAGGTTACTTCCGCGCTTAAGTTGCAGAGGTAAACCGAACCATTCGGAAAGGCAAGTCGGAGGTATCTACGGAATCCGTTGTCAGTGAACCGCCGACGGTGATGGTCTATTGCAATTTTGTTCTGACAGTCACTTATTTCTCACCAGCACATTCCAAGCATAAGTCGAGACACTGTCTCACATCAAGTCCACGAACATCAAACCATCCATGGCCACAGATAGATCGAATCGGCATGAGCTTTCGTTGCATAGGATCGATGGAGGATTGGGCACGTTAGTATGGTCACTTGTATGTCTACGCCTTATTGTTCGCAGAAAAGAGATGGCAGTTAAGCCTGTATGTGCTCGATTGGAAGGCAATAACGTGAAGTGCTCATTTCGGAAGGATATAGCTAAGCATTTATCTGAACGTGATAACAATCGTCATCCTGGGGAAACTTGAGCTGCTCTAAAACAGCAATTTCATCCGAGGTGACTCATTCCATCTGGCTCTCACTACAATGAAGAACGAAAAACAGCTCGAACACAACTTGCGTAAAATTCTTTGTGGTGATTGAGAGGACTGGTGAGTGGTGAAGGTGATGTTTGTTTACCTTTCTTCTATCGTGCAAAATGTTATATTCATTGAGTCAAACAGCTACAGAGACAAAAATAATCGGAGTAAATACTTCCTAGTTTTGACGTCATCGTTCTCATCGTCATCATTGTCTCTGTCATTAGTGTAATTGTTCGAACATCTTTTTCAAATGAATAAGTTCATTTCACCGACATCTCTCCCCATCTTAGTTACTAATCATTGTTATTGCTGACAATTAGTGACGAATCGGACATTAACACCGATATGAGAGATGATGATAGTTCAATGAAGAGAAAAGTTCCCTTTTCATCATGAATATCATCATTTTCATCATTTCTACTGTCGTTAATTTTCGTTAGTTTGTGCAGAAAAGTGATTAAAGTGTCGTCTTTTCTGTTTTTTTGTTGTTACCAGTGATGATTATAGTAAATAGGTGACAAGAAATTGGACTGAAATCTTGGAAAACATCCCTGTGGTATATGTTTATGGGTGTTTACATTTAAGTATGACTGGTTAATTCAATTTAATCTGATTGAATAGTAGAAGAAACATAATTGTATTATTTAGGGAAACCTGAATGGTGTTATCTAGGGACTATTACTTTGAACTACAATCATCATTTTTGTGTATGGAGTGAGAAATGTATATTGCAAAAAAGAGTTGCAGAATAAATTCAAATAACTAACTATTTTAGATTGTTTATTTACCGTCTTCAACAACGATTTTTTCTAAACCTATGGATTTTAACTAGTTTTGGATTAAATAACAAGTAGACTCTATTTTGCGCTTGTATGTGTCTAGCATGAGGGTATTTGAAGATTGTTTTGCACCTGTATATAATGCATATGCTATCGCTGTTATATCCATTCAGTCAGTGAGCGAAGAGAGTTCAGCTTAACAGTCAGATAGACAGACAAATCAACAAAGAACATTGCACACTTCACACTACAAAAGACAGGTAAGTAGAAAAATAGTGATATCAAAGTAGACTAAGTTATGTGAGAGAATGAACAATCTGAAGATAACTGTTAATGTAAACATTCAAGCTTAAGAAGACGTCAAGAAGTGAATACATCTGCGCCAGTGTGACTTTCAGCAATGTCACCTAGAGTCCTCAACTACTGATTCCTGTCGTCTTTGGGACCTCACCCAGGTAGTCTACACCTCCCCATATGTCTCAGACCGACAATCAGGGAATTCATCGACTGTGCTCACTGTAATGTTATTTGGTTGTGAACCTAAGTAGAATACAAGCTTTAAATCACCCATTTCCTCATGTATTTCTCAATCGCTTTGGCGTTCAAAGTAAGCCTCCCTAGATATTGAAATAGTCCCAATTTACAGTCACTTATATTTACGAAAATCGCTTTTAGACTGGCTACTGATTGTGGGTTATTTAGTATAAGATAAACATTACCCACTGTTGGCGTTCGATGAGAAGGGATCGTTTTATATGGATGTTTTAGAATAGTTTGCCTAGTCGTATATCTAGGCTTTTTTTGGGTATCCAACTGTGATTGGCTCATTGCAGTTGTTGACAGATGTAGTAATTCTAGTCACTTCATAATTTATGTTAAGATATTGGTTACGTCAACTGAAGTTTTATAAAAATGCTTCTATAAGCAATCATGTAATCTGGACAAAGCAATAAGAACTAGATTTGGAGAATAAAATGTTATCATCTTATTTCACGAATTCTCTTCAGCTGCATACAGTCTAAAAAGCACAACGGTTATTAGCACACAAGATAACTTAAAATTACAAAGTCAATGTTCTTGAGTTGATAATCCATGTGATCTGTAAGAGGATCAATTGTACAGATTTTTTTAAGAATTGTAAGAAAGGAAAAATAACAAAAATAAATAAAAAGGAATGTGACGAAAATAAAATACTATCAAATCATATTCACCAAGGGAGTAAAAGGCTGACCACACTCTCTTTCTATATGAAAAAGTCAGGTTGAAAGCGTTTTGCTGCAATCGCTTCTGGGAAACGCAGCATTCCAGTCATTCTCTGCTCGTGACTTATTTTAAAAGCACTCGAGGTTTCAACCTGATATCCTGTGTCTACCAGGTGTCTTGCGACTGCACTAGTTAGAATTCTACTTCCTTTTCGACACAGATTTTTGAGGATTCTCTCAGCGACCTTAATAGATGTCTTTCTCTCAGTCCTTTCAATGTACTTGCTACTGAAAGTGTATGTGAATTCATAAATACAGTTGGTGGCAACATGAGCAGGGTAATTATCCAATTTTGACTAGTTCAGCGAGCATATGGTATTGTATACTAATACATTTCAAACTGCACGAAATATGCTTCTCAATGTTCCTTTGATTCTTGCGTCAATTCACTTCAATAATAGATCTTCCTTTAGTGTGAAGTAAAAGCCTTTTTTCCCATAGTTGGGTACTTACTTCTCTTGATCTCTTCTTTTCCATACATCCTAATAAATCTCTTTCTTGCCAATGAAGTTAAGTTTTTCCTTTAACTTGTTTGCAGAACATAGTATTCTAGCTCTGTTGTAAAATGTTTTGACTAGCCCACGCTAATAGCTGGCAGGACAGAAACTGTCAGTTAAGGTATTGTCAAGTCCATTTATCTTTTACTAGAGATGAACTTTTCAGTCTTAGCATCGGTTGCTCTTCTCCCATTGAGGTAAAGAAAACTGAACTTGTTTTCATACTCAAATTCCATGGTAAATTTAATGTTGGGATGAACCTCGTTGAGCTTGCCAAACGACTCACTTGCATGTTTTATATCACTACAAACAACAAAGGTGTCGTCAACGTACCTGTGGTAATAGGTTGTTCCTCTGACGACTGAACTCAGGCGCGTCTGTTGGTGATAACCCATGAAGATATGTGCTAGTTTAGACCCTAGAGGTAAACCCATTGCCACTCAATCAATCTCTCGATAAAACTGCTTGTTGAATTAGAACTGGACACTTTTTTGCAAAGGAGTATGAATTGTTTCAGCTTGGTTTCGGGCTTATAACTATTCTACTTTTAGACAGCCTACCTCTAAGGAGTGGAATAAAATGATAACATCTTATTCTACAAATCCAGTGCTTTTCGCTATGTCCAAATTTATCAGGCAAATTCATAAAATCATATAATTATTTACAAGAAAATCCTTCAGCTTATTCAGTGTATTCACACTAAAATGCCATTTCAATATTTTTTCACTGTTATTTTGGTTCATAGAATATACTTGACGTAACTCATCTGGAAGTAGAATAAACCATTAGTACAATTATGGACTAGTTCCTCTCACCCTGCTTCTTTGTAGTAGTAGTATTATGAATATGAAACAAACAAAAAGTTGGAATTTTTTGAAATTATAAGTTGAATATAATCGATCCGGGTAAGAGAGAAATAAATGTGTATAAAACTGTAGTAAGTCCTAGATCTAGAACAAAATAAAAAGTGAATGGATAGTTGAGTATAAATGTATCTTGTTCGTGCAGGAGACATATTCTGGCAGATACCACTAATGCCTTAGGTACTCACCTCACGATTTCTTCGGTTTTGAGAATCTAGAAAGTGTGACTGTGACATTGGATTACTGAATTTAGAAAACCTTTGAACGTTTTTTATCAAAGATTTCGTTTTTTAGTTACCTGGTACATAACTACAAAAGCAAGTCGTATAGAACATTAGTTCGTAAATGTTTACTCAATACTGTCAATTGTAGACGGGCAGATTCAAATTTAACATATCTCCTTTGGTGTATTGTTTATTGTCCTACAACGTGTGCCCCTCAACATGTAATTCATTTGTGAGTTGAATTTTTAGTAACTACATACACTTCAAAGAGGTTCTCGTCGTATACTTTTCATAATTTTCTACTGTGTATGTATACATTTTGAGTTCGAAAGAAACTAAATGCAATGAGTCTAAACCAGGTGGCATTATCATCAATTTATTTTGACCGTTATACCCAATTATTTCTCCATCTTTTATAAAGAATGTGTCAGAATATTGTCCGAATGAAGTGGGAGATTAAAACGTATTAGATTCGAAAAATTCTCGACATGCCTTATCATTTCAAAGTGTTTAATTCAACATGAATGTACGATGAAATGTAAAAGACTTGCAGGTAACTAATCTTAGGTTTCTTCTTCTTTCAGCCTAATGAAACATGCTGTATGTATATCTAATTTTTACTCTTTCTTTGTAGTATTGGTAGTAAGTGTTTTTCAGATATTTGAGTACTCCTTTGCGCCTTTGGTGCTTTTGGAACTAGGTTTTTTTTTCTTTCATCTACCTGGATTTGGTTTTAAGATTGTCAGTACATCGCATCCACTTGTGATCGTACATGAAAGTTGGCTTATCTACGGTTGATGCGTATCAGCTACTTCAATTATTGTATTGAACCTTTCATCTACTGCCTAGAATAACGTTGATCAAATTATTCCACCGAACAATCTCAATAAGATTAGGTTGATGACGAAATCTCTGTCACACGAAGTTTATAGGTCTAAGCACGAGTATAATCAATCGAAGAAAACAACCAATCACAAACCAGTTCGTCAAACCAAGCTACTGAATCACTTTTGGAGAGATAGTGACAGCTCACTTCATACTGAAGTTAGTGCTAATTAGGTCATCTAAAAAGATAATACAAGCTCCAAGATTAAACAACCCAGCTCAGAGAACACAATACAATTAAAAATATAATCCTTGCCTTTTTAAAAATCTAAAGTAAGGCCTTTTAGTATTTTGTTCCAATATATGGTAATAATATGAAGGTTTGAAATTCACTTTCATTCATGTTGCGATGAATCTAATATACAAACTGAATTGGAATGAAAAGAGTTATTTAATAAGTCTAATACTGTGCAAGTGTTTTTAATCATATGTGTGTCTATATGTTTAAGTTTTTATAATTTAGCTGCATAATATTATAAATGTATTGATTTATGTGTTCAGTCTAGTACCAAAGTATTATTATTTCACTCCTTCAGGTATTTAGTTTAGCTCTACATTTTTTCACAGGTGTTATATCAATAGTTGTACTACTTGTTTTAAAGTAATTAATCACTTACCTAGTTCTGTTTACTCAAAACTTTTTGTATAATAATTTCATTAGTACCTGCGAATCACATGGAAGATTTCTATTTATGTCAGCTGAATAATTGATGTTTTTTGCCTCAGTACTCCATTAAAATGAGGAAAGCGTAATCATTAGTTTGTAAACTTAGCAGATTGGTACTTTTTACTTCGATATTATTTTCAGATTTATTTAACGTGAAATATGCTTGTTGCACAAATCGATCATTGGTTACTAACTATAGTGTTTATTAAAGCTTGTGTTAATTAATAAATGTAACATAGGCACTAAGATTGGGGATGTAACATTTCGCTCCTCTGAATCTAGTATGGTGTTGTTTGTCGCAGTCGAAGGTGCTGATATTCCCGTCTTTGGGATTCTAACTTTTGTAGTTCATCTGTACAATGAAACAAGTTTCTGCTTGCGTATTTAAACCGGATTTTAAAAGATAAGAACGATCGTTCAGTGACTAATTTTACTCTTTGTCTTATTGACATGTACCAAGAGGCACTAGATCAGCGTATAACGTTATCTGTTGATTACCTCTTTTCATTCAATCCGAGTTTTACATTTAATCGAATTGGAATGGTTTAATGACAGCTACTGTTTACTTCACCTAAAGGGAAATGTGATGGGACATGCAGTTTGTAAAACGTTAACAATAAGCAGTAGGCAAAAGACTAGGAAGGCACCAGCATTCGGTAATACTTAGCAGTTATTTAGACTGGTTGAAAATACTGGTATGAAAAAGATAATGATTGCTGAGACGATCACCGAAAAAAGTAGGGTTCTGATAAAGCAACAGAGTCTGACGGTTGATCGCTGAAAGTCTTTTTATGAAGGAGGTAGGAAATTACTGAGTAGACTAATGGAGGTACCATGTAATCTATGCAAATTAGAAGTAGTCCCATCAGAATGGCTCAGGTTGTTGGTTATTCCAGTGTTATGGAAGGCAGAGAAGTGTTTCTATGACAACCATAGACAATACAGTTTGTTCACATCGTGTTTGCTGTGAATTATCGCAGCTTGATCCGATGCAATTTTGTGGGTTTTTTTATGTTGGTTTTGTCTATTTTTGTCTAGTTTCATTTTTGTTACCAGCCATTACTGCTTTTCCATTGTGGTATAAAGGTTTTGAAAATAAATTTTGGCGAATTTTTCGGTCCACTATATGGGTATTCAGAGTAATTTGTTCTCTGACCTAGGGTTTTAGTTGGCAAATGTTTCCGAGAAGTGAAGCTCTGATACACTGATGATGTGATATATATATGACGTTTGCCAACTGTGTAACCCTAGCTTGGAGAAAAATTCACTCTGTGCAGTTTTGAATTTTATTTTGTAAATGTTACTTACATCTTTTAAATTGTGTTAGACTTGTTCAGTCTAAATCTCAGACAATCATTGTTAATGGCGTTTGGACCTCAGAAAAGTGATTGTGGTAGATTTTCAGGTATATCAAGAGATGTTTTATTCAGGGTGATGAATTTCACGGATAGATGTAGCTTAAATGTCATTTTAAGGTTACTTGGGCTCTGCAGCATTTCCGTTTTGAGTTAAGTCGTCTACAAGTTTGGATCGTTTTTAACTTCATGGAGTTAACTATGAGAAAAATACTCTTTTTAATTCCTTTGTGTATATTTTCAAATAAAAATGATACTACTTGTAACGTTTTTAGTAACTACTTGTTACTTGTTTAAAGATTATAGCGTTGTATGTCATTAGAGTTAACTTTTGTATGACGAGAATCTGCCGTTATTTACTGATATTTTTTTAAAATTTCTCCTTGACTAAATTAATCGGTTTCTGGAATATAATTTATCTCAATATAATATGCATACAACTAGGTGGTTGGAATCCTGCCTTCAACCAACCAGCATACCTTAGGAGTGTACCACGATGGTGAGTCTTCTAGTATGATGATCACTTTGGAAAATGATCTGTAGAATTTAGTCAACACTCAGGACTAGACCACATGTATTCGGTTACTCTCCAGTGGTCAATCAATTCACATGGACACCTTGTTAACGTATTCAGATGCAGACAGACAAAATCAACGAAGGACTTTGCACATAGGTGAATCAGTTGAAGTTGCTACAGTTTACAGTAGCATGCAAAGAACAAGTGAATAGAAAAGGACTGATATCAATGTAGGTAAAAGTGTATGGGCAGAAAAAGAATTCCAAAAATGAAGGTTAGTGTAAATGTTCATGTTTTAGACGATACCAGAGAGTGAATATATCTGTAATAATGTAACCGATATCCAACCAATGTCACCAAAAGAGTCTCCAACCATCGATACCTACTATCCTAAAGATTCTAACCAGATAGATTCACATAATCCCTCATATAATTTTGAAATACTGGGTTGTTTTTGCAGTGTGAGTAGCTACATCAGTTAATAGATTTAATGAGTAGTGACTAATATAATTTATCCTTTTCTTATGGTGTTCCTTCAAATATTATCTTTTTGTTATTGTTCTGAATGCTACTGAGAAAAGTTAATAATAATGAAAGCAAATGTAGTCTCTCGGGCATCTGAATGTTTAAGTAAAAGTATGTTGCAAATGTTTGGGAATAACGTTTTCTTCATATAGCGTAAGTTGAAAGTATTATTAACGTTATCATGCAATATGATTGTTTACTTGGTGATAGTGATCAACTCCAAATGATGGTTAGTTAATAAAAATCTCGTAACAAATAATACGGATACACGGCATATGAGATAGTGATACTCAAGCTGAAAATATGAAAATATTGGATATAGTTATATAGTCTTTGGGTAGCTCAGAAAACTGGATGCAATTACTGGAGTATTTGAAGAGGACAATACTGGAGCCAGAGTGATATGCTTTGTAGCATACAGTGTACATAAGTTGCTCTGATTACTTTTGTTATCAACAGGTTTGCTGACCTAACTTCCACCCAAAGTTTCCAGTAAATCTGACAGCTGTTATGTCATGGCAGCTAATGAAAGATAATGCTTCTGTAAATTCCACCACCTTATACTATTGAAGGGGTCATACATTAGTATGTCCAATATACCTTCAAGGTTGGTACTCCCTATGAGGTCGCTTTCGATACACTTTAATGAGTCAGCAGTGGTCAGTCGGAGAAGGAATCGTATGTTTGGGTGCTAAAAACATCTGATATCTAGATTTTGCAAGAAAATGTCAAGAAAATCTAGAAATTTCAGGTTAAGTGCCAGAATCATCGTTTGGGAGCATTTATGCAGTGGACGTTTATACGTATTATACCTTTGTTTACCTTTGGCTACTTCATACAGACCATATTATTAGTTTACTTTGTTCTATAAACTGTTACAATACTGTCGTTATCACTATTATTATGATAATCATTAATAATTTTGATTATGTTTCATTCACCATATTATGAAGGCCTTAATGGATCGTGAACGTAGCAATGAACTTCCAAAGTTACAAGTCAGCTTTATTGATTTCGTATGTATGCCAATTTATGAGGTAAGTCTTTTTTGGTCACCTAATAACTGAAGTGCATAATTTCTCATTTTAATCATTCTTCTTTTCTCTGGTCGATTCTCTTGTATACTTATAAAGTACAACCATATTGAGTGGTTTCCTGGCCGATGATGTTCATTACTTTACCAGTATTTGTCTGCCTTTCACAACCATACGTACCACACACTATGTGCCGTCTATGTTTCTAAGCTTGGATTTTTTATAGCTATGTCAATTGATCAACAACTCACTATCTCCTAGTTCATTCTGTGTTTTGTTTATCACTCATACTTCAAAGTTTACACCATATTTAGCGCTTTTTTATTTTCGGTATTTATTATTTTACGCCTCTTTGGATTGAAATCAAGGGTTAGCTGATAAACTGCTTTCACTATAGTTACTCAAACTGCGTTCTCCGCATATACACGACCAAGTAGAATAAAATATAGGTTTGTTTAAAATTAAAACATGTTTAAGTTTTCAAAACTCATCGTTTTATAGCTTCATTACCGCACTATGTTCCCCATAAGTAACTTATTTCTTAATTTGTTTTCGTTTAATCTATTTGTTTAAGGTGTGTACTTTATCCTGGCATATTTGAGCTTTCTGTGTTCATTGAGGTTGTAGAGTTGAATTGTATTCGGTTCAGTTTGCTAATCCTTTTTGGCACTGTGCGTCAAAAAACACGAGTACTAATTTCAAACATTCCCACTGTTCATATCTAAACTTCAAAATGCAAACAGGTGAATTGTGGTTTCATGTTATTTTGTTTAGTTATCAGTTTGGGAGTCAGTCAAAAATCTTAGTGATTGAAGTAAAATTAATATCTAGTAAGCAAGGGGGTCTCTTAGCTCTGTTGGAGCAATTTCAGGCCGGCAACCTGGTGATCGTTGGTTCGAATCCTGTCACGGGCCAGATTTTCATTACGCCTTCAATCATCACCCAGTATTAATATTGTTCAGTGTGCACGTTACAATATTCAATACGTCGAATCTTATTAGCGTTATACGGTACATATGTATTTTGCTTGTTATCAAACGGTTACACTTCGCTGCACTGAACATCTGAAAATTTCTTTTCCCTATAAGATTGTTTATCTATAGCGAATAATGAAATGAAATCAGTCAACCATACTGCAATTTTTCTGAATAGAAATCTATGGTGTCAATTCCTAATATTAATTTCGGTGACATATATTATATTAGTATAATTGCTTGTATTATACCGTCGTTGATTGGACCGAATTGATCGGTCTCTTGTCGCATATGGGCTTCTGTGGAGATACCTCGATATTACCTGTGTTCTTATTATAGTAAAGATGGATCACAAGAAAGACATTGAATTGACTGATTACATATATGCAAATACTTTCCTTGAACTTGTATCAGAGCATTAACATGACAGTAATTAGCAAAATGATTCATTTCAAAAACTTTGTGACTTAAAGTTTATAATCTTTTTATGTTCTTGTTTTAGGCTATTGTACAAGTTTCACCGAATTTCGAACCTTTACTAAATGGTTGTAAGCGCAATCGTTCTTGTTGGCTAATTCTCTCGGAAAATGGTGAAGTTCCCTACTCCTTATATGGATTAGATGATAAAGAGCCGATAGAGCCAACAATTATTGATAACTTGAGTGTTTCACCTAATGTTGGATCATTGGGTACATTAAATCCTAATTCAGCTGAACGTATTGCAAAGAGCAAACCATTTACATCACCTAATGTTCGCAGGGCTTCTGTAACATCGATGACCACAGTTGGCGGACAAGAGCCTACCTTACGAAGTCAACCGTCTGTTGAAACAAAATAATATTTTCTCTCTTCTGCCTATATTTCATTTGCATTTTATTTATTTCAATCTTTTCCATTACTTATAACCTAGACTGTCAGGTATGTTCATGCACTAAATTACATTTATGACGGTTTTATTCATCATGAGAAGAACATTGATCACTCGAGTTTTCAACTGTATTATTAGTAATCTCCTTCTTTCCTCTTTGGTGAGTAGTCAAATTTTTATTGAGTCTACTAAATAGAAAGAAAATACTAGAGACTAAATAAGCGCAGTAAGTGAGAAGAAACTTCATCATACAGCTCATGTACAGTGAAAATTAATCTAATTTCATCACTCAGACATTTTTGTCTTTTCATTTATATTGGCATTCTGTGAAATAATCGTGATAATTTGTTGACTGTGTATTGTTTGTGTTAATAATTTCACTAAACCCCTTCTTACCTTCCATACTATCTTTCCATGACTTCATCCGTGTGTGTGTGTGCATGTGTGTGACCAGGGATAAGGTTATGTGAATGCAACACGAAACTCCTTGAAACATAATGCGATTCACTATGATTTCTCTGTCAATTTTCCTTCATGTTTCTTTCAAGTCCATTTGTTTAAACAATAGGTGATAAAGCACTAACCCTTGAGCATTTGATCTGGCGTTTTTGAATTTTCCCTCATGTAATCAATACTTTGCCCTCTTACATACTTTCTTATATGGATTTATATCAATATTAACCCTATATGAAAGTCATTCTGATTAGTTCTTTTAGTTAGTCAGATTTTTTAAATGTTATAAGATCATTTGATGTCATCCTTATATTTGTTGTTCGTTTTGTTGCTCCAGAAACAATATCTTTCACTTTTCTCACCACACACTGAAAAATGTATGTCATCACAACTGTTCAGTACGAATTTTTCCTTGTGTAGAAGACTATGCATTCTGCTTTCCGTTGTCGGCTGTGATTCTTTTCATGGTATATATATATATATATATATATATATATATATATATATATATATATATAATCATGATTTTCGGCTATACGCACACACACACACATACTTCTAGCGTATATCTTTTTAATATACAGTTTCAAGCATTTATGTTCTTCTGTTTCCTATCAAATTATCGGTTTACATCTATTTGTAATTTCCTATAGTGTAACAGTCAAGATTATCAACGAAGAATGTCAAAATTAGGTTTTCGAGCCTAGGTTTTTGATCAGTTTGCAGCATCTTATGTCGCTACCGAAATGCTTGAATTAAGATAGTGTGTCCACAGAAATTGATCATGTTTACCACCTTTCAATGTCCGATAAATAATTTTATCCTTCAGCTTAGGTATGACAATAAGAATCAATCGCTTTTCCATTAATTCAGGCGTCTAACTGAATTTATATTCGTGACTACTCACTAGTTTTTTTTAAAATTTGGGTACAAGATGTGGAAAGGACTATTCACTTACACTGAATTTACATAATCATAATATCAGCCAAAAGGCTACCAATTAATATACCTTAGGTACGCTACACCCATGAGTTTGCATCGCTTCATTCAGTTTAGTTCTTAGGTCAGTGGTTTTATTTCTCTGAGCCATTTAGTTTTTTTCTACTTCTAAGAATTTCTATGAACTAAGCCGACTTGAACTAGTGGCATGCAGCGGGACAGAGCAGAGCTCGTATAACGCATGTTATTGCTATTTTGGCTGACAGTTGTTTATATTTTAAGGACGTCAATTATATGTTAAGTACTTCAAGTCTTTATGGTTTTACCAAACCTTTAAGGAAGAAATTGGTGGGTTTTTTCCCTGTAATTGTTTGCACCTGTGGATAGTATTTTACTAATAAGGTGAAATATTCAGAATGAGTTGTCATCTGAGCCACTATTTTAGTTGGCAAACGTTTCAACGTCATGCCAGATATCATCATCAGGGCTTGAAAAAGGGAAGGAAGTAGTTCGTTCCGCATGAATATTTATAGTATGCTACTTTGTGTGAGTGTAATTTGATTGTTTGCTTGGTGACTGCCTTAGTGTACGCTGAACTTGAGTGTTTGACTTACTACCTGTAGAATTGTGCAATAACGGAATTGTTTGGTTTCTTTTATTTGCTTGTAGTACGTTGAGTTCGCCTGGTTATAATTTGTCCACGCTCTTTGTTCGAATGAATTGATGTAAATGGCCTTGTTCTGCTTGGTTGGCATTTTTGCTTGATTGCAGTGTTGAAGGTTGTTTTCATCTGAGAAGTTGACTCGTATATACTAAAGGAGAGATGCTCTACGCTAATCGGTTAATTGTTCCAACTGAAGAAATTTTCATAGCTGCTAGTGATTAGTTAAAGTTTGCTAGAGAAGGGGATTTTTCTTGTATTGTTCCTTTGAGTGCGGGAGTTTAGTTAGTTATGCATAAGTTATCTTGTTCTGATCGGCTGAGAATCTCTTTTTGGGATAGGTGGTTTCGTTGATTTCTGTGGTTGATTTGTTACGAACAGGCTTGTATATTAAGTCTGGGTCTTGTCGGTGATTCGTTACTAGTTTACTTGATTGCCATACCTCTAATGATTATTGGGCTACTTTCAGGTTTTCATGTTCGAGTATTTCAAAGTTGTCGCAATCGAATGTTTTTTTGTAGCCTTCAAAATGTATCTAGATGAAAGACATTTGACAGTCAACTTGTGTTCATGAAGCGTTATTAACCTGGTCTACCTGACTAACCCATGTGGCGTTGTTATCGATTATTTCAATTGACTTGGCAGACAATATTGATCTTTACTCTTTGCTGAGTCTCTTGGTTTGCGTAGGATATTTTGCAGGGACTTTGTTGGTTTATGTGACGCTGAGATTCCGAGTAGGTGCAGCAATCTATCTGTATTTTCGAAAGACTGACCATTTACAAGATGACGATTTTTCTGTCAATTTCTGTGGGCAATTTTGTTTTCGTTTGGAAAGACATATCTTGATGAAGTTCTTTGAGTAGACATTGGGTTGGAAAAATTTGAACAAACATTGGTTTTACTTCATTACTTAAACTGGGCTATAGATCGTGTGAGGTAAAAGTACGTTTTTCGCCAACATATCCGCAAATGGCAAATTAACTGCCGTACTCTGCAAACGGTATTTCACTGCGCCCACTGGACGGTTTCTATCTTCAGTGAAAATGCCGCAAACAATACTCAAACTTCGCTTTGTACTGGCATATGCACAGTTATCATCTGGGATAACCAGAATCTTACTCACTCGGAATTCTTTATGTACACATTCCTGCTAGTTGTGGTTGCTGCACTATCACCTGACTTCTTAATAATTTGGTTTTTATCGGTCCGTCGGTCCGTCGGTCCGTCAATCTAGAAAACACTGACAGCATGTTCATTATATGCGGAGACTCATTGTCTGTGGCCATGCCTCGTAGCTTGGTTGGTTGAGCGTTGGGCTGGTAATCTGGAGATGACTTGTTCAACTCTTGGTTCGACCTAGGTTTTTATTTCACTTTAATCTTGACTTCATCGATATATTTATTTTGAAATAAATTTAGCAAAGGTTTTTCAGTTTGTAATATGAATGAGAAGAAAGCTTACATTTGACTTTCAGTGTGAAGCTTCCATTATCTTTCTAGCTGGCACGGCCAACAGAATTTCAAATTGATGCAATAACAGAGTTGTAAAAAACGAAGAAGGAGACATTCATGGTGGGCCATCTATTTGTCTAATTTATATCTTGTGGTCCGGACGCGAAAAAAATTGTCGAAAAAGTAGTCACCTACTTAAGTAGTACGTTTTTTTCAACGAAAGTATCTGTTTTAGTTTTAGTTATCAAACTCGTAAAGATAGTTTGAACCCGATTACTATTTCCTCTCTGACTTAAACTAGGCACATTGAAGCCTTTTTCAAGCTACTCTTGAAATTGACAAAAGAGTGAGACCTTTTAGCTACCGCCAAATAATTCCTATTCGGAAACACAGTAAGTAGTTTCTGTAATCATGTGAGTTGAATCCAAAGAGGAAGGATTTGTAAAATATAGTGGGTTAATTCTTCATTTATTCGATTTCTCCTCAATGAGAAAAACCGAGAATAAATGAGGGGGTTGTATGGATTGAAATCAGTACGTTAAATTTGTCTACCAACAAAATACGCATACTAAAAACTGGGAACGACAGGCATTTTCGAGACATTTGCAGTGGGGCCCACATGCAAATACTGACCGATCATTTCTGCCCGATCAACGATGGGACAATGCAATCAACAACGTAAAGACTATATCCGCTGTACAAAAAAGTGGCTATCACTAGGCAGTGATCTAGTGGATAGCGCTATGGCTTTTAAAGCGAGTGGTTCCGGGTTAGAGTCTTCGTGGGAACAACATCAACAGCTGGGAGGCAGATACATCCTGCTGATGAGTCCCAAATAGGGAAAAATACGCATCTCGTACTCTAATGCTGGCCACTCCTCAACGTTATTATAATTAAGTACAGCACAAGTCCTTGATCACACATTATTCCATTTTTATTATCTTCATGTTCGAAGACTAGGGAGTAAAATCATACGTATTTATTTTATTATTATTATTTATCCTTTGGGTTCCCAGTGAAACGTAGAGCTTTAGCAGCACGTCTACATTTAACTCTGTTCTCTGCAGTATTTTGAACCTGACTCCACGACTGCCAACAACCTTTCACTTCTTCCTCACACCATCTCCTCCATGTCACCCTCGACACGGATACCCAACTCGTCGTTTCCCATTTGTATTCCACTCGAGGTCCTGGCCTGGTACAATCGGTCTTCTCAGTGTATGCCCAATCCCATCCGTCTCTACTTTCTTCTGCAGATTTGTTGGGCGGTGGGTTCTCGCTTGGTTCGTTCCCATTTTTCCTGATTACTGACGTGAAGATGTCCTTTAAAGTTTCGTCCTTCAGTTTCTGTCTCAGGTGTTGAACTTGAACTGGGGTCTATGACCTGCTTCTGTGAAGGTTTTCAACTTGATTTTGCAGGTAGGTTCCTTGCAACCGATAGATAGTGAGTGGTTTGAACCACCTACATCTGCTCCCCTTCTTCATCTGATTTTGTTTCCAGTAGGCTGGCTGTGTCCCCACTTTCTTCACATTCAGAGGAAGACGATCTGATTTTCAGTGTAGTGTGTCCTGGTGTCTGGTGATATCAAATCCATGCCGCTGCCTTGTGAATATCCTTGTGTTTGTACACACTGTCTTGCCTCCAATCACCAAGTCGTTGAATGCACAGAAGTCTGCAAACAGTTCTCCATTCTCATTCTTCATTTCACCGAGTGATTCTCTACCCATGGTTGGTTCTCTTCCTGTGTTGTCCGGGCCCAGTTTGGCATTCATATCACCCGCACACACCTCTTCATCATACTAAATCACGATACAGAATTCATCTTATTTCCAGCACTCGATGCATAAAAATTAATTCATAGCTAAATACCTTCTAGGTAACATGGTTGAAACGTATCAAATGAGAAGACCAGCAGAACAGGTCAGCATATTTATACCATCATTAAGAAATAAATCAGTGTTTCCAGTGACATTAAAGAACTGGAATGCATAACTAAGAGGATGCAGAACAACGTTTAATGCAAGTGTCTGGTGAAGTCAAATAAGCTACTTGCGAAAAATTCAGAAATACTCAACGTGTGTCCAGTATACTAATGGAAGAAAATACCCGAAAAATGGAATGAAGCTACTATCGAAACAACCTAAACCATCGACTGAAGAAACTGACAACTTTCAAAGAAGAGAATTAGTTTTGACCTAAGTCTCAGTTTTCAAAGAATAGCTGAACTCAAACTTGAAGACTTTATACCCAGTACAGAAGTAGAGTTAAGTTTAATGTGAAAGAAAACAAAAAAGACTCAAAAATTTAACGAAATCAGAAATATCCAAACTCAGAAGTATAATAGCTATCAAGGCTGTTAACGGAAACTTGATAGAAATTATGTATAAACGGGATTCCCTTCTACTTATTTCTCAAACTCCCATCTTGCTGCATTCTCTCCTCATGTACCGATTTGACGGTTGGCAACTTGGGTCGCTACAACGCAATGCCAAGTCCTATGTTGTTACTGACTGGATTAAAAAAGTTGGTAGATTTATTCAAACAGGACCAACATGAGTCAGCTACGATTAATACAGTTATGAACAAGATGAAGAACTGTAAAATGATTTTAAGTGCCAAATGTAGCCATCGTTGATTGAAGTCCAACCGGCTTAGTTCAATTCCTTTTATTTAATAATCCCAATGGAACGTTTGTTAGTAGTAAGATTCATAAACCGGGTTACATATATTGTTAGGTCGATAGTTGACTTTGGAAACACCTCAACATATGAGCTGTCCAAATGTTTAGCAACATTATTATATTCTACTGGGAATCACTAACCTCGCCTGGTTAACTAGTTCACTAGTTATTAGCCGGTCCTAAGCCCGAGTAAAGAGAGAAGGTTGGGCATAAGGCTAGCAACCCTACCCCGTAAAACAAATCTAACCGCTAAAGAAACTTCAAAGCACAAACGAAATACAAAAAATAATAACAAAATTATTCCTCGCAGGAATCGGAGAGGCGAAATGACGCCAGTTGGTGAAAGCTAATTGGCAGATGTGTCTTCTCTCCCTAGATGAAAGCGAAAGTAAGGATGGGGACATGAAATGTCCGCACAATGTTTGAACCAAGCAAGGCAGCCCAGATTGCAAACGAGATGAAGAGGTATCACATTGAAGTGCTAGGAATTTGCGAAAGAGGATGGAATGGGAGTGAACCCTCCAAACTATCAACTGGAGAATCAATAATCTACTAGGGTCACCCAGATGACAACCACCAGCACACTGAGTTATGGAGTGGCTATCATGATGTCCCCAACAGCATCGAAGGCTCTCATGTTGTGGGAACCAATCTCCTCCAGGTTCATGACAGCAAGATTCAACTGAAAAGGAAGGTAGGTCACAATCATACGATTCTATGCACCTACAAATAATGCAGAGCAAGAGAAAAAGAGGGAATTCTACAGACAACTCCAATCAACACTGGACAAGACGTCAGTTGGCGATATCAAAATTCTGATGGGCGACATGAATGCCAAACTGGGAGGTGACAACACAGGACGAGAACTAACCATGGGTCGTGAAGCGCTCGGTGAGGTGATGAACGAGAATGGAGAATTGTTTGCAGAATTCTGTGCATTCAACGATTTGCTGATTGGAGTCACTATGTTCAAGCACAAGGGTACCCACAAAGCGAGCGACATGGATTTTACCAGACACCAGGACACACTTCACTGAAAATCAGATCGACTTCATCTCAATCTCAAGAAAATGGAGACTCAGTGTACTTGACACAAGGTCAAGAAGAGGAGCAGATGTAGGTTCACACCACTCACTATCTAGTGCAAGGAACCTTCCAAATCAAGTTGAAAGTCTTCAAGGAAGCTGGTGATAGACCGCAGTTCAAGTACAACACTCGGACAGGGAAGGATGAAACTACAAAGGAAATCTTCACGGCAGCCATCAAGACAAAATGGGAGATATCGAGCAACATCCCTGAAGAAACCTGTGTGGATGAACACTGGAAGTCTTTGCGAGAGATGTGGAAGGAAACCTGCACAGCCGTATTAGGAAGGAAGAAGAACGAAGATAAGGAATGGATCTCGACGGATACCTGGAAGCTGGTAGAGTAGGGAGAGGAGGATGGTGAAGCAGAAGATAAACCAGTGCAAGGATGCTCAACGACAAGAGAACTGAGTACAATGCATAAAACACTACACTGAATAAAGAAGTGAAGAAGAGTGCATGGAAAGACAAAAGACACTTCTACGAAACACTGGCAAGTGAAGCAGAACAGACTGCTGGTAAGAGAGACAGAGACTTGAAAACATTGTATCAAATAACCAGGTTGCTATCTGGGAAGAGATCAACGCAGACGAAACCGATAAAAGATGATGACGGAAATTTAATTACGAAAGAAGAGAAACAAGAAAACAGTGGATCGACTACCTCAAGAAGCTCTTGAGTCAACCACAATCTGCAACACGTCCAGAAATATCACTAGCAGCGCAGCCACAGAACTACCATTGAACACAAACCCTCCTACAAAAACAGAAGTCCTGAATGCCATGAAGCTGCTGAAATGTGGGAAAGCAGATGGAATTCCTCCATAGGCACTGAGAGCAGACGCAGAGACATCAGCGGATATGATCACACCACTACTGCAAAAGGTTTGGAAGGTAGGAAGGAAGGAAAGGTAACTGGCGTTTGATTGGAAGAAGAGCTACCTTGTCAAACTCCCAATGAACGCTAACCTGAGTATTTGCAAGAACTGACACGGAGCCCTCTTCCACCCCTGTTCACCCCAAGCAAAATATTGAGCCGCATCATCCTCGAGGGGCTAAAGGATGCGCTGGATTCAAAACTAAGACCGGAACAGGCTGGCAGGCTTCAAGAAGTACAAATCATGTGCGGACCAAATCGCAACGCTTCGCATCATCATAGAACAGAGTATAGAATGGCAGTCAACCCTCTATCTCAACTTCATCGACTTTGAGAAGGCCTTTGACAGCGTCGACCGAGAGGTAATTCGGAAACTGCTCCATTACTACGGAGTGCCGCAAACTTTTATCCGCCTCACTCAACAACTATATGAAGACACCACATGCCAAGTAATTCACAATGGGAAGCTCAGTGATGCTCTTGAAGTGAAGACAGGAGTGAAACAAGGCTGCTGCCTACTATCCCCATGATATTCCTGATTGTGGTCGACTGGACTGGATCATGCAGCAAACAGTGGGGAGTGAGAAGAGGGGGATACGCTGGACTGCGGAAAAGAACCTAGAAGACTTGGATTTCGCCGATGACTTGTGCATGGTGTCACACAAACTTGAAGATCTACGGGCGAAAACTAACAAGTTGACAGAAGAGGCGAGGCAGCGAAGACGGGACTTCATGTGAATATAGAAAAGACAGAAGTGATGAAGATACCGCACCACTACCACCACCACCACCAACAACAAGAAGCTCCAATCACCATCAACAGGAGAAACTTAAAGGAAGTAACCTCCTTCACCTATCTAGGCAGCACTGTTTCAACTACAGGCGGCACAGGCACAGACGATGATGTCAAAGCCAGCCAGGATCAGAAAAGCAAGACAGGCGTTCATTAGCCTGAAACCAGTGTGGAGATCTTCTGCACTCAGCATGATGCGTGAACAAGATACGGATTTTCAACACCAACTTCAGTCAAGTCAGTGCTTCTTTGTGATGGTCCAGAGACTTGGCGCGTTACGAAAGGGATGTGCAATAAATTACAGACATTCATCAACAACTGCTTACGCTGGCTGGCTACTGAAGATCAGGTGGCCAGAAAGAATAAGCAACAATGAGCTCTGGGAACGAACCAAACAAGAAGCTATCGCATAAGGAAGTGGAGATGGATTGGACTAATAATAATAATAATAATTATTGGAAATCATTGAGTCTGGATTAACTAGTTCCTTTCAATTGAAATGGGGACTAGAATGTGTACAATTAGAGGGTCACTTTCGATGTGATTAGTCTCTATGTAAATTTAGCAATCACTGTGCTACTTGAAATAACCAGAAATATGGTCATCACCTACCGTAAACTCAGTGATAGAAGTAAAGTTTCAATCAAACAAATCATGTCGTGAGTACACTTTTGCCTTTCACATAGGTGTTTATTGTCAGTTGGGAATGAATCGTGACACTGCGATCATTTTATTTCAGCATACAAGTATAGTTGAGATAAGCAGAAGAAGGTTTATGTTGAAATTAGTACATATCTAGGGATTTTTCGCACAATTCGAGTAGTAGATAGAACCTAACTCATCTTGAATCAAAAAACTAAAAAAGAGGATTGCTTTGACTGGAGTACGAGCTCAAGAGAAGACAAATCAATTTAGATACCAGTGTTTATAGGAAGCAAACACATTCACACCGTCTCACCATATATCTGTCAAGGTTGATTTGGTAAAATGTTGCGATAATTGAGTTAGTAGTCTGACTTATAGGTGATGAAATCTATATAAGGAACTGAAGCACACTGAAGAGACAATACTAATTCATAGCTGCTCTCCAGAGTTTACAAAAACAACTCATGAAAAAGAGAGATAATATTAGCGATAATTGCAATATGCCAAAGGGGTA
>OX104134.1:27055884-27080128 GCA_944470555.2 Heterobilharzia americana | reverse complement strand
AAGTTTAGCCTAACCGTTCTCTTCAATCAATTTTAATATAGATTATTGTCATTACTGAGGACCTGGTACTCAATGTGATTGCAGCTGAGTACACTTTTGTAGAGGAACTTGTCAAAACAAGATAGGAGATGCTTTAGGGTAGATAGATGAAGATTTACCGTATAAAAAACAGTTAAAACTCAACTTCATGTTCATATAAAAGGAATTAGACAAAAATGAAGACAAGTAATAATGGTCAATATAGAAGCAAATTTTCAGCTCTATAAGCTTAGGGGAGACAACAAAGGATTGACATAGCGGCCAAGAATTCAAAAAGCCATACTTACATCAACAGCTCAGTCGAAAACGATGGAGTAAACTAATGTTCTATTTTCCTTTTTAGATAAGTTTATTTGCTATACATAATATTGATATGGTGATATTGTTAACACAGTTTATTGTAGAAAGTATCTGTTGCTCAGGGTGAGAATGGTTAGACTGAACAAGCATCAAAATTTGGAGAATGCAAGACCATAATGACAATCTACTGGTCTTAATCGTATCGTAATAACCTTGACGTACTCAGCTGAGAAAAATCTGCGAAAATTCTCTTCACAATGGTTTCCTAAACTCAGACGGTAGAAATATGATATTTTAATACAGTGGGAAAGCAAATATACTACCTCGGTGAATCATACATAGAAGTATTAACTCAGAAGGTAAATATGAATATTGGCTTCTAAGCCTTAATTTGGATGAATTATGATAAAAGGCATACTAATAGACTTAGCGTCATTGACTCAAGCTATGAATGAATATTTTGAAGTGCCAAATACTAATGTTATACTAAACTTAGTATCATAGACATCATGCGGTTGAGGCACTACTAGCTCTAGAATGACGAACAGTAAGTAGAGGAATATCTAGTTGCAAGCATGATACAGCTAAAATCAGTTTATTAGTGCTTAAAAGGGTTAGAACCAAAAGTGACAGGTTAAGTCTTTACAAACTATGCCTAATATTAGTACATGTCCCTAGGACTATGCGTCTGAATGGGTCATCTTCACTCATCCGTTAGACTGAACTGACAGAGGACTTCGGCGTCGTTTCTGATTCTTAATACCATAATCATAAAAAGTTTTAAGAGTGATCCATGTGTACAAAAGCAGACAGTGATTAGTATAGCATTACGTGGTAACTACAATTTTGACCCATTTATACCATCCTTATTTTCCATGTTCTCTTAACAACCTTCTTTTATCTTCTTAACATGTTTCAAACCCTTCATGTAATATGACATTTACTGTTTTACTGCTATCTGAAAAGTTTGGCTTTGTTACGATAATCATCATAGTGATTGTAACACACTTTTATAAAATTCCAGAACCTTCCTGTCTGCTGCATGCAAATGAACGAATGTCATCTTTATCATTTGTATTGCTCACATTCTTCATTTGGTTCTGTTTATTCCATCCAAACTTCCCTATTCCATTCTATTTTTGATTTAGACTAAGGATAGAAAAGTCAAGGAATAACTATGTGACCATTTTGTCTCGCCAATCCTGTTGTTCTTGCTTTAGTGAAGATCACCGAAAGAAAATGCTTCACGGAATGTCTGGATAACTAGATTTGTTTCATGAACCAAGTTAGTTGCATGCGCGTAAAGTTGGTCATTATAATTTTCACCTAAAGTTCATATCGATTAGTTCATAAACCAATAATACACTCCATCTCTGTGCATTTTAAAAGCAAAATCATCACTTGAGACAACTATCTGAAGCCTCAGCAATTAAATCTACCTTGTTTGAGTAACTATACACGCTACTCAACTCTTAACAGTGGACTAAAAATTAACTTTGAGAATGACGGTAACTGACAGAGAAAAGTTGTTCAATTAACGGTCTATCATCATCTTCATCCAAGATAAAGGTATAGTTATCACATTGCATAATGCTTTTTAACTAGCTATTGAAATTCTAATTAGATGGTATGTCATAAGTGGACTCAAAAAGACATTTCGTTGTCAACACTTGTAATGGGTGAAACGTGGAAAATGCATTGGCCAGTATGAAAATACCATACTGTGAAACAACAAAATCCAGAGTACAGTGGAAGTACCCAATTAAGGGTGAGCAAAACTCTGGAAACTAGAGAATAAGCTGATTACCGTAAAGTCAACCGCATAACCGTTCCTTGAACACAGCTGCAAAATTCAATATTGGCCATCTGCAATCCCGCTGTCGTCTCAATCTTCTGACCAGTACGAAAGAAGCGGAAAACTAGGTTTCACTGTGAAGATGGAGCAATTGTCATAACCTAGTTGTGTAAGTGTCTTTGGCTCCATATCAATTTAGAAATCAACTAAAAGGGTCTATATGTGATGAATTATATTCCGAAACTTCTCCATGAGCATTACATCTACACAGTGAATGCACACTATATAGTTTTGCATTTAGTTTCCTTTTGTTTGACACCTAAACTCTTACAGATTTAACATAAACGGGACATTAATCAACCTTTATCTGATAACAACCGACAGCGTTAGAAGATAACGATAAATTATGAAGTTAATTAATATCCGTCTGTGATATATTTACCATTAACTTTGTAAATTGTTCTGATGACGATTCAAGCGTAGTAAATCAAATATTGCAACAACACAGGCTATTCATCTTAAATCTTTATCTAACTCCAGAATTTAAAAGGGAGTAATTAGTTGTATTCATGGTTCACATCAGCAACAGTAACCCCCTATTTTCTAGTACATTTAATAATGTATTTGCAGTCGATTCTGTGTGTGCATAAATATCTATCCAGTTGAACATTTTCTGAGTTATACTAGTATTCAAAGGTAAGATGACCTTTTCATATCACAGCCAGTGATATAACCTTTGTTATAAACATCTTATCCTCATAAACCACGTTAATACAAAGCATTTTCTTTCACTAATCCGTTTATAAAAGATCTGGTCTATTTGTAAACGGATTAAAGCATCACTGCCAAAATGAACTGACAGTATGTCACCTCTGTTTTTGTCTCTATAATTCAACAACGTATGTGATTTGTTTTCAGTCAATTCCCTATACACACAGCGAAACTGAGCAATGATCATTTCTTGCACAAAATTCTATACAAAAATTTAGATAAATTTTCTTTTTTGTTACCCTAGTGATCCGCTGATTATAATTTACTGTGACACGACATGTATATAATCAAATCAAACCTGAGACATATTATCTGACATGAATAAAATATGTATCCATATTTGTTGTATGTATGTTGTAGGTGTAGAGGTGTTGTGTACCTGTATTAGTTAAATATTCAGTCTAGGCAGGAGAAGAAGAAAAAATATCACATCTATCATTTTATATCATTTGTCTATGAACTGGACAGTTTTTGTCTAGTGACCATTTCATGCCTTATTCAATGAAAATTCAGTGTAATATAATGAGCTTAAATTGTAATGACAATTGTGACACTTACAATGTCATTCAGTATTAGTCTCCTTCATAACCATATAACCATACAAATTATATTCAAATATCTGTGCGCATATATGTTTAAACCCTATACAAGTAAGTCACCACTGATGGATATTAGTGATTCTAAAAGTCACTGGCAGTAATTGTCATTTTTATATATGGTTGACATAAAAGTCACTAATGACCCAGATTATTCTACGCTGGTTAACTAGTCTGTAGCAAGATTGACAGTCAGGATGATGATGATGATGATGATGATGATGATGATGATGATGATGATGATAACAATAATGTATACATACGTATTTGTCTGAGTTCGTGTGCATGGTTGTGTACACAAATGGTGAGCATATCTGTGTAGTGACTACTTATGACCAGTCAAAGTCAATTCTCGTTATTCAGAGTTCCAAGTTAATATTATGCATAAAACTACTGAAACACCTAACTCAAAATAATGTGATTTAATTCACTAAGACTGAAGTTGACCGTAATTGTAATTTCATTTGTAGCTGTCCCCAGCTCTGAAGAACGGTGACATTATTAACATAGGATATGGTGTAACTGTGCATTGGTCTACAGTGTCATACCACATATCAGCAGGTAGAAGTACGCGTTTAAAAATGCAAAAGATATAAATTTTCAGTCATTTAAAGGCTCAAAACAATGAGAAAAGTAGATAGTGGCAACTAAGACATATATTCGGAAGAAGAGAAGAAATAACTCCACGTCAGACACAAAGGTGAATTTTGTGCTGTATCTAATCCTAAGCATCCAACCAGCAAACTCAATAGTATTGTAGAACCAGAATAAGGAAACATTAAATTTCCTCATAACCAAAATCCAGTAGTCAATAACCTTATCAGCTAGTTCCTTATCTTGGTTTGCTACAATCATCCTTTATCAGCCCAATCATAATTCAGTTAACTTTTTACTATGCGAAAGGCACTAAAATGGCATACGTCATCATGAAATAGCTTTCGTCCCTTACCTAACATTTCACATCTAACCTGTGCATTATCGATGCAGTGGTATACTTATAATTCAGTGACACTTTATAGGTGATGGCCATCAGATATCATACGCCTTTTCATTTCCAGCTCAGCAACTGAAAATGCGTGGCCATGCTGCCTGCCTTCTGTAACAGTTTTCCCATCAGCGAATTACTGAACAAAATTTAACCCGAGTATTTGGTTAATTATTTCTACGAACTTGGTCTTAAAACAACTCTTACCAGTCCACAGGTTTGTTGTAGTTAATCTTGTTACAGATAACGTGACAATACGGCTGTGCATGATAATAATATGCACCAGTCTAAGTTAGTGACAACGATAAAGTGGTGAAATTCCATAACAGACTAGTCTAACTGATATTGCACACACATATAGCATTATTTACTGAAAGATATTTCGAGCTCAGTTCATTGAATATATCAAGGTAATCACAACTTCCTGTCTTAGTTTTATATATTTTAATGCTTTTCATTCCTTGAATTAATTGGTAGTAGGATTTCCCATAAATCTGAAGTCGGTGTTCAGTCACTGTTCTTACATTTGTTTAGTGTTGGTTGGATGGACAGCAGTTGAGTGATCAATCTCTCTCTTAACTACATAAGTATTTATGTCCGTTACTCTGCCCTTCCCTATTGTGTGGATGTGCGTTGTCGAATGAGTTATGTATAAATTCTTCTGTAGATTACTCATCTCAGTAGAACTTATCAACTGAGACGTAGCTACATTCTCATGCTTCCCTAAGAAGCCTGGCAGTGATTGGCTAGTTCGACCTACGTACTTGAATTCACAGTCACGGCAAGATGTTTTATAAATGAGTCTGCTTTGTACTACCATGGAATATGGATCTTCGCAAACATTTAATTTGATTTGTCATACTATGTTGCTGGGATCAATTAGCCTATAAAGTTTATCTCTGAGTAAATTCGCAGATTTCAAATCACCCTAATCCCAGCTAAACTGATAATTCTACGCAGACCTTCTAATGTCCCTTCTTAATACAGCCACATTTTAGAGGTATTGAATTCCTTCTTGGTCATGTTATAATCATTGTTCACATAACTACTTCTTCTATTATTCAGCATTTGCATTTCTAGTAACACTACGAGAACAATTGCTGAAAAGTAAAGCCTTTTCTACGTGTTTCACTTCTTTATTTAGGTTTTTTAACTTATTGGATGATCTAGCTCAGCTACTCTACTGATGTAGTGTGAGGTGACCTGAAGCGTAAACATCAACCGGGATGCAATGGCTTTCTGTAGACACTAGTATTGAACCAACGCCTTGTCTTGGTTTTATTTTTTAATCTTACTCGAAACTGAACTGGATCCTATATATCGCTGGGTATATTGCTGGAAATGTTAAGAGTTCAGCACAGTTAATGTAGCGAAAAATGAAATACTGACTAGGTAAAAGAACTTTTCCAGCGTGATAATCTCAAACTAATCTTTAGAAACAGCACGAAACAGATGACAAACAACTGGTTGTCAACAGTCTTGTGAATATGGTTGAGCTTTTTACACCTCTGAACAGATTAAATTCCTAAAACAGCCTAAAAATGAACTAGGTAAGTGAGAACCCCGTCCATATTACCAACAAATCTAGTCACTTCAGTGATCTCAATTCCATGCTTAAAGATAGATTTATTTTGCAATGAAATTTTCTCTGTCTAAAATCACTTTTGAGGAGTATCTGTAGAATAAAAGCTATAATATATCTTCCTCTAATTGTGATTATAAGTTATTATCACTCAAAATTAGGTAGCGATCTTTGGTGTTAGGCTCATTATCAAGTGACAAGTATGAGATTGAATTTTCTCCTACTTGATAATTCTGATTTTTTTCCTCGATGATATGAAAGACAAATTGATCGACGAGGCTCATACCTACACTTACACTAAATATTACACACAATCTTGCACTGTGCGGGCTGACCTAAAAAAGCGAACTGCTGACAAAGTTTCGACATACTAGTTCATTTATAGCATTTTCGGAAGGTTATATTTATGTGGACGATAAATACTCTTCGGGCACTTAGTTTATCACTTTAACTGATAATCTAGATATTCTCGTTGCAGTGCAAGTCGAATTAGGTTGAGAAGTGAAGTTGAAGATTATTTCAATCAGGATTAACTATAGTTGGTTGGCTGCGAAGGCAGCAGATGATACGCAAGCCTTTTCCTCTTGAGAACTCGTAGTTTTAATGCAGTAAATGTTAAGGAGACTAATTAGTTTTACTACATATGCTGAAGATATTAGATTAGCGTCAGCTCATCGGTAGTTTTTCAACACGACTAATATTAAACAAGATTTTAGAAACGCGAAGCATTTATTCAGCACTGCAGTTTAAGCTTCAGTGTTATAGGCTTGCACCATCTGATAATGAAATCATAAAATATCTGGATTCGATACACATAACACGAATCGAACTAGGCAGGCGAACACTAGGAAGAATAAACCAGTATGTATGTGAATGACACTGCTTAGTAAAAGCAACAAATTACCTTAAAACTGTATTTCAATATGCCTAATTACAAATTAATAGACTGACAGCTTTTGAAGTTTACTTATTCTTCATCTGGTTTTGAAGCATGGAAAACTCTGAACCTTGATGCAAAGTTTCTGTACTTACTGTCATTTTTAAGTATCAGGAGTGGATTACTGGAGAGTGGTGGGAGCAAGTTTTGTGCTTGTTAGTAATCAGGGGCATTATTAATTACAGTTTTGAGAAAAAATTATGTAGCAGCGAACAGGTCTTGTACCACCTTAATTCTGAAATCGGTAACTTTACTCATGAGTTATTCAGACTTGTAGTGAACTCACAGAAAGCGTCATTATGTACACCCACTGGTCACTGAATGGCAACTAATACAGCCGACATACTCCTAAGTGCTGGTCTGAATCCATGAACTCATCTTTCAATTTGTCAAATGAGTTTTGTTTATATGAAAGTGTTTGCAGAAAGTCAAAGGAAAAACTGGAAATTAGACTTAATTCCTAATTACATAAACTGGTAGGTCGAGTTGTCGACTTTAAAGAACTCATTTCTTTTTCGCAGAATGAAAAGTAAATGACTCACTTTTCCAATATCCAACAACTGGCTATTGTGCATAGAAATCTTTTAAAGCAGTTTACGAAGCACTGTAATGGTATTATCGCGCGCGTTTATCTTCCTCAAGTTAATGGATGCTTCATCCATATCCATATCATAGTTCTTATCAGCAAAACTAATAATAATAATTATTATTATTAGTCCCTTGGGTTCCTAGTGGAACATAGGGCTTCAGTAGCACGTCTCCAGTGACCTCTGTTCTCTGAGATCTTTTGAACCTGGTTCCACGACAGCCCAAAAGTTCTCATTTCCTCCTCACACGACCTCCTCTATGTCACCCTCGGACGTCCAACTCGTCGCTTCCCATGGGGATTCCACTCGAGCAACTGGCCTGACGCGTGATGTTCTCAGTCGGCCTTCTCAGTGCATGCCCAATCCATCTGCACTTCCTCCTGCATATTTGTTGCGTGATAGGTTCTTGGTTGGTTCGTTTCCAGAGCTCCTTGTTGCTTATTCTTTCTGCCCATCTGATCTTCAGTAGCGAGCCAGTGTAAGCAGTTGTTGATGAATGTCTGTAGTTTATTGGAAATGCCTTTCGTGACGCGCCAAGTCTCTGAACCATACAGGAGCACTGACTTGATGTTGGTGTTGAAAATCCGTATCTTGTTCCGCATGCTGAGTGCAGAAGATCTCCCCACTGGTTTCAGGCTAATGAACGCCTGTCTTGCTTTTCCGATTCTGACTTTGACATCCTCGTCTGTGCCTGTGCCCCCTGTAGTTGAAACAGTGCTTCCTAGATAGGTGAAGAAGGTTACTTCCTTTAAGTTTCTCCCGTTCATGGTGACTGGAGTTTGTTGTTGTTGTTGATGGTGGTGGTGCGGTATCTTCATCACCTCTGTCTTCTATATATTCACTTGAAGTCCCGTCTTCGCTGCCTCGCCTCTTCTGTCAACTTGTTAGTTTTTGCCTGCAGATCTTCAAGTTTGTGTGATATCAAACACAATTCATCGGCGAAATCCAAGTCTTCTAGGTTCTTTTCCGTCGTCCAGTGTATCCCCCTCTTCTCGCTGCCTACTGTTTGCTGCATGATCCAGTCCACCACAATAAGGAATATCATGGGGGATAGTAGGCAACCTTGTTTCACTCCTGTCTTCACTTCAGTGGCATCACTGAGCTTCCCATTGTGAATTACTTGGCTGGCATGTGGCATCTTCATATAGTTGTTGAATGAGGTGGATAAAGGTTTGCGGTACTCCGTAGTATTGAAGCAGCTTCCAAATTACTTCTCGGTCGACGCTGTCAAAGGCCTTCTCAAAGTCGATGAAGTTGAGGTAGAGAGCTGATTGCCATTCTATGCTCTGTTCTATGATGATGCGAAGCGTTGCAATTTGGTCGGCACATGATTTGTACTTCCTGAAGCCTGCCTGTTCCGGTCGCAGTTTTGAATCCAGTGCATCTTTAAGCCTCTCTAGGATGATGCGGCTTAATATTTTACTTGCATTGGGTGGACAAGAGAGTGATTCCTCACCAGTTCTTGCAAGCACTGAGGTCTCCCTTCTTCGGCAGTTTGACAGAGTAACCCTTCTCCCAATCACTAGCCAGGTACCTTCTCTTCCTTCCACACCTTCTGCAATAGTGGTGTGAGCATGTCTGCTGTTGTCTCTGCATCTGTTCTCAGTGCTTCTGGCGGCATTCCATCTGGTCCTGCTGCTTTCCCACATTTCAGTAGCTTTATGGCGTTCAAGACTTCCATTTTTGTTGGGGGATTTATGTTCACTTGTAATTCAGCGGCTGCAGGTGGTATTTCTGGACGAAGTGCAGGTGGTGGTGGTGGTCGATTCAAGAGCTTCTTGAAGTGGTCGGCCCATTGTTTCCTTTGTTTCTCTTCTTTCGTAATTAAATTTCCTTCTTCATCTTTTATCGGTTTCATCTGTATTGATCTCTTCCCTGATAGCAACCTGGTTATTTGATACAATGTCGTCAGGTCTCTGTATCTCTACCTGCAGCCTGTTCTGCTTCACTTGCCAGTGTTTCGTAGAAGTGTCTTTTGTCTTTGCGTGCACTCCTCTTCACTTCTTTATCCAGTGTTTTATACATTGTGCTCAGTTCCTCTTGTCGTTGAGCTTCCTTGCACTGGTTTATCTTCTGCGTCACCATCCTCCTCTCCCTACTCTATCAGCTTCCAGGTATCCGTCGAGATCCATCCCTTGTCTTCCACCTTCTTCCTTCCTAATATGGCTGTGCAGGTTTCTTTCCACATAGCTTTCAAAGACTTCCAGTGTTCTTCTACACAGGTTTCTTCAGGGATGTTCCTCGATATCCCCCATTTTGTCTTGATGGTTGAAGTGAAGATCTCCTTTGTAGTTTCATCCTTCAGTTTCCGAGTGTTGTACTTGAATTGAGGTCTATCACCAGCTTCCTTGAAGGCTTTCAACTTGATTTGGAAGGTTCCTTGCACTAGACAGTGAGTGGTCTGAACTTACATCTGCTCCTCTTCTTGACCTTGTGTTAAGTAGACTGCGTCTCCATTTTCTTGAGATTGAGATAAAGTCGATTTGATTTTTGGTGTGTCCATCTGGTGAAATCCATGTCGCTTTGTGGATATCTTTGTGCCTGAACACACTGCCTCCAATCACCAAATCGTTGAATGCACAGAATTCTGCAAACAATTCTCCATTCTCGTTCATCACCTCACCGAGCGCTTCTTGACCCATGGTTAGTTCTCTTCCCGTGTTGTCCCCTCCAAGTTTGTTTGTTTGTGCTTTGAAGTTTCTTTAGCGGTTAGATTTGTTTTACGGGGTAGGGTTGCTAGGCCTATGCCCAACCTTCCCTCTTTACCCGGGCTTAGGACCGTCTAGTAACTAGTGAACTAGTTAACCAGGCGAGGTTAAAACTAATAAATGAGATATTTATTTTAAACAATAATAATCATAATTACCATTTGAACTAAGCATACGAAATTTATCATTCTATTCATCGTGGCTAGTAAAAAGGTCCTATCTCAAGAGCATATGATTTATTTCTCTCAAGTTTCTCTTTTTATCCCTAATGACGAAATCAGGAACTCGTCCTAAAGTCACGTGAATTTAAGCACCTCCATTTTTTTTAAATGGTCACCCTATGCTGAATACAAAGCTGGTTAGCTGAGACAAAACAAAATATCTTTTTCATAGGGCTTAATCAGAATGGCGTATAAAGGTTAAAATACTCTTCTACTGACGAATGTCATTAAACATGTGTTTCATTCCAACAGAAGGTTTCAGAATTCACTTCTTCATGTAACACAATCAGCTTTTAGATCTATAGAGCTGATCACGGCCGCCGACTTTGCTCTAAATGCTACATAAATTCGATAAATAGTTGTGTGTAAATATCCGTTATAAATATATTTATATTACATTGCCATCACTTCATTCCCAAGTTTTATTTTTCGCCTACCTAGTAAATTATCATTTCTTCCAAGCAAGTTGGAAATTCAAGTGACGTATTCTACTTGAGGAACTTTCAAGGACTAATTCGTAGTGATTTGTGGTGAATAAAAAGTAAGTCAGTTCAGTGTAGACTTGTGTCTTTCAGGTAAACCTCTTTCAGCTGCAGATGTAAAAATAATCTGATAAAAAGTGCCCACGGTAAAGTTTATAGCAGTTATCCTTATAGATATCCACTCCAGTTAACACTGTCACTAGCTAAACGTTCACTGATAAATTCATTAGTTTTCACCTTAGTTCATGTTCTCTGGTAAGTACTGCCTAATTATATGAGCGGACAATATGAAATTAGGCAACTATGAGAATACGCTAAAGCATAACATCGAAGAATATTAATGATTCATGAAATCCTCAAACTTCGTCTATAGTAAATTAGGTAAGAATGTGTTGATATTGCTGACTTCCAGGACCGACGCACAACGTAGACAAAAGACTAAAAGTAGAAGTTAGGTTGTATTACCCAGTTTATCAGATGAAACGCGAAAACCTAAGAAAATCCCTTGAATTTTTCTATAGAACTCCATTTAAGTCAAAATTTAAAATTCCTCGAAAGGATTCCAGTAAGACCCACACACAGTGATTACACAGGTTCAGTGTGGTCGGAACACAGTAGATATTTTTCCTGTAAGCTATTTGAGGGATTTTTTGGTCCTGACCAGTCAAATTACCACAACTGTCATCCACTGACACCCCAGCTTCTTGCTGAGGTAATTCACTTCTGTTGTAAGAACAGACTAGATACCTTCCGACACTTCTCAGCTACAGAATATGCAAGTGAGTGACCACTGCCATGCCCAAAGTTGTTAAGAAACTATGGAGACATCTCAAATTTCCATTGAAACCACTAGGATTATAACTCTTAAAAGATAAGTATAGATTTCGGTCACTGTGGTAGATTGTAATTTGTCTACTTCATATAGCAGACAGTGATACAATGATATTTACTAGTAAATAATATAATAACACTGCCCACTATGTCAAACAAATCAGTCTAATATAAATCCTTTAGTGTTGTTATCCTACGAGTTCGGACGATGTTGTAAACCTTTTGAGTGAAGTCAAATTATGCCGCATGGCAACCCAGATCACAGGAGGTGGAGCATCATCCGCGTCCACTACTCCTCAACTGAAAGCTGGGAACTGAGAACTGGGACAACAGATTTCTCAAAAATTGTTACTTTTCATTCAAGTGAAAGAATCATCTAACAAAATGCTGATGACTACGGTCAATGCTCTTTGGTTCACTTTGTTAATCTAACACTGCCATGGAAGTTTAACTCAAAGTGTAGATTGTTAATGAAATAATCATCAAAATTAAACGTTTTCATGGACTTTTTTCAATGTTTCAGCTTTACTCGACAAAAACAATTTTTACTCAAAAGTGAAAACAAGAAGAATGGAATGTAATTCTACTAGCTACTACTTTCAATAAGTAGTAATCACACTCATTAGTACCCCACTTCCACCATTTACTCATTTGATAAGTAATTAAGTAATAGCGATAAATATGTATATATATTCAAATATAAATAATTGAAATTTCGTTTTGATCCTTGCCGATGAATGAAGCATAAAATAAATACAATTATAGTTAATACTGGTGATGAATAAAGTCGCCCTTACACGGGTACATACATGTACACTCATACACGTACATGGGTGAGAATTAATAACTCAAGAGATAATAAACTGAATATTTCCTTCTCTTTCTTAATCCTATAAATTTTAGAAATTCTCTACTTTATTATAAGCGTTTTCGGCAAATGCGGTTAAGACTACATCCATGTTTCAATAACTAGCTAGTTAACTAGCAAACGAAATGAACAAGGCGCCAGTAAACAGAATATGTAGATATGTAAAGATATATTTATGTGTTTACCAATAAAGACTTTTAATGAAATTCTGACGCCTATTGATAAATTAGTTTCTCGTCAGTATTCCAGGTCACAAAGCGTATTTTAAAACTATGTCGCTTAATATCTATGCCTATACACAGAACACATGCACTGGGAAGATATGATAAAAATTTATGCTTGATAAAATACTATAGTAACCTCTTTAATGACTGCGATAAGCTCTTATGCATGTTAGAAGGTTCAGCATTTATACATTTCTACATATTTTCATGTGAATTCACTTTGCACAGTTAATGATAATTAGATAGGTAAATAAATAAATAAATAGAATGCTAAAGACTCAATGCGTATTCAGCTGTGGTTTGAATATTCACACTATATACTTTCGGTAACATGTTACACATGTGAACAAGAAGCAGTTTATTCAATAATATTTTAAGCTGACGAGTCCTAAATCCCCATTACTCAGTCGTAAAATACCAACAGTAGCTGCTAGTAACCTAAGACTGCTAAGTATTATGCTGTCAAAAAATATTCCGAAAAGCTCAGTGTTCACAGGAAACGCAGTAGCAATTCCAATACTTACGCTAATTACACTGACTATTGTATTCAGTCTCACTCCTGAAGTTTTTCGCATTAACATAACTTATACAACTAAATCATGACACTAAAACTGTCATTGAAACATAAAGCAGTTACTCTTCAACTGCGTACTATCAATTAGTGACAGTTTATTCAAACAGTTTTTTCAATAAATTTAGAAAGATATTCCGAAAACCAAGTAGTTATTGTTTTTCAGAGATGTTTAGTTATTTCCTAATGTAAAATCAGGTTGTAAGAAAATAGATTCTGTGACTCATCTCCCACACTATGACTTCATCTTAGTTAGTCAATGAAGTTGTGCTTTTTCATTCACGTTGATGACTATCACTGGAATCCACTACGCATGTTTCGTCCTAATTGGGACTAGTCAGCTGGATGTGCCTACGCCCCAGTGCGTGATGCTGTCTCCACCGAGACTCAAACTCAGCACTTATCGACAAAGTATTATCTACTAGTTGTGCTGAGTGTTTCAGAATGACACGATAATACAGTGTCATACATACAGTCATACTATTATTATTATTACTTGTCCCTTGGGTTCCTAGTGCAACAGGGCTTTAGTGTCACGTCTCCATTCTACTCTCTTCTCTGCAATCTTTTGAACCTGGTTCCACGACAGCCCGCAACCTCTCATTTCCTCCTCGCACCATCTCCTCCATATCACCCTCACCTCGGATGCCCAACTCGTCGCTTCCCATATCGGTTCCACTCCAGGGCCTGGTGCATGATGTCCCCAGTCGGCCTTCTCAGTGTATGCCCAATCCATCTCCACTTCTTTCTGCATATTTGTTGCGTGATAGGTTCTTGGTTGGTTCGTTCCCAGAGTTTCTTGTTGTTTATTCTTTCTGGCCATCTGATCTTCAGTAACGAGCCGGCGTAAGCAGTTGTTGACGAATGCCTGTAGTCATACTAAGGTTTACATATTCGAACTGTCCAGAAATTCCATTGTCTGGAGGAGTAACAATCCAGTACTTTTGATTTAAAGCTGTTTCTGAAACAGCAGTAACTATTGAAAACAGTCGTCTTGGAATCTGAGAGGATGACTGAATGATAAACCGAACAAACAACCAGTGAAGCCGCATACGTCACCAGCTGTTGCACTAACGAAGTTATGAAAGAATTAAACGGATAGAAGTAAGCTAATCATTTCGTGAACCGTAACAATTATCATTACGATGGGATAATAAGTTATACTCCCACGTGTATTACTGCAGTTAATACTTGTTCAATAATTAATGGATATTAAAATTACACTTGAAACCGTTGGTGTAATGATACTTCTCATGTAGTTATTTGCATTATGAATAATTTAAATATTATCCTCACCACTATTAGCTGTAGTGATGACTGCTATACCAATAGGAACAGTAGTTATAGTATTGGTAGTATGACCAAATACCTACAAATAATGGGACAGTCATGTAACAGATAATGCAACAATACATCCGAATAAACCAATCTTAGAGTGGAGTTTTATTTTACGGCACTCACTGTGTCTACCAACCTTTTAATGAACTTGGTCTATATATACCACGTAGATAAGTAGATAAATAAGCAGTCAGAGTGTAAGGGACAATGAAAGATCAAAGAAGTTTTACCGCCATGTCTCTGGATAGATGTAAAATTACTTAGGGTTTTAATCATAATAGCGATAGTGGATAAAAAGACCAAGGCCGAGAACGCATCAGGTATATATATATATATATATATATATAATGTGTGAACGCGCCACTTTGAAAAATAGATATCGCAACAATAAAAGTAATAGAAACAAAAGAATTATGTTCAAGCAGGGGGATACAAAAACAAAAGGTAAGAAAGACAACTAGGAAAAACAGTAGTGCATGTATATCCGAGCGTGTGTGTAGCTGTGCTTAAGATTAAGTAGGTAAAGGAGACAAATGGCTTTGTGCTTCGTAGCATAATTACTGATACTGCAGTACGAATTTTTATCAATGATTAGACATAAAGAAGACATGTAGGTATGTTGGGTTTTCATTACATTTACCACCCTACCTACAGAATAAATTGAATAGATTTCCGACTAAAAGTTAGTATTAACATATTTACTGTTATTATTGTCATTATCATTAAGGTCAAAAACAAGAGTGTTGTTCTTGTTAATTCTAAATGTAAGTGGTTAACACAAGATGAACATTTTTCATTTGTAATGGTGGTGAGAGGTCAGTTTTCGCATTCCCATCTCTTGACTGCCTCCATACGTGTAAATGTACACAAAGATATCTTCTGTAATTATACTTTCCGTGAACGTATTTGATAATGGTTGATACTGAGTTTACACGTCACATAGTACTGAAATGCAGTCTGCCGTAACAACAATACATCTTTCTGTTTTCGTAATAAAAGAAAAATTTGCTTAACAGCAATACATTGGAAATGTTAAATCTGGTGGGGTCGTGGGTGCGCACTGCTGAGGAGCCCCATACTAGGACGAAACAGCTGTCCAGTGCTCCCAGGTTTCCTTTGTTCCTCCAACTGATGTCAGTCTTCGATGAATAACAACTTGAAATATTTCCAAATCTCCACAACCCCCTCAAAAAAATGTTAAATCTGTTGAAATGGATTGTCTGATAATAACGTCTTCATTGAAATTGTGAACGTGACACCTTGAGCTTGAATTTTAGAAAAAAAAACAGTTGAATAAAGTATACGCTATGAAACTAACACCGTTAATCCGTTCACAATACTTAACGAAAATACACTTTATGGCTGATAAACTTAAAAATACATATTACATTTACACAGATCTTTACCTTCTAATTTCCAGTATCAGTCTAGAAACCAAATACATGCCCCATAGAAACTTGTTTCATTCAATTCTTTGAAAAAGATTTCATCTATTTCGGAAAAACACGACACTTGTTGACATACATTAGCTTGTAAGGAAGCAGTTTCATACTCTTCAGTTCACAGTACGCCAAGATGGTTTCAGTTTTTACCTTTCTTTTTCGACACCTACTTTGAGCCTTTTCGTCAACTCTATTCAGTGTTCAACGATCTAGTTTGAACCCTTTAATAAGATGCTTTCATTTTAGGACAGCAAAGAGATATCTTCGTAAGCGCAAAGTGAATAACTGTGTTTCTGATTCTTTAACTGAAATGAAAATTCCAAATAAGTGGAAATCAGTTTTAGAATCTCTGTGAACCACAATAAGATCTGCTGCATTCAACTTAGTGGTTGAGAAGCAATCTGTTTACCATAAGACCTTACAGTTCTAAGATTAATATCATACGGGGTATGCATTGCTGAAAAGTCAAGGATAGAACGAACTAACTGATAAGTCCTTTATCATTTCTAATGGTTCTATAACCAATACCAGTCTATGATGAAAACGTAGAAAACAAGTTGTCACATCTATGTTTACTTCATTTTCAATATCTCGTGCCATGATCAAAATCACCATTCTATTCTGGTTTAACGTCGAGTCGCTCCCAGATTCCATGAAAGATCATTGTTAACGAACAGCTGTGAGTACGATTTCAGCTTTGTTCTTCCGCTTTATGAAGCTTGATTTTATGACTCCATTACCCCAACCTATTCAACAATCCGAATTAGATCCCATTAGTCCAAATGAGTATTTAGCGTCTAAATCTTTTTAAGCCGTTTCCTGATAGAAATTTAGATGTATCCTCTTTAATGCATAGTTGCAGTCACCTGTAGCAAAGTCTTAAAGAATAAATAGTGTGTCAGCTTTCCATCTCTATATGCCGCCAGCAACAAGGAAACCAAATATTAACTCAAAAAACATGAAATTATGACATTTTCATATGCCTTTACTGACTTCCATGGACCTTATCAAGAGAACTGCTCATCTCTTGAATTCTCTTGAACTCATAGTTTGTGGTTGCTTTCATCATCTGTTTTCCTTTTATATACAAAGCCAACCATTTATGCGTATTAGTTGAAGTTTGCTCTGATTCCGAGTAGTTGAAATAGGTTACTCAAAAGGCTTATGAATTTCTCTTTAACATTTCTTTCGGGCTGTGGAACAAGTGAATGAAAGTCGCTGTGGTTGATATTTGAGTTCTAGGTAAACGAAAACACTTAATATATGCGTTTCTGAGTATGCGCTTATTGAAGTTGCTAGGACATGCTAACGATTTTGTGAAGCCACATTTGTACCTTTCATAACAGCAAGAGTATAACTAGGAAGGAAGGAAGGAAGCTAAAGACAGCCATCCAAGATTTGACACAAAATAAGTTATCACTGATGTCTGGTCTCATTAGTGTGTTACAATACAGACTGAATATAGAAATAACTCAATTGTTTGGAGATCAAAAGTGAGCAATTTAGAATCATTCAGTGACAACGGTGTATATTCATTCATTGATTCATTAATCATCCTTCTCAAAATCTTTAGCAAGTCAATACAGTGTACCAATAATCCTTTTCTAGTAATGTCTTTCTTTTTGTTTGACTTACTGTTGTACTATTCTTCTGACTGTTCTGCACTGTTTCAGAAAGCAACAGACCGAGCTGATTAACTTATATGGGAGGTTATTTGCTGTTTATTTCTGATGCCAGCTACAGTCAAGAGTCTAAGTCTATCAGATGATGGAACTTATTTGTATAACGACTGAAGTTACTATACTTACTATACTTTTTAGTTCTAGCTATATATTCTCCAAAATGTATTCGCTTATCGAAAAACCAGTAAGGTAATTCGGTTACAAAGCATAAGCAGCTATTAAATTACGACTAAAGACAGAACTACTCATAATTTATGAAGTCAGCGATTAGTATAATTCAGCAATATTAACTAAAAAATGGTACAGATGGTATATTGCAGTCGATGCTACTTACATTCAGCGAAAAATTAAACGACGTTTTTCATACACTAAAATTAAAACCTACTAATCCCAGTATGCAGTACATCAAATATCAGTTAGAGTTTTTATTCATAAACACAGGTCATAACAGTTACACACAGCCATTAAAATAGCTGAAAGCCTATGTAATATAAATTAAAGCTTTTAAAAGATTTTTGATATAGCATAGCAAAGTATGCTAAGCTTGAACCAGCAAAAGATACCACTTGTGAACAACGTAAACTGTTAGAAACCACCCATACTTGCCTGCAGATTTCACTAACCAGACGAGAGTAATCTTAACCTTGGATGACTATTCCGCTCATATAGGGTCCAACCTATAAGTGGTGTGACTACCGATAACATGAAACATGTCTAGTGATTAACCCGTTTTCGAGTACTGTTTACTGTAGCCTTTTGAATACACAGCAATTTTAAGCTGTAAGTAACGGACCCATTTTCTTGTTTTAGCACTCAACTATTGTTCTGTAGTCAAACTATAAGCTACCACAATAACCAATAGGACTGACTCTTTCGTAGCTGAGGAATGATGTGAACAAAGCAGTTGATCAATCTTAATGTCGAATTTGTTGTTGCACCAACTTGAAGGTGCTGACTTTATTTAACTCCCTCATACATGAAAAAACTAATGACCATGCACTGACGGAATCCAAAAATCTCAGATTACAGTGCGAAAATTTATACACAAGAAAAGACACCACCATAAAATGCAAATCCACAAGTTCACTCCACTCAACTGAATCAAATATACTCCAGGAGTTCAGGAGTTCTACCTGGCATCAAATTCACCACATAATTACTTTGGTGACCAAGGACAGACAGTGGCTTTAAATGGTAAGAACTACTATGAAGTAGGTGCACAAAAGAAAAGTTCCCTAGGTCCACATTTACCTAACTACAGTTAGCTAAATCATATCGGCCTCCATCCCACAAATCCCCTGTTCCAATGAGTTTCCCTAACCTGCTTTTTATGTGTAGATAATTTTAATAGTTGACTGAAGAAAGTACCCAACAAGAAGAGCATTTATGCTGCTAATTATACTTTAGCCTGGATACGCTGTTTCAAGTATCATGAAAGTGTTCTGTTGTCAGCCATCTCAAAAAGAATTGTTCTCTTCCTTACTGAAATTTGTATTGGCTACTGGATTAAGAATCACTGCTCCCCACCCATGCACAAATAACAGAAGGATTTTATTGACAGCTGACATTCACCAATTTAGTGATAAATATTCTGAAACGTATTAATCTGCCTCGACTAGCCATATCAGGTATCCTCAACCTGTTGAAAAGGAATGATCAATGCAAACAAAAAGAATTTATACACTTAAACATATGACAATCAACTAATATCGTTTCACCATTATCTTTTCAGCCTATATTCCACGAAATATCATTTCTCAGTAGGTGTTCGAATGCAGTAAGTGAACTAGACTGTGAAAAAGCAGAACTGAGTTTGACGGGCATTTAATATTCTGAAGTCATCTGCTTATTGTCACTGTGAAACGTTTAGTGAAGATACACTTAACAATACATTCTGAGAATGCTTATTAATATAGTGAACCTGGAATGTTGCCTGTAGAGGTAAAACCACCTTTATTACTACCACTGTTTTCTTGTTTTAGAGCTTCAATCCAGTCAACTTCATCCAAACAATCATCGGTAGATATTTTATTCACCTCGGTGACTAAAAGCGGAAACCAGGAAGCGCGTTTCGTCTTATTTGGAAGCTGAGTCAAGAAATTTGATTTATTAGCTGCTTGGTATCCCTGATATGCGATTATTAATACCTCAGGACTTTTGACAGCATTATGCTAACGACGCCGTTGTGTGTGATTTAGAAGAACGTTTCTTCAAGTTGGTCATACAAAATGATACACAAACTTCAGATGTAGATGTGCCTTGCTGATGAGTGTCAACTCGCACGAAACCCAGGTTAATTACTTTCTAATGACTACCTCCAGCCACCTAAAAACTTCGCATACCTTGGGGACAAAGCATAAATAAGCGCACAAACGGTAGTAAGCAAACAGCATTGCTGGAAAACATAAGAGTCTAGTGATGTAGAAAATGCATGTGATCAGATATAGAGTTGGCAGAAGTCGTGTATAGTAAATATTTAAGTGAAGCTGCTCGAGATCATGCAAGCGGCTATAGCTGATGACCGTAATTCATAAAGTACTTGGCATGTCAACCTATTGAAATCAAGTCGAGTTAACACTTGATTTGCTCTGTATTTGGACAGTTTCATCGACGATACATGTCGCTGAATCTTTGTTATGTTGTAACTGCTATAAACTGATACTCTTCATGTAATAAACTGTGTTATCAATTCTCCTACTGAAGTAAATACCTTTTAATTTCAACTTCAGTTGAAAATTGGGCTTCCATAGAAAGGGAACCTTGGAAAAATTTTGGAATGAAAATTTGATACTTATAGAAGGATGAATAGCTTTCAGTCATTTCTGTTTGCTGGATATTACAAAAGGTAGCTAAAGAAGTATTTTCAACAGATTTTCTTTCGTGTTAACATTTTGTCTTGAGTTTTGGACTAGCAAATGCAAGAAGCGCATATTATTCGACAGTTTGAGTGAATTCACCTTCAGCATAACTCAATAGTTATATTTCACACTCAAAAATTATGATAGATTACAACCATATGACAGTGATAGATTGACAGCTTGTCAGTGGATGAAAATAGCTTTCTTTTTCATAGCCCATCATTTTGCATTGACCAAAATTAATTCATGTAAGACTGTCTTATTTCTGACATAGTATGATTAAATGAAGGTTCATCAACGACAGTTTGCCGAGAATTATTTGTTTGTTTTTGATTAGGTAAAGTATAAATGGAACATCTTAATGTCATTTAAGTTTAATTGTACAAAACAGCTGCTTGTCACTTTACTAAAACTATGTGAATTAGTTTCAGTTGACATAAATCGTTAAAATAAGATTTGGCTGATAAAATAGTCATGTTTGCCACGAAAACTTCGTCAGATGACTTAGTGAAAAAAGAATTAAAAATGGTCTTTATTCACGAACTGAACTGATTAACCGATAAAAAATCGACCTTATTCTTTCCATTTGATAAAGAATAATTGCACTCAAATTGCATATAATCATCTCCGATACTTAAAACTTCTCTTATCAGGGTCAAAGTGGAAATGTGCACAGTTGAGCAGTAATCAATTAAGACTTAAAGTCGCTTCCGTATACAAAAGCTAGTCGAATTTCTGAAGTCTGTTAACCTTCTTTTTACATGCTGAAAAGAAAATATGCAGAATGGTGCATTATAAAAAAAATGAGTGATCTCAGTTATAGTCTACCAGCTCGCTGAATCTTGAGTAGAGTGATGGATAGCTAAACAGAATCAATGCACGGTTCTAGACCTAAGTTTCATGCTTGTTAGCTCCGACCGATAGGGATGTTAAAAAACTTTTACACCCTAAAAGTGACGCAAGCCAGCGTCACTGGGCCTGTTACTCGCATACAGCACCAATAGGCGGTTATGACTGGTCGTGACTACCTACGTGTAATGATTGAATCCCAGCAAAACTAAGACCCTGACTTAAAGCCATCACGTCAATGATTTTCAAATATTCAGTACCTTGTACAGTAAAACGCAGTGTTCAGTTATTTATCACAATGGTTATTTTGCAACCTCTGATGGACTGACAATCTTTTACTGATTATTTCCCACTGACAGTCTGTTGTTTGTGATGAACTTCAAGTAGTAGTTCAAAAGCTCACAAATCAGAAATCATTGTTAATAATAACAACCACCGCCTATCTTGACGTGTCATGCCAGAGGAAGTTAAATCAGGGTGAAAAAGGGTTCAGTGTGGCCGGATCAAGACATGGCACCAGTCGATAAAGTCCCTGGCTGTTGGTCTGAGCTGTGTGGGGAGGTGTAGACTGCCTCATTGGGGTCCCCAGACAAAAGGAATCAATGGTTGAGAACGTTTGATGATATGGCTGAAAATCGGTTGCAGTAGTGGGAATCTATTCACTCTTTGACATCTAAAGCTTGATTATTCTCACTAACCTTTACCTTCAGATTGTTTATTCTCTCACACTACTTTATCTACTATGAAATCACTTCTTTTCTATACACCTGTTCTTCGTATACTTCTGTGAAGTGTGGCAACGTGAGCCAGCGCACTCCTGTGAAAGTTTCCACGTTGACTTCGTCAGTTTGTTATTAATAACTTCTTTTACATCTTGTTCAGTCAGCACTGAAACTTTACTCTCGGATCGTCTTCATAGCGTTGTATTTTACGCCACAGTGGTAACTGCTTTACGTCTTAAAACTGCATATAGGACTTTATAGTTATGGTACAGTTTCAGTTAAAAAATACTCAAATGTGCTTTCAAAAATAATTATCATCAAACATCGTTACCTTACTTTAACAAATAAGCTTTATACTATACCTATGGTAAATCTCTCAGAGATTATCAGTTAACTAACATTTGAGTTTTTAAGATAAAATTCATCACGGACTGATATTCGTTGGAGATCCATTGAAAACCTGGAAGAACTAGATAGCTGTCTCGTGCAAGTATGGGACTGCTTAGCAGTACGCACCCACAACCACGCCAGAGATCGAACTCAGGGCCTCCAAGTCATGCAGAGAAAGCACTAACCATTCAGCCACTAGGTCAGAGTTCGTTGGTCCAGTTCATAAAGAACACTACCTTAAAAATGAAATCCTTATAAACCTCGAAATCCATCAATATCTGGAAGTCAGTTCGTCTTTTTTTTATGGAAATAACAGATAACATAGGATAAATGACTTGAATTTTATCTTAGTCGTTACCTTGACAAGCGTGAAAGCTTCGTTGTAATTGCTTTGATAAACACTGACACCATACTGAAGCGCAAGATAGAAGGTAAACAGTGAAACTACACCTACATTTAATCTATAAACTAAGAATGAACAGTGTGATGGTCAGAAGATCATTTCTGAATGTTTTAGAATATTGGTTGATTAGAAGGATATGCTGAAAAACATATGTGCTAGAAACTAAGATCATCAGTGACCATTCACAGTACTTCAACATTAGCCTGTAAAAGCATTTTGATGTGAAAAGAACTGTGCCCAGCGTTTGTCGAGGTTTAACCAAAAGTAATCTTTTCGTGTTTATGCTCATCAATTTTAGCACATGTTTTAATCAACAAAATTAGCACCTGGCTTTGGCTATGCACCAAGTATATCTGTCAGTGAGTTAACCAGCGTATCTGCACTTCAAAACAGTTATTAAATGACATCTCCTGAACCTGTAGAATTTAAACTAAACTGCGGAGTTGTAAGGAAACAGTGTTTAAACACTGAGCTATATTTTCATACTTGTGGCTAAAGTTGGAGCGGAAAGATTTTCAAAATTTGTTTCGCTATACAGTATATACTACGACCAAATTTACTAATATGTTCTATGAAATTAATTTGTCTTGGATCTTGAAGGAATCATTACACATTCATTCTGACTATTTATCATCGTAGCTACTGTTAATGTGATAAATATACACTCAGCATGATCAGTGGAAATATATCGCGGTTGACCAAGTGCCCAATAATATATGCAGTTAGAAACTAGTGCTTTGAATCTTGTTATGAACCAGATTTCTCCGAATAAAAGGAATATAAGAGTTTACTAGTCTCAGATTCCGTAAAAGGTTGTTCACCATACACGAATCGTCAAAGTAAAGATCATTATATGAAGTCAGAGCTACGTACTAATGAAACTTTTTTCAAATTGAAGTTGTCAGATAACTGAAACCTCAGAAATAAAACTATGCCTTCCTGCTAGTTATGGATACCAAACAAGGAGTACAGAGAAAGCCAGTATGTGTGTTTGATTTAACATTAGAGTGGTATTCTAAATACAGAAACCACAAAAAACAGCAGCAAGATGAGGTGATCTCTC